>CM050415.1:40117555-40197555 GCA_027564155.1 Gymnocypris eckloni scoliostomus
CAACAGAGCTATATGCGTGCGCGTCTCTTTCTGTGTGAGAGGAGCGCCTTTTCTTTATTGCTGACTTTAAACAATTACATAAACACTTATATGCGTCAGAATCCCCGTCTTTGCAAGTATCCTCATAAACACAGCGATTTAGGTCTTAAAGAGTAACCGGCAGAAAGAGAAAACACACATGTAACAGTGTATTAGATCCGGACTTCGCTCTTAAAGGGGAAGCGTTCCAATATTCGTTCATGTTAATCATAACACACTGCTAGAACATCTCTCACTGCTCGACTAAATCACTTTTGTACCTTTAATGAGAATAAATAATGATATATTTATAATATGTATAGAATCTATACATAATACACGTGATAATAATAATCATAGATATAAATAACACAGTGAAGACTAATTCATTTACACAATGTATGTAGCGTTTCTTATTTATCTTCAGTGAGGTTGAGTTTCTCTCTCTTTAGGCTTGTATTAGTTTGATATTGACATCAGTGACAAGGATTAGGAAAATTGTATGGTATCAAAGATTTTAATATAATAAAAACCTTTGTAAAAGAAAAAAAAAATCACTATATCGTGATATATATTGTTATCGTGATGTAAAATTAGTTATATCGTGATATAAGACGTGTCACTCGTATGGTTTTGAATGGAACGCTTAATATGGCCGCTCAAACGCAGGAAGCCCCGCCTTCTGAATGAAAGAGCCAATCGGTAATCGGTAAAGTCAGTGCGTCGCTGTTGCTATAGAAACAGTCAGCGCTCTGAGACGCGCGTTCAGGACTGCGCATGAGCACTGCCTGGTCCAACCTGAAAAATACGCTTTTATAACGCTAGTTGAGCAAAAGAAACAACATTTATGACACCGTTGTTGTCTTTTCTTTAGTGATTTTAAACATGAAATTTAATCATAATTAGTCAACATTATTGAGAATTTGGTGTTTCCCCATTCAAAGAGATAAGAGATGCCCGAGACGCGTTTCAAAGATGGCCGCCGAGTAGGGCTGAACGATTAATTGCATTTGCGATAATATCACGTTATGAAAACTTGATTTCTCAACCGCAGAGACTGCGATTATACGGTGACACGCGAGAGTAATATATGACGATCGTATGATGTATAAGTACGGCGAGAGAAAGCATTAGGAGACGTCCGCCCTCTCATAGCGCTCGCAGTACTTTAATGACACACACCGATCGGTCTAGCAGCGCTGCTTCAAGCCCAACACATCTAAGCAGTCTTCAGAGGAAACACACTGCTATGTTGCCAAGTCCACAGTTTGCCGCGGGTTTTTTTCGTGTTCGCGGGTCTTACATAACATGCGGAATTGACGCGCTACATGTTAACGATATCCTTTGTTGTACTTTCCTGTCAAATTAACGGAGATCGTTTGGAAGTCTCCAGCTTTTAAGAACTGGCGGGTTCTCCTGTAGTGGGCGGGGCTAATGTGCAAACGGCAATCTCATTGGCCGGCGCTCACCTATCATCATCCCTGTTCTGATTTCAGCGAATCAGTTCGAGCGAATGCAGACGACCTGATTAATATTCATGAACCTAGCAGCTCAATAATCCTTAGTGCGTTTATATGGTTATTAATAGTAGAACTCGTGGTGGTTTTGTATCTTATCAGTATTATTTGTAGTTTTCCCCATTTTTTATAGAAACACTAAATGACAAACAATATCTTAAGCACCACCAGCAGTCATAAGTTCAGACAACATGACAAATATGCATTCATACATGATTATTATAAAGCTCTATCATCATATAATGCTAAATTATCATAATATCATATTATAATGTTTGACTGACTGATGCTAAGTGAGATATAAAAAACTGCTATTTTACAAACATAAAATGTATACATATATATATATATATATAACTATCAAATCATTAATAATAATCTGGTGAGTAAAAAAAAAGACAAGCCAATGGAGATTGTATTGCCAACGTGTCCATAAAGGGTTGATAATATTTACAATAATCAGTTGAATTTGATCGGTGTCTCTCACATTGTCTAACAGAAACATTAAAATAGTGTAGATTAGTGTAATGTTTTATAATAATAATTTATTCTATTTAGAGACCATTTTATTCATTTAACATTTAATACTGGGAAATCCAAGTTATTTGACATATTTGAACCCTTTTTAAAGTAATAGTCACTTTCCCTGGTAATTAGTTTCTTTTATAACGATGTAACTCAGTATTTGTGAGAAGTAAAATATAACTAATTACTTTTTGTAAGTAACGTGCCCAACACTGCATGCTATACAATGATTTATCGCTTGTCTTTGTTGAATAATACAGAATATAAAGAGCTTAAAAAATAAAAACGCATATTAAATCGCAATATTGGTAAAAAAAACTTTATTTTCCACAATCGTTCAGCCCTACCACTGAGTGACATGAATCGTCTTAAAGAGGCTTTGCTACTAATACGATCATGTGCCCTGGGGGGGGGGAATAGGCCAAATATATCGGCCCAAAAAATTGGCCTCAAATATTGGCCACTGATTGCCAGAAAAACCCACATCGATCGACCTCTGATGCAGACACTTAAATGAATCGTGTGCCACGTTTGCTCTTGTTATTTTGAATGCAAAGGGCGCTTTATTCTTTCAGAAAATGAGTGTTGATTTGTTATGCATGATTATTAAAAACCGGTTTTGTAATAACCAAATGTTCCGGGCATGATTGAACAGCACGTATCTCACCTCGGAGTCGGGTTTCTGTTTCTTGGCCACCACCCCGGTCTTGAGGGCCAGCCTCGCGCCTCCTCTCCGCTTGCCCACCTGAGTCAGAGGAACAGAGGAACCGCGTTACACGGGCTTCAGGAAGCACCAGTGACCCGAACCCACTGACTGACCCCCTCTGTGTGTGTGTGTGTGTGTGTGTGTGTGTGAGATGGGTGTGTGTGTGTGTGTGTGTGATGGGTGTGTGTGTGAGATGGGTGTGTGTGTGTGTGTGATGGGTGTGTGAGTGTAGTGTGTGGATAGGTGTGTGTGTGTGATGGGTGTGTGAGTGTATGTGCGATGGTGTGTGTGTGAGATAGGTGTGTGTGTGTGTGATGGGTGTGTGAGTGTATGTGTGCGATGGGTGTGTGTGTGAGATAGGTGTGTGTGTGTGTGATGGGTGTGTGAGTGTATGTGTGCGTGTGTGTGAGATGGGTGTGTGTGTGAGATAGGTGTGTGTGTGAGATAGGTGTGTGTGTGTGTGATGGGTGTGTGTGTGTGTGTGTGTGTATACATGTGTGATGTGTGTGTGATGTGTGTGTGTGTGATGGGTGTGTGTGTGTGTGTGAGAGTGTATGTGCGATGGTGGGTGTGTGTGTGCGCGATGTGTGTGTGTGTAGTGTGTGATGGGTGTGTGTGTGTGTGTGGTGTGTGTGTGTGTGTTAGGGCTGGGCGATAATTCGATAACGATAGTTATCGCGATATAATTTTCTAAAGCGATATGAAAAGTTGGAAAAAATTCGATATAATGTTTATGCGCCAAAAGCGGAGCGAAACCACGTGACTCATTTGAATCGCGCCACACGGACCGTTTATCCGCACGGATCACAGTTCAAACTGCCGTGCGGCACGAGCTCACTAGATGCGTTTACTCGGTCACGTGATCACTAAGCGGTGCTGTGAGATCCAGTCAGTAGGCGTGTTCGACTTAAGCGGCTGCACGAATGGTCAGTGTAAGACATCAAAGTACCGCGAGAGCCATTCGAAGCATAGGTTTAATCTGCTCTTATCGCTCTCGGTACTTTGATGTCTTACACTGACCATTCTGTGCAGCGCGCTTTAAGTCGAACACGCCTAATGTGAGAACACAAGCGAACATGAGAAACACTGTGCAACGAGACAGTCAGAAGGCTTTTCAATATGCACATCGCCATTATTTACCATGGATTTACTGTAGTAACATTCACTGCACTATGGTATTGTGGCAGAAATGTGGGATATTCACATTTAATATTATTACAGGAGTAATGGTATATAATTATAGTAAGTATGTGTGGTTAAGGCAGCTATAGCATGTGTACATTTATACTGAATGGTTTTAGACTACTGTCTTTCATACAAATAGACTACTTAAAACCATTTAGTTATATTTTGACCATGTTATTGAGGTGCTATATGTGTGGTTTTAACTGTTTATCATTATTTAAATGTATGCTACTATAGGAGACCAATGCTTAATAAAAATAAAAACTTGGTCAGAATACATTATACCATATAAAACTGAGGTTGCTACAGATGTAACTGATTTTGATAATGAACAAAAATGTTACTGCATCCTAACTCAAGCTACGATCAAATGTGTATTTCTAAGAGACAAAAAAGTTATATATTATTATCATTCATATCAACCGGTTTCTTGATTTTGAAACAATATCAACTCATTAGAACATGCAGAAACTAAGAAATACATATCTATTTAGATAATTATTGTGTTAAGGAAAATTAATGGTCTGGTTTGTAAAACTTTCACTTTGGAGCAAAAATCTGGCTTTAAACTTGAAAGAAATAAAGATTTGACATTTATCATGATAATTATCGATATCGACTGATATGAAAATAATTATCGTGATAATTTTTTGGGCCATATCGCCCAGCCCTAGTGTGTGTGTGTGGTGAGTTTATATGTGTGTGTGTGGTGAGTGTATGTGTGTGAGTGTATGTGATGGGTGTGTGTGTATGTATGTATGTGATGGGTGTGTGTAGTGTGTGATGGATGGGTGTGTGAATGTGTGTGTGTTTGTGTGATGGGTGTGTGTAGTGTGTGATGGATGGGTGTGTGTGTGGTGATTGTATGTGTGGGGTGAGTTTGTGTGTATATAGGTGTGTGCATGTGTATATGTGTTTGGTGTGTGTGTGTGTGATGGGTGTGTGTAGTGTGATGGATGGGTGTGTGTGTGGTGATTGTATTTGTGAGTGTGTGTGTGAAGCTAATGTAAAGCGCGTCGTCTGCAGTTCTTACAAAGCTGCTCACGCTTAGCGGCTTCTTGTCCGGAGCCGCAGCAGAGCTCTTCGTCTTCTCCTCCTCTTCCTCGCCCTCTCTCTTCCTCCTCTCCTCGTCCTCCATCTTCTTCTTGAACAGCTCCATGAAGCTGCCGTCGTTGGCGAAGGCGTTGGCCGCTTTAGGCGCCCCGTGCGCCGGGCTGCTGCCGCCGGAGCCCCCGCTGCTGCTACTGCTGCTGGAGGACTGCTGATGATGATGATGATGGCGGCGATGTTTGTCTGATTTATGCTGCTTTTTCTCCATCGTTTTACTGTTCGGTGAAACAATAATAATACAGTCTTTACATTCACTCGAGCGGTGTTCTGATCTCTGCCGGTTAATGAAGAATTAAACGTATTTTAAATGCGCAATAAAGGTAGACATGAACTAGAATAACGCGTTCGGTCGCGTTGTTGTTATGGGATCGTAAAGCGTCGCGGCGGAACAAAAACACCGCCAGCGACGCACAGAAAGAGCGCGATTATCGAGCCGCGGGTCCGAGTGTGATCACGATGGCAGACCGGCCGGATTGTGCGGTGAATCGGCAGGTTTCGGGGTTTATCCCGGTGTTTTTCGCACAGGTTTGTCGTATTTTAGCGTCGCTCCACCATGATACTGTATTTCATCTGCAGTAAGCGGCGCTGGAATCCGCGCGAGACACGCTAGCGCCGCCTGCAGGCCGGAGGAAGAACCGCAGCGCAGCCCACCGGCGCGTCTCACGCAGCGCAGCACGCGTCACTAGCGCGTCTCACGCAGCACGCGCACATTGAGAGGGAAACTATGGAAAGCCAAATGGTTCAGAATTCGCCTGGTTTTCACCGCCGTGTGATTATTAAAACGCCGTTTTCATAACGCCGCAAGGCGTTAAATAAGCGCTGTTAGGCGATAAGTTAACGGCAGACGCCACCACGCGTTAAAATAACGCCAGGCGCCGACCGACGTTAAGTTAACGCCACACGCCACTTAAGATGCAGATTTATTCGCTTATCTACATGGACACACCTCGCATGGCTACGAGGAATCTACGGCAAGTCTGAGCATCCAGTTTGCTACAGCGCGAAGATGGCAAAAATTGTTTTAAACACTGTATACTGTGAAGTGTAAATGCACATGAATTTTGTTCGATAAAATAAAAATAAATAAAAAAAGGTGTATCTTAACAAATACCTTTTGCACAGCACAAAATGTAATTGAAAGAAAATATATTTATTAACTCATGACATATGATAATAAACTAATAGTAAAGTGCTCAGAAAAATATCCCTTTTATAGCACCAGGCTCTGTTTTTAAAATTAGCACTTTATACGGTCTTTAAACTAATAAACTAATAGTGAAATGTTCAGAGAATTATGGCTCACAGACTGGCATAAAGTTGGCTTGACGTTGGACGTTCGATATTCGCATATTTAGGGACCGTCTCTAAAGTTACATGCGATATTGGTATACATATTTCTAACTTCAATACCATATGAGCAGAATGACTTACATTCATAAAAACAACTGTAAAATTTACATCTAGGTGTCAACTATAATGTGCACCTTTTACATTTATTATATTTATTAAAATAAAATGTAAATAATTTGTTTTCAGTACCTTTAGAGACGGTTCCTAAATTTGCGAATATCGAACGTCCAACGTCAAACCAACTTTATGCCAGTCTGTGACCCATAATTCAGTTTTTTCTGTTTTTTTATTGGGTCCTCATATATCTGTCTGTCTATTTATCTATATGTAAATACTTTAAAGAAAATATAGTAATTAGCCCTATAAATCAAGTTAATTACACAATTTAAACCATGACATTATAATAACAAACTAATAGTACAATGTTCAGAAAAATATCCCTGTTATAGCACACAGCTGATTTTTGATGAATTGGGACATATGTATTTAAACTATTTTAGAACTTTAAATGAATGCAATACTGAAAATGCATGCAATGTAAATCCATTAAACGGTTATAAGTGTGTTTACACTGCAAAACAAAAGCTCTCCTTGCCATCTTGGCTGTAGCAAACTGGATGCTCAGACTTGCCGTAGATTCCTCGTAGCCATGAGAGGTGTGTCCATGTAGATAAGCGAATAAATCTGCATCTTAAGTGGCGTGTGGCGTTAACTTAACCCTTATGTGCTGTTGGGGACGTTTTCGTCCACTAAGGGGTGCTGTTGAGTGTTAATTTGGCCACAACTTTTTTTGTGTTTCAGCAAATGGAATGATTTTTGGTGACAAATCTTATTTTAACACATATTTTAGGAAAATGCTTTGAAATTTTTCAAAACTCAACGATGCACCGTGGACAAATTCACTACCCTTTCGTTATGTTCGATGAAAACATCCACTAAATTAGACTGCTATAAAATGTATCGGATAAATATTTTTCCATTTTTTGCATAAATCTATTAATCAACCTCAGTCCTGTTCAAAACTACTAAAATTAAAAAAAAATCCAGGATTTTTACTCTTTAATTGCCAAGTTCATAAATGATGTCACTGATTTTGGGAAAAAACACACAAAATTACTTATTTTCAATATAAAAAGTGATTGTGGACTGGAATTTTTTAAACTTTTATCACAGTCTTGGGCATGTCCAAGATTAGGAAAAACATTGGCTTTGATGCATTTTTAGTTTTTGAGCAGCATCAGATTTACATTTTTCTCCCTCATTTACTGTTCGTGGCTGTTTTGCCCATTGACTTCCATTATAACGACATTTTTGATTGCAAAGCAATGACACCATATAATCATGCATTTTTGATTGTTGGTGGTTTTCCTGTTGGGAAGAGATAAAACTTGACATTTTACTGTTGATCATGAAGTAGCACAATTAACCCTTTAGATAGGCCTGTGCAAAAAAAGCTTAGTTTTAGCATTTATATGGAGTCATATGGAGTATAACAGCATATTATAGTGTGTTTGTGTGTGTGAGAGAGCGAGAGAGCGTGTGAGAAAGACCTTTGTGCACTTACCTTGATCGTCTGAGAAAATCTAAATATGCACCTCAGCTCTCAGAACTACATGGAGTAAACAAAAACAAAGTAAGTGTATTTATGCACCTGCTGCCTTTTGATGGTGAGAAGTGCAGACTAAATAAAAACAAGATAAGTGGATTTAAACCCTTGCATACCATCCTGCTGGTCATTTGATGGTGAGAAGAGCAGCAAGCAACATGAGAAAGGACTTGACTTGTACCAAAGTTTTAGAAATTATTATGCAGCCTGACCTCCAGCGAGCTGCAGTATGTATTGTCACAAACCACAGATTACAACCGCTGCAAGGGAAGTGTCGAAACTCTACACAAGGTATGTGCCATTACTGCACTAGTGAGAGAGATTCAGTCTCCTGCAGCTGTCCCTCTAGACACAAATCCACAGACACCAGCAGGCACCAGCAGCTCAGGAGTGAAAAGGGGAACATGCAAGTGGTGCAGAGGACAAAAAAGAACACTCAGCTCTTGCATCTGTTGTGGTGGACACACTTGCAAAAGAACACCAAGTGATATGCTGCAAGTCCTGCTGGAAAGACTGAACACACACACACACACACACACACACACACACACACACAATTCTCACACTAAATACTTAGAATAATTGTTTAGTTCTCCATCCATCCTCAACTCTTGCACCATTGTTCAGTTTATTAGAAGTTGTTGTTGCATTTTGGTTCATAATAAATTATGTTCATAAATCTAATGCAGAGTAGATTGTTTACAGAAAAAATTGAAAAGTGTATCACTGAAGGATTTTAAGGTTTTAAACTGGCTTTATACATGGCTCTTTACATCAAGAAAAGACAAGCATTTCACACATAGGCCATCTATACTTCTCACCATCAAAAGGCAGCAGGTGCATAAATACACTTACTTTGTTTTGTTTACTCCATGTAGTTCTGAGAGCTGAGGTGCATATTTAGATTTCCCAGACGCATCAAGGTAAGTGCACAAAGGTCACTCTCTCTCTCTCTCACACACAAACACACACACACTCACACACACACATACTATAATATGCTGTTATACTCCATATGACTCCATACAAGCCAGAAACTAAGCTTTTGTTTGCACAGGCCTATTTAAAGGGTTAATGGTGCTACCTGGTGATCAACTGTAAAAATTACAAATTTGACCTCTTCCCAACAGGAAAACCACCAACAATCAAAAATGCATGATTATATGGTGTCATGGCTTTGCAATCAAAAATGTCGTTATAATGGAAGTCAATGGGGCAAAAACAGCCACGAACAGTAAATGAGGGAGAAAAATGTAAATCTGATGCTGCTCAAAACTAAAAATGCATCAAAGCCAATGTTTTCCTAATCTTGGACATGCCCAAGACTGTGATAAAAGTAAAAAAGTCCACAATCACTTTTTATATTGAAAATAAGTAATTTTGTGTGTTTTTTTTCCAAAATCAGTGACATCATTTATGAACTTGGCAATTAAGGAGTAAAAATCATGGATTTTTTTTATTTTTTTTTTAGTTTTGATCAGGACTGAGGTTGATTAACAGATTTATGCAAAAAAAATGGTAAAAAATATTTATCAGATCAATTTTTACAGCAGTTAATTTAGTGGATGTTTTCATCCCGAACATAACGAAAGGGTAGTGAATTTGAACAATGCACAAGGGTTAACGTCGGTCGGCGCCTGGCGTTATTTTAACGCGTGGTGGCGTCTGCCGTTAACTTATCGCCTAACGGCGCTTATTTAACGCCTTGCGGCGTTATGAAAACGGCGTTTTAATAATCACACGGCGGTGAAAACCAGGCGAATTCTGAACCATTTGGCTTTCCATAGGAAACACTGCTTTAACATGTACGGTTTAATTCAATGTGTCACTTGCCGCTGACTTGTAATTATTTGCCAAATTTACTAGCAATTTCTGAGGGAAAATCGCTCGTACCTTTTATTTTAGTGAAGTTATTTTATTTATTTATAATTTGATTATCTATGAAAACATGTTAAAAAATTCACAGCAGAAACAGTGATTTTTAGATATATTATTAATCCAGAAACCATGTATAATTTAATTTTAGAAAGATTATTTTGACAAGTTTATATATATATATACATATGTGTGTGCACGTGTATATATAAATATAATATTTGACTAACTAATCTGCCTAAATTTGATCACAATAAATAAAATAAATATTAAATACATTTGATTTAACTAAAAATACATTTAGATAAAATAGATTAAAATGATTTAATACAGCACTATAAATGATACAATTAGGCTAGACTACCTCATCTTACTACATTTGATTAATATATTTAAAATATTAATAGTTTGATTTAAAATAAATTAATTTAGATTAAATAAAATGATTAAATACATAAAACAGTGCAGTGCTATAAATATTAATAGCATTAAATCGAGCTAAATTTGATTAAAATAAATACAAAATCACTAAAATAAAATTAATGCACACAATTTAATTAAAATAAAAAGTTAAAATAAATAATTGAAATAACCGTACAATACTATATAAGAAAACATCCTAATGTAACATAATATAAAGTGTTTTAAACAGTAGTTCATATTTAATATGAGTTTTTCTCAACAATAATGCAGTCTTTCATGCATGATCATGATTATATCCAGAATCTGAAACACTAAAACAATCATTAGCAATAAACATGCATTTCCATATCTGTCAGCAAATATTAATCTACTTGATTTCTCCCCTTTTAAAAATGTTATATACAAAATTATATGATTTCAATATTACCTTAAAGGCAAACATAAATCTAACAACACAATGACGTATTAATCGACTCGTCCAGTATTTCAAGTACTGATTTGTTTAATAAGGTTTATCATTTATGGCAGGCTTTCATCCAAAGCGACTAACACAGAGCCAGCGCTGATATTTATACCAAAAACCTCTTTTATTGTAGTGCAAAGAGAAGTGAGACTAAAGTGATTTATATCCGTACCGACCCAGAATGAACGATGAAAACCCCGTGAGAAACACACGAACGACTCGTGAACATCAGCACTGTGAGGAACACACACACACACACACGCACACACACACACACACACACTAACCAGGCTCAGCGAGGGCCAGAACAGTGTTCACAGTCAGTAGTGTTTGCGCCGTCAATACCATTGACATAGAAACACCCGGTCAAGCAGCAACCGGTGGAAACTCCTCCTCCAGCGGTCCATCCATGATTAGTGTCATAAAACAGCAGCTCTCTGGAAAAACCTTTCGAAGAGCACTTCTTCATTTGTTCGTGGCATTCAGCGTTTGGTTTCTGTGCAGCACAGGATTGAGGGATAGCAGAAGGCACCGAGTGTGTAAATAAAGTGCGTTTCAACACCCAAAGCTACAGTAAAAACACAGCATTAAAACAATCAAAGGTTGATCTACTTCATCAAACGCAGTGGTCTCTGACGCTAAACTAAAACTCAACTACACACGGACTAAAAATCATCATCTAAAACATTGATAAAAGAATGCTCTCCGCAGCACGACGACAGAGACAGACGGAAGTGCTGGGTGAGAGGTCAAGTGTTCGTGACGGGTCTATCTGGGCTGCAGGCGGGACAGCCCTCTGCGGGCGTGTGTCCACTGTCTCTGCTGGGCCAGGAACGACTGAGCCGGAGCAGAACCGGGTCCTGATCTCTCTCCGGCCACCTTCTGATGAAGAGCCATGCCCTGAGACACACACACACACACACACAGAGAGAGACACACACACACAGAGATGAGATTGATACAAAACCAGCTCAGTGCGTAAATCAATGCAAAATGTGACTTTTTAGCAAGTTTTCCCCTAAATATTACGACATATCAACTAAGACCTGTGAAATCAGTTTCTTCTAAATTCCAATTCATGTAAACCAAAATTCTATTTTTCTTTTTACATTTTTTCTGGATTCCGTTTTTCTGGATTCCATTTGATTGGTTTAATTCAATTTTAGTAATCAAAAAGCATGTCTAATTAATTGTTATGAAATTGAATTACAATTTATTACGTGTTTCACAAACATTCCAATTTTAGAGCCCTGTGAAATATGTTCTATTATTCCACAAATTATTTTTTAACCATATATATATATATATATATATATATTCTTTTCTTTTTATAGTGGAATTCAATTTTACTAACCCCCCCAAAGAAGAATTAATTTTAATCAGAAAGTATACATAATTTAATTAGAATTTATTCTAAGTTTAACAAACTAATGGAAATATGTTGATTTTCTTCCCCTAATTTTTTTTTTTTTTTGGAATCTGTTCAATAATTAAAAAGCATGTCTAATCAATTAAATTTAGAAAAATGTAACTTAATTTATTAATTTTATTTTTAAATTAACTACATTTGTCAGAAATGTTGTGTGGTCCGTTTGAAAGTTTTCTGGATTTAAAACTATTGTGTTTGTTTTTAATGGTGGTTATCAAACAAAAGGCATTAAAATAATACTTAATCTTTTAAAATATAATCAAATTTGTTTTTGGCAGACAAAATGCTGCACAACAGAGGTTTACTGTTAAATCAAACCTAGGAAGAAACTAAATCATGAGATATTCCTTAAAAATGCACTTTCATTAACTTACATTTACTATTTCCTTAAAATATGCCACATTTACTACTATCTATATATATAAAATGCTGAAAACTCCTGCAAGTAATTTAACGACCTGTGATAGTTCGAAACTGTCCTAGATGTGTTTTGACGGGTTTCTGCAGCATCTGACAGTGTTGTGTTGAGGTCCTCACCATGTTGTACCAGGCTGAGATGATGAGCTTCTCCTCCTGGTCCTGTCTGGAGCGCGTCCTCTCGAAGTCATGCTGAAACACACAGAGACGAGCGTGAGATCCACACCTCCACAGATGCACCGTGTGTGTGTGTGTGTGTGTGTGTCTGACCTCCAGGTGCTGTATCTTCTTGTCCTTCTCCGTCAGCTGGTTCTTCAGCGCCTGAACAGCAGCAGGAACCACGCTGGGCTTCTGCTTGGGGTCCAGAGTCTTTATGACCTGAAACACACACACACACACACACACACACACACAGGGTGTTCAGGGAAACTGTCCTCTCACTACACAGCACTATCTCTCTGCAGTCTGTACTGACGGTGCGAGCTTTCTCCACGTATCTCTTGTATCGCTCCTCCATCCGTCTCATGTCTTCATCCTTCTTCCTCAGGATCTCCTGCAGCTCGTCGACCTTCTTCGCCACTGAGACACACACAGACACACACACACACACACACACACACACACAGTGTCTTCATCACTCAGTAATGTGGCAGAATCTCAGATATTTCTGCAGGACTATTCAGCAGCTGTATAACATTAAACACGGTTTACTCTTCAAGAATCAGTTCTTTGTCGTACTGTAATGAACTGATGCAAAGCTTCAAACACTCCTGACTCAGAATCATTTAACTGAATCAGTTCGTTCAGATGAATCGTTCAGTGAACTGGATCAATTCAAAGCACTCGCAAAAGACCCTGCGCTGCACTGACATGCTTTCATTATTAAAGAACAATTATTATATTATGATTTCAATATTAAATACTAATTATTATATTATGATTTCATTATTAAAAGAAAATAATTATATTATGATTTCATTATTAAAGAAAAATATGATATGATTTCATTAAAGAAAAATATGATATTTGATTTAATTAAAGAAAAACAAATAATTATATTATGATTTCATTATTAAAGAAAATAAATAACGATATTATGATTTCATTATTAAAGAAAAATAAATATTCATATTATGATTTCATTAAAGAAAAATAAATAATTATATTATGATTTATTTATTAAAGAAAAATAAATAACGATATTATGATTTCATTATTAAGAAAAATAAATATTCATATTATGATTTCATTAAAGAAAAATAAATAATTATATTATGATTTATTTATTAAAGAAAATAAATAACGATATTATGATTTCATTATTAACGAAAAATAAATATTCATATTATGATTTCATTAAAGAAAAATAAATAATTATATTATGATTTATTTATTAAAAGAAAATAAATAATTATATTATGATTTATTTATTAAAGAAAAATCAATAATTATTATGATTTATTTATTAAAGAAAATAAATAATTATATTATGATTTAATTATTATATTATGATTTCATCATTATTAAAGAAAATAAATTATATTATGATTTATTTATTAAAGAAAATAAATAATTATATGATTTATTTATTAAAGAAAAATAAATAATTATATTATGATTTAATTATTATATTATGATTTCATTATTAAAGAAAAATAAATAATTATATTATGATTTAATTATTAAAGAAAAACAAATAATTATATTATGATTTAATTATTAAAGAAAAATAAATAATTATATTTTATGATTTCATTATTAAAGAAAATAAATAATTATATTATGATTTCATTATTAAAGAAAATAAATAATATTATGATTTCATTATTAAAGAAAATAAATAATTATATTATGATTTCATTATTAAAGAAAAATAAATAATTATATTATGATTTCATTATTAAAGAAAATAAATGATTATGATTTCATTATTATATTATGATTTAATTATTAAAGAAAAATAAATAATTATATTATGATTTCATTATTAAAGAAAAATAAATAATTATATTTTGATTTCATTATTAAAAGAAAATGATTATATTATGATTTCATTATTAAAGAAAATGATTATATTATGATTTAATTATGAAAGAAAAATAAATAATTATATTTTGATTTCATTAAAGAAAAATAAATAATTATATTATGATTCCATTATTAAAGAAAATAAATAATTATATTTTGATTTCATTATTAAAGAAAAATATTTAGAAAAAATATCTATTATTGGGAATATATTACTAAAATAAAACAAAGATAAAAAGAAACATAAAAACCACAAGATTACTACAAAATGACTAAAACTATGATAAAACTGTAAACTGAAAATATAAATAATATTACATTATAAATATAGAAAATATTTGTTATAATATAAAGACAAAACAACAATTTTCTTTCACTCCGTTACCAAGGCAGCATTAATAATGTTCATGAATTGTCCAAGTACTGAAATTACTAAAACTACAACAAAATTAGAAACTAAAAATTATCATTGCATTATAAAAAAATAAGTATAAGACAATTTTTTTAAACTTATTTCAGTCAGTTACCAAGGCAACATTTAAAATTTTCTTTAAGTACTAAAGTGACTAAAACTGCATTAAAAACATTATATATATATATATATAAAAACACTTCATATCATAGCTTACTAAGAATATGATTTTGAAAACTAAAAATATAATATATAAAATACTTAATATTTACTCAATACTTATATTATTATATTCATAGTATTTATGGATTTTTTTCATAAATCTTATCGCGTAATTTATCTGATGAGTAGCTTGCTGTGTGTCTGTGAGCTGAATCAATACAGATGGCATCAGAATGACCTTTGACCTGCGGCTGTGTGTGGACTCACTGTTGCTGTCCACATGCGGCTCCAGATCATCGATGACCTCTCGTTTCCTCTGCAGGTCAGAATGAGCCTCGTGGAGCTTCTCTCTGAACACACACACACACTGCATTAACATATCTGATGAACACGAGACTCAGAGAGGACAGACAGACACACACACACACACACACACACACACTGGCTCAGAGGACACACACACACACACACACACACACACACACACACCTTTAACACATCATCTGATGAACACGAGACTCAGAGAGGACAGACACACACACACACACACACACACACCTTTAACACATCATCTGATGAACACGAGACTCAGAGGACAGACACACACACACACACTGGCTCAGAGAGGACAGACACACACACACACACACACTGGCTCAGAGAGGACACACACACACACACACACTGGCTCAGAGGACACACACACACACACACTGGCTCAGAGAGGACACACACACACACACACTGGCTCAGAGAGGACAGACACACACACACACACACACACACACACACACACACGTGCTGGTTCAGAGAGGACACACGCTGGCTCAAGGAGGACAGACACACACACACACACACACACACACACACAGACACTCACAGATGCTCCTCCAGCTTCTTCTTCAACAGCGACGACTGTCAGGGAAGAGAAACAGAGCAGTGAGGATGTGTGTTCATCACACACCGTCAGTGATGATCACAGCGCATTAACAATCAGTGTCCAATCAGAAAGCAGACGGAGCCGGGGCGGTACTTACAATGACCTGAGGCGGCAGATGATTGGTCGATTAGGAGACGCGGGCGGATAAAAACAGACGAGCAGGCGTTAATCTCAGCACCGCAAACAAAACAATTACAGATTTCACACATTAATCAACCAGAGACAGACAGAGACTCTTCAACATCGGATCAGATGATCAGGTGAGTCATATTACATCAATCAATCAATCATTAACAGAGGAAAACCACTCAAAAGGGGGACTGGAGCACAAAATTACTAATTATATAAACCATATATAAGCCTGTATCTGTGCATAGACCTAGTTCTTTAGTTCAGCACAAATTTCAGTTTTAAAATTATAGTTACCAACATTTAAAGACAAAGAATTAAATACTAATAAAAATGACAGTATAAATTACTAATTATATAAAACATATATTGACATAGATAATTCTTTAGTTTTTAGTTTTAATTAATTATATATTTTATAAGTATAAATTACTATGTATACATAATTGACAAATAATCTATTTTTAGTTGAATTAATTATTTTTTATTTAAATTCTAACAAAAAGTGTTATTAAAAAGGTAAAAACAAAAAATAAACCATAAAAACAAAGTGTAAATTGCAACTAAAATACTATGAAGAATAAATACTTCATAAATAATGTATATATTTTTCAATGACATTTTGTAATTAATTGTTAATGCTACTAATTTTGTTTTAACAGGACTTCCATTTGGATTAGACTGCATGATATTATTGATTAATATTATTCAGCTCCGCCCATATTGACTTCATTTTCTCAGGTCAAATAATTTGCGAGGTGGAACCAGTTATTACATTCAGAAGAAAAATGATAAAGAATCATAATAGAGTAATGTCATCGTTCGCAATAAGAGCAGAGACCTGAATTAAGGAGTGGATTCGGTCCTAAATGAGGCCGATCGTCCATCAGACAGCAGCACTGAGTGTTTGTGGACTGAACGGACTGATTTTAGCTCAGACACAATCATGACGTGAGGAATCAGTTTTCTGTGTGTGTGTGTGTGTGTGCGCCCTCGGTCTTGCTGTCCTGTTCCTGCAAAGCTCTTTGCAACTCCTCCACCTGAGCGCTCAGCTCTGAGATCTCCTGCTGACTCAACCTAACACACAGAGAGAGAGAGAGAGAGAGAGAGAGCACAGAGAGAGCACACACTCCATACACTGATGTATTCACACACACACACACACACACACACACACACACAGAGAGAGACACACACACACACACACACACACACACACACACAGACACACACACACACACACACGTCTCTCACACACACACACAGAGAGAGAGCCGTCACACACACACAGAGACACACAGAGAGAGCACACTCACACACACATGTTGGTTTTATGGAGGACTCTCCATAGGCGTAATGGTTTTATACACACACACAGAGATGCTGCACACACACACACACACACACACACACACACACACACAGGAGAGGTCACACACACACACACACACACAAACTCACTCATGATTTATAAGCGACAATTATGGGGACACTGAAATGTCCTCATAAATCACCTTCTCCTCCTTGAATACCTATGTCATACCCATGTCATTATACAAATTCCACACACCACACACACACACACACACACACACACACGACAGAGAGACACACGAGAGAGAGAGAGAGAGCATGTCATGTCCACACTGATCTCATGTACACAAAGTAGGAGAGAGATCACACACACACACACAGAGAGAGAGGCATGCACACACAGCGTCTCACACACACACACACACACACACACACACACAGAGCCAACACACACAGACACGACACACACGTCACACATACACTGATGTCACACACACACACACACACACACAGAGAGAGCCACACACACACACACACAGACACACACAGAGAGAGAGAGAGAGAGAGAGGCCACCTCCATTGCACTGATGTATCAGACACACACACACAGAGAGAGAGAGAGAGAGCATGTCACACTCCATACACTGATGTCACACACACACACACACACAGAGAGAGCCGTCACACACACAGAACACACACACACACACACACACACAGAGAGCCACACACACACACAGAGAGAGAGCACGTCTCACACACACACACACACACACACACACACACCGGTTCTGCGTCTCGAGTGTGTTCTGGCAGCGCTGTGAATCCTCCAGCTGCGTCTGAAGCTCCTCCTGTCTGTGTCTGTACGACTCCTCCTGAACACACAGCGTCTTATTCTCCTGCTGCAGACGCACAACCGTGTCCCTGACACACACAGAAAACACATTCATGTCAGACTCGTCTCATGTACACAAAGTAGTAGCAAGGATCACGTGACACTAAAGACTGGAGTAATGATGCTGAAAGTTCAGCTTTGACTCAGAAATAAATAGCATTTTAACACATTCACATAGCAGGCTTTTCAACTCGAACTCAAATCACGTCTCTGAAACCCCATTACATCTCAACTGTTAACTTTTATCTCTGTGGTCAGATGAATAACACCTGCACTGTAGCAATTAATAAACTCCTCACATGCATCACTTTCAGACACACACATTGTGTGTCCATAATCCCACAAAATCTGATTGAAATGACTAATTCATAACAATGTATGTTTACTGGCTCATTAAACCACAAATCACCTTACACTGTTCCCCAGCCAATATTTGAATGTCTCTCTTTGCACATGTACAGTATTTGAAGTCATCTGCACAGTTGTACAGTTTTATTTTATTTTAGTTTATTTTTAGTTTATGTATAGGTAACCACTTTTATATATATATATGTAAAAAAGCTGACAGTAGGTTAGTTTTTGTATAGGTTTATACTAGTTACAAGTTGTATATCTGTATTTATGTAGCATTCCTATAACCACGACATCTAAACCACTGTATCCACACATGTAGCGGAATGACAATAAAGCTCAACTCTTGACTTAGAAAACAGCTATTTTTGATCCAAACGCGTTTGTGTGTGTAAGTATTAAGATTTGAAACTGCTCAAATGTTTAACTAAAGAGTTTATAAAATTTCATTAATATAATGGAAATAACATGGTTCTTCAAAAAAAACAAAAACAGGACTATCTTTGAAAAAGTGCTTAATGTTTAAAATATAGTTAAAAGAAACTGTATATAATTAATTACGTTGCTTAAACAATTAGAAAATAAAAGTATCATGCATGTATGCATAGTTTAATACTGAGCACCGAAAACCAATCACAGAGTACTTTTTTCATCTAAAAACATGATACAGAAAAGCAGCCATAAAGTCTCGAGACATGTTTTTAAAAGTTGAACTTACATTAATTTAACATGCTTTCTAGACATACGGCTCTCTCGTGCTAGTCGCGAGTGCAACGCTGATAGAGATCTATAGAAAATATGATAAATATGTGTTCTGTGTGAACGGCTTGGTTTCAGTTTTGAGGTAAACAACAACATCTCTGCATTGATGATCTCTTTTTCCTGCAATATTTTGAATGAGCAGCGCTGCATCGAGTGGGTTCAGGCTAAAAGAGCATTAAAATACAACGACATTACATCGTCATCACATCTCGTGCCACTGATGAGGCTGCCTGACGCACACAGAGCATTCGAATGTGCATTTTTATTTTAGATTCGACTAATATTTGAAATTCTACATTTTTCTTGACAGCCCTAATTCAGAATATTAATAAAAACTATAATAATATCTCAATGACAATAAAATAGCTTGGACTTCTGAGAAGTCAAAACACATTTCTTTTTAAATATATAGACCAGTGGTTCCCAAACCTGTCCTGGAGGACCCCCTGTCCTGCACCTTCTGTATGTCTCCCTTATATAACACAGCTGATTCCACTCATCAGCTCGTTAGTAGAGACTGAAAGAGCTAAATAGGGTGTGTCTGATTAGGGAGACATACAAAATGTGCAGGACAGGGGGTCCTCCAGGACAGGTTTGGGAAGCACTGATATAGACAGTTCTTAAATAGTTAGTAAATGATCAAACAATGAAAGAAAGAGTTGGAAAGGTTAACCGTGGCTAGTGCTCACCTGAGCTCTGTAGGCATGATCTCTGCCGCCAGGCTGCCGGCGGCTCCTGAAGCAGCGCTCAGAGAATCTACACACACAGGGAGAGAGAGCTGATTGGTTGAGAGCGTGAGGGAGGGCGGGGCTTGTGTTTCTGTGTGTAGATGCAGTGTGTGTGACCTGTTAAGCCCTTCTGCTGGACCTGAGCACATCTCAGCTCGACATTCGTCTCTCTGAGCGTGTCTCGCTCACATATCAGCTTCTGCAGCACACACACACACACACACACACACAGTCATTAATGCTCACAGTCACAGAGTCCCTCTGCTCTGACGTAAGGGATCAGTGTGGTACCTCTCTCTCCTTCAGGAGCGTCTCGTATTTGTCGTTGAGGTTCTTGTACTCAAACTGCCATTTCTCAGCTTTCATGGCCTCGGCCGAGTGTTTGGCGCTCATCTCGTGAGCCTGAGGAACACAAACATCCATCAGTCTTTCATCTGAACGCACTGAGTCCAGCTGACGCTTTGATTCACGTGAAGCTGCTTTCTGAATTCACATCAGTCCATGTGAAAACACTGCAACATGAGGTTCGTGAGGACTCAGAGCTGGTGTCAAAGCACTCTGGCCTAACTGGTGGACGGGAAATAAAACTGATAGAATTTAGGATTTATGAACATCTCTTTGGTGAGCAGTTTGCATTTGTGGCATTTAATGCGTTTGTAGCAGACAAAGTGCTGTAAACGTATGTTAGAGTGAATCTCACAAAAACAAAAGCACATTCCACTCCCCAAAATAAAAAATAATAAATAAAATAATATAAATATGAATATAATAATAAAAAATAAATAAATTATGGATTACATTTGTAAAAAAAATAATATATATATAATATAAAATTAAAGAAAAAAAAAGAAAAAAAAACAAAATATGGATTACATTTGTAAAAAATACATTATATATATATATATATATATATATATATATATATAATAAAAATAATAATCAATATAAATAATTTATTTTTTATGGATTACATTGTAAAAATAATAATATATTAATATATAATAATTAAAAATAAGAATCAATAAAAAAAATTATGGAAATTTATTTGTAAAATATATATATATATATATATATATATATTAATATAATAATTACAAAGAATAATCAATACAAATATAATTATGGATTACATTTGTAAAAAATATATATATGTACTGTACAATAAAATAAATTATATATATTTATATGTATATATAAATGATGTATTACTACTTACTAGTAATAAGAGATAAAACTACTAAATGACTAATATACAAAAATCAACTCAAAATATTCATAAAAACAGTAACTTCTAACAGACACAAGATCAAGTCTAACAAATTAGTACATTTATAAAAAATATAAAAAATAAATATAAAAATTAAACGCTTAACAATAATTAAATCCAAACTTGATCCAAAATTAAATACAAACTTACATTAAAACTAACCTCAAAAATGAATAAATATATATATATATTTCACAAAAGTACTGATTAAACGCGATGTGCAGCGGCGTGTAGATGTTTGTGGATCGTTAGTGATAAACACTGACTGCTCGTCCTCGTGCTGATGGTGTGTTGTCCTGAGCAGTGTACGCAGCGCTCCTTCACCTGTCTCTTGTAGCTGTCGAGCTGCGAGCGGATGGCGTTGGCTCGGCGCTGCTCCTCCTCCAGCTCGCAGGTGCGCTGCATGTACACGTGGTTCCTCTCCTCCAGCAGACGCACCTGTCTGCGCAGATCGCCCAGATCCTCCAGCTTGAGCTTGTACGTCTCCACCATGGCCTCCAGGCGACTGACGCGGTCAGACGAGTGCCTGCAGCAGGAAACACCGGTGAGGAAACACAGAAAGAGCGTCAAACAGCAGACAGCGAGGCGTCTCGTGTCTCGGACCTGAGGATGTCCATCTCGTCTTTGAGGGACTGGGCCTCCTGAGCGAGGCTGGTGAGCTCCTCGTTCCTCAGCTGCAGATCCGTCATCTCTCGCTCCAGAACATCTGCTCGCACACACAGGTCGTCCCGACTGCTCTCCAGCCTTAAACACACACACACACACACACATCAGCAGGCTGCAGGAGTTTTAAAGACCTGCACAAATAAAATTAATACCGTATAAAATTAATACACGGTTTAATGCAGCTCAGAGGGACACAGAATGCTAACCTGCAGTTACAAATGCATAAATAATGTTTTTGTATTTGAAACATAAAACTGATGTTTGAAGATACTTTAAATGTGAAATTAAAACGGCCAGTAGGTGGCAGTAAGTCAGCGTTAAAAAGTGAGTCATTGCGATTGAACCGAATCATTTAACGGTTGATTCATTCAGGAACGAATCACCATCATGTTACTCGGAGATGCAAAAGCTGTGTTTGGAGTTATTTATGTTGCAGAAAGAGAGCAAAATCAGGAAATATGGTGTCTAAAACGCAAGTCTCTTAATATTAACTTAGTTTATTGAACTGTTGCATACAATCAATATCACATTTGTAATCATGCTGACTTTTTTTAGAAAAAAGGCTATATGAAACTACATAAAATGATATAAATATAGGTTATACATTTTCTGCCCCCATATCTTAAATTATGTGATCTAAATGTATTTTACACTATTTTACAATGTAACACTAGTTTAACCTGTGTTAGATTCGCTGGGCTCTCAAGTTATAGCTACAATTTGGAGTGAGATTAGGGGAGGGGCCCCACAAAGGGGAGGGGTCACGCAAATGGGAGGGGCCGCGCAAAGGGGAGGAGTCACTCAAATATTTGCAGCACCCAAGTTTTTGCTTTTTTAAAATATATAAAACAATTAATTTCATTTGGATGAATTGGTCTGTTTTATCAGATTTACCAACTGTTGTTATAACATCTCTAGTACTTTCCTTTCAGGAAGCCAAAGCTAAGCCTAAAGCTGCTGCTTGCAAAGCAGTTGGGAGGTTTTCTATTTTTTTTATTAGACTGCATTAATAATATTTTTGCATGAGTTTGGCTTTATTCCAACTTCAGCTCTCACTATATTTTAATTGATTTCGTCCAGGAATCTTAAAAATCGACAAAAATAATATGAAGGGGTTACCAATCCATGTTGCGGCAGAATGGCGTAATTTACCCGGAAACAACAACATTCTAATTTCTGATTGGCTGTAGGTGGTATAACCCGAGACAGCTATGAACTCGACAGAGAACTTTCCTCTGTATTCCCTCGTCTATTAACTGTATATATAGTGGGACACGTTATCCCTTCTCAGCGTGAGAAACACACGGTGTGGCGTGAGAGCGTGTCAACTGGTTGAAATGCGTGTCTCACGGTGCATGCGTGAGACTTGAGAGCCCTGGATTCATTCTCTGCCAGCAGGTGTCGCGTTTGACTGAAATATAACGGTTTTATTTTAACAGACATATAACGGTTTATTTAATGAAATCATAGTTTAATCGTCACATTCAGTCATATCGCAATTCTGGTCTTTCCGTCTCCAAATTGAAGACCTCTTGAAATCATAATTAAGACTTTCTTGTACGATGTAAGACTTTTAAAGACCCCGCGGTAACCCTGGGCTGGGGATTTGTGCTGGATGTTGTAGTACGTTTGACAGACAGATTAATATCTCATATCACTGATGCTCAGAAGATAACAAGGTTAGAAGAACAGAGGACGATCTTTTTTCTTCTTGACCCAAAAGGACGCAGCAGGCTTGGCATGAGCTTTCTTTCTGGTTCACATTAATGCTGATAAACTATAAACACAAGCTTTATGGGTTCATTTTTCACATAATGCTAAACAGAGTCCATGCTTTTACACAGTACTGTAACAAAGAATTTCTCTATTTAAATATATATTTATAATAGAAAGAATAGCTTAGTATTTATATAATATTAAATGGAAATATAATATTGTTTTTGTGTGAATGGATATAACCAGAAAAAATAATATTTTTTTTTAATTATCTTAATTTATAATATTTTTGTAGCATAGAAATAAAATTAATATCATGATATTAACGTAATAGTCAATAAATATAATACTATAATTATTTTTGAATGTGTATGAATAGACATATACAGAATTTAAGTAATGATTATATTAATTGTTTTTAGAATATTATATTAATGTAATAACATGTAAATTATACTATAATATTATAATTCTTTATTTTCAATTAATGATAAATCATATGAATTTAATTTATAAAGATATAGAAAAAAACAGAATTATATGAATAATAAAATACTACGGAAATATTACAATTCTTTATATAATATTATAAAGTTATAGAATTTAGTATTTGTATGAATGGATATAGCCAGAAATTAATTACGTAATAAATTATTAATAATTAATTTCATTTATAATACGATATAGAAATATTATTAATATAAATCCCAAATATAGTGCTATAATTATTTCTAATATTATACAGAAATATTTTATTTATGAATGGATATCGGCAGAATTCAATTAAGTAATGATTAAGGACATGAATTTTATTTGTAATTATATGATCTAATATTACTATAATACTACATAAATATAAAACTATAATATTACAATTATTACATGTTAATATGATACTACATATATATAAAAAAAACTATAATATTACAATTATATCTTTTTTATTTGTATGAAAGGAAAACCAGAAGCTAATAATTATGACTACATAACACAGAAATGATTCTAATATTATGACAACGGTACTAATAAAATGTTGAATGTATATTTTCATATAAAGATGTAGGTTTTAGCACAAAGGTCTATGAATCGGATCTGGAGCATCGGTGTGATTTAAGCTACAGAGGAGCATGAACCCTCTGGGCCCTGTCGTGCAGCTGCGCGAGGGGCCTCACACCTGTCGTTCTCCTCCTGCAGCTGCTCCATCTGACTCTGCAGCAGCAGCAGCTTCTTGTTGGTGATGGTGGAGACGACGTCGGGCGTCTCGCAGTGATTGAGACGCTCCCGCAGAGACTGAAGCTCCACCTGCAGCGAGGACTTCTCCTCCATCAGAACAGACACCTGAATCACACACAAACATCTCACTTATTACTCAAATCAGCCTTCCTGCTTTTTCATCCTTCAGTTCAGCGCTCACCTGCTGCTGGAGCTCGCGGTCTCGATCGTCCGTCTCTTCACTCAGAAAATAATACTTCCTGGACTGAGGATCAACAGGACGAGGAAGCGTGAGATAAAAAACAATCCTAAACACCACACACACACACACACACACACACCTGACTGTCGAAATCACCGAACGGCTCAGGAGCGCCTGCCTCCACGGGCTCTTTGGTGAGCAGCTGGGACACAAACACAGACCTCCATTAGAGCAACAGCACAGCGGTCACATGCTCATGCTCTTTACAGCTCTACACACAGATCAATGCAGAGACGGTGCTCCTCATCGTTTGAATGGAGGAAGTTACAGAGACAACGTTTGAATAAAGCCTTAAAGTGACGACGGCGACCCGAGACATGAAGTACTTCACATTCACTTCATTCATGTATTTTGGAGAATGTGTGCAAATTAAAAATAAATATACAAATCCCATCAGGTGCTTGAAAAGACTAAAAAACTCAGTTTTATGTTATAAGAAGTCTATACACTGTTTTTTAACAGAATTCTGCTCATCAAGGCTGTATTTATTTGATCACAAATACACAAAATAACAATAATATTATTACAACGAATATTGGTTTCCTATTTTACTACACTTTAAAATATATGTGACGCAGCGCTGTATTTTCAGCATCACTACTCGATCTTCAGAGTCACATGATCCTTCAGAAATCATATTAATATGCTGATTTATTATGAGTGTTGAAACTGCTGCTGCTTCATTTTATTTTGGAACATTTTTCTTTGATTCTTTGAGGAATAAACAGTTAAAAAGTACAGTATTTATTCAGAATAGAAATCTCTTTAAACAATATAAGTCTTGACTATCACTTTTTATCCATTTAACACATCTTTGCTGACTAACAGTATTCATTTCTTTAAGAAAAAGACAAATGTACTGACCCAGAAGACGAGTAATGATGCTGAACATTCAGCTTTGCTTCACAGGAATACATTATATTAAAGTATAGTAAAATAGAAAACTGTCATTTTAAATTGCAAAAATTTTTCTGTAGTTTTGATCAAATAAATACAGCCTTACTTTACTTCACGTCATTTAGCAGACACTTTTATTTTTATCCAAAGCGACTTACAAATAAGAAAAAGTAACTAAAATTCAAAGTTAAAACTATAAATATTATATATACACATTTAAGAAGCCTTGAGCATAAGACTAACAAAAACTAGAAACTAACAAAAAACACAAAAATCTTCCTGATCCCGAACGTTTGAACAGCAATGCATCTTAAAAGACAAACATCTCGAGAAGGCTGAAACAGCTCAACGTGATTATTAAACTTACTGAAATAAATCTCACTGTTACACCATCGACAGGCGTGCGGTTTACAATCAAATACAACTGCATCTTTATGCCAAACGATTGCTCATTATAGACCGTCTATCAATTATGAACGGTATATTGTAATATGTAAATAGAGGATATGATGTAAGAGTGAATATTTTATCTCCATCTGTCCAAATGAACAGACATTTCAAAATAAGAGTCCTTGTGTATTTTGGGCTTGTTTATAATTATAAGTCCAGTGTTATGCATAACATTTTTCCTCATGGTTATTATTGGTATTTTGGTTACACAAACCGTATCTGGCATTTCATATAATTGTAATTTATATATAAACTAATGCAGTTTAAAGCTAAATAGTTACAAACCCAGCACACACTTTGTATTCTGATTAAATCATTCAGCAAGCGAATGTATCCTTGCATCTCTTTACGGAGGAAAAGCTTGCATTACTTGCTTAATTCTCACTGCATTCTTAAACTGTTTGTTTTTAATATTTTTCAGCGTGGAAGTGCTTCTTGGGAAATAAGTGTGTGCAGAACGCACCTCTTGTATAGCCGTCATCACAACATGCTGCACTGACTCCTCCAGCGTCATGATCTGCTGGATGTGCTCTGAGAAAGAGAAGAAAAGCATGTCATTATGACATTTAGACTGATCATTAATTAACAGACCACCCCCCCCCAAAAAAATCACTATTTTACAGATAAATTATTCTAAAGTCATTTTGAAAAACATACCCCTAATGAAGTCATTATTTTACATTGAACCAGGAAATATTAATTAGACATTAAGGCTCTGTAAAATAAATTAAAATGAAGGCTCAGTTAACAAATACCGCACAGAGTAAGAATTATTACATTTATTAATTATATTTGAATTATTAAATAAAATATTAACACTATATATTGTACAATATTTTATAATTGAATTTATTATCTTAGTTTTAATGATATAGGCATATTTAATTGGTATATCACAATTTCATTTATTGTGGTAATAAACTGATTATACTCCATTAAATGATATCATGCACAACCCTGAAGGCTTTAACAGACAGAAAGTATCTGTTTTACCACGGCTTCACGTGTGTTTCTGAATCTCATCAGAGTACTCAATGTTTCGGGTCCATTAACACCTGTACTGTCAGATAGATAACCGGTGTAAACGGCGTCTCTCTGGTTCCCCATCACCCCCCTCCAGTGATTTCTCTCATGCTGTCATGATAGTCATGGCTTGTAACCCAGGGCTTGTAATCTCTGGTGTACCTTGTTTCTGATCGCAGCTGATGGCGCAGCCCAGAACCAGCTGCAGCAGACGACCCAGTTCAGTCACGTCCCCCATCTCACCGATCAGACACACGTCAGGAACGTGCTGGTCCGAGACCTGCTGACTCAACACACACAGACACACACACACACACACACACACACACACACACACACACACACACAGACACGTTACTAGCTAATAACAGACCCAATAACAGGTTAACAATTAAAAACTTCAATAGAGAACAAAGAGTAAAAATATAACAGGCCCATTTTACAGACATGTGTACAGATACACACACAAATATACACGCGTGTGTATGTATTCATACAGTACCGTTTCTAGGCTAGGCGAGGTAGGCGGTGGCCCAGAGCGCCACCAGCTAGAGGGGGTGCCAATGAGCGCACGTACTGCCACTACATTTTAACAGGGTTGAGATCAAGAGCGGCACGGACACCCTGAAATATGACTGCCGCCCCACTGGATCGAGATGGTCCTCGCTGCAGAACACAAGATCCAGGAGGAGCAGTTGGATCTAGATCCCACCTTACATATACCTAAACCTACCCGTCTCCACCCCCTGATCCCTAAACCAACCAATCTCGCCCCCTAGTTGTGGATTAAACCCCGCCCCCTGGATCTTTGTTCTGCAGTGAGGGGCTACTGACTGGATCCCTAACATCATTGGGCTTGAGTACTCATTCTGTACTCTGCCTGTATGCCATCGGATCAGAGCGCTGTCAGTTGCTGCATGCAAAGTTTGCATTTAGATTTGCAGCGCTCAACAATGCCATTAGATCAATGGGTTCTGTCAGTGTTTTGGCAAGGTATGTTAAATCAAAGGCCAATTTAAAATATTGGTACATGAAAGTGCTCAAAATCAGTATTTTGTTTAGGCAGTATTTGTGGCAGTCGATAAATCATGTTTCACGTGAAACTGGTCTAGAAGATGAGTGTTTTTCACCAATGCATTGTGTAATATTCCCATATAAAACTTTTACAGCCAATTCAAAATATTGGTGTAGTTAAATTCTCAAGATTAATACATATTTTATTAATCCGCTTTATCAAATGTAACACAATAGTAATTTTGCGTAGAGTGTCAAAATGGCAAGAAACAGCCCTGCATTCATAAATATGTGCACAATGGTCTGTTTTATTGAGTATCACTGATGTACTAATAGTTTTTAATTCCATTTTATTTTCTCTTCTCAGTATTATTTATTTTCTGTATATTTTCTCTCATCTGTAGTATTTATATTGTATTCCTTTATAGTTTTTATGTTGACTTGATATGCAGTTTCTGTTATTTTAGTATCATTGATTTCATTTTTATATTTTCCCTTTAATTTTTATTAAGTACATTTGTTGTGCCTTTTCTGTTAGTAATTCTATTAGTTTTTATGTGTATATATAGCATGCATTAGTTTGATTTATTCATTCAATTTATTTATGTAGGTTTTTTAAATGTAGTTTATTTATTTGTAAACGTAGTTTTAGTTATTCTAATATTTAAATAAAATAAACAAATGTGAGAAATGTTGCCTTCGCATTATTTTAAGTAGTTAACTAGTTATTGTAGAGTTTAAATTTAAATTCCCAAAAATGAGAAACAATATAATATCTAAATATATAAATGGAAGTATATTTTATAATATATTTATTATATAAAAGTACGTTTTATCCTTTACTTGTTATTCAAGTATCTCTCTCACAACCACAGACACACTCACACACACACACAACCACAGACACAGACACTCACACACACAGACACACACTCACACACACAGACACTCACACACACTCACACACACACACACACACACACACACACACACAGACAGACACTCACACACACAGACAGACACACACAGACAACCACAGACACCCAGACAGACAGGCACACACAGACACAGACAGGCACAGACAGACAGACAGACAGACAGACAGACAACACACACACACACACACACAGACAGACACACACACACACACAGACACACACAGACACACACAGACACCCAGACAGACAGGCACACACAGACACAGACAGGCACAGACAGACAGACAGACAACACACACACACACACACACACACACACACACACACAGAGACAGACACACACACACACACACAGACAGACAACCACACACACACAGACAGACAACCACACACACACACAGACAACCACAGACACACACAGACAACCACAGACACCCAGACACACACAGACACAGACAGGCACAGACATACACACACACACACACACAGACACAGACACAGACACACACACACACACACACACACACACACACACACACACCCCTTTTATGTGGGCCTCTGGTTCAAAGGTAAGCAGGAAAGCAGCGTTTGATAGACCTCAATCACACAGAAGCATAACTTACATCATGATAATACTCCATCATGCTCTGCAGGATCTTCTTGAGGTTGCTGACCTGTCAGAGCACATGTGTGTTTACTCAGACCCATGATCATCCAGTATACTGTACAGAAAACATCTTTACTAGAAAGAAATGAATCAATCTAAAGCACCTTCAGCCTCCAGTTAGTGCCGCCATCCTCTTTTATCCTGCTGAGCCACGTCTCAGTAAACCAGGACGAATCTCTGACAGAAACAGAAGAGAAACGCTCTTAAAACACAGAGCAGGGAACGAGAAGTATTCAGCATCAGCTGTCATATTCTGCCAGATCAGCTTTCACATGAATAGTTGACGTTCCTTCATAACTCACATTTTGTTGAGCACATGTGCGATGGCCACGCCGCTGGTCAGCTCATGTTTGCTCGCGCACGACGGCACCTGAAACGTCTGCAGCTGAAACACAGACATGAAGAGTCATGTATACAAGAACGGGTGTAGTTTAGGGTCTAAGACACCTTTTAGAAAAAGAAATACATTTAAATAAGATTTTTACAATAGCTGGGCTGAGATATATAACTTGTTTGAAGGCTGCAGAAATATATGTTAATTTAGTACACACATTGTCCCACCGACCATAAAACTATTTTTCACACACTAAAAAATGTAATAGTTATAGTTGTTGATTATCTCAAAGGGTTACTAACACTTAATTTGGATATGGGAAATATTTGGGATTGAACGGGTTAACCTTGCGTTCTCGAAAACACCCCAGCTTTATCCTAATTTACCCACAAAAACACAACAGATAAACAGATGTTTACACGAACATAAGTCTGTTTTTAATTAGCGTTTGAACTTCAGCTAAAAATAAAAATATATTAAAATAAATGTACTACAATAAAAGCTATTAAATAAACAATACAAATGCATTAAAGTAAATTAAAATAAATTTAAATGCATATAAACTATAGTGAACAGATTTTTTCTAATTAATATAAATTAAATATAATAAATACAACTCAAAAAAATATATATTTTTCAAATAAACCTTATGAAAAAAAAATGTTTCACGCTATAAAATGACAATAAGCAATTAAAAACAAACGTGCATACCTACTTTGATTTATTAGAAGTAATATCTGTATACTGAATAATATATAATAAGTAATATCTGCATACTGAGTAATTGTTACAGAAAACATACTAAAAGACTGTCAAAGTAAAATCATAGGTTATTTATTATTTTAGTAAATATACAGCAGTATGTCTCAAAGGTGAGATCAAAAACAATACGTTTAATTCAGTAAATAGAGACACTGTTTGTTCCTCAACCGCGAGAGACATTAGTTATTTTATTTGAGGAGGATATATCGGAGGTTATGTTGTTTTGTATTTGAGGAAGATATATTGATTTCATCAGAGGTTATGTTTTGTATTTGAGGAGGATATATCGGAGGTTATGTTGTTTTGTATTTGAGGAGGATATATTGATTTCATCGGAGGTTACGTTGTTTTGAACTCTTGTAATCAGTCTTTAAACTCATTTCAGGACCTTTGGTCAGTTACATAACGAGTTTAACACACCAAACACACACAAGCAGAGCTGTTTAAAGCACTAATAACATCGCCTGACTGATAGACGAGCGTATGATAAAAAGAAAACGGCCGATTAATTCATTAAAAGTCATGAACTCGGTGAAATGTGAGAATCCACCTGCTGCTAACAGCTTAGCGCGCTAAACACAAACAAACAATTTACGTTACTTCATTCTCGGTCACTACAGACGGACACGGGTTAAATATCAGCTGAAGTGACAGGAACGGGTGTATATCTTACCCAGACGAGTAAAGAGTCACTCAGTTGTTGTTTATTGAGGCTCATGGTGGCGGTTTGTGCTGCTTCACACTCTAGCAGCGCTGCTAAATACGCTCGAGCGAACTGACGCGTCACCGACCAACGGACGCACAGATTTGCGTCGCGAGAACGCTCGTAGCCATAGCAACACAGCGACGCGCTCGCTGTATATTAAATTAAACATATGTCAATAATCAACTTATTTAAATATTGAACTAGCACAAATAGTAGTTTACCCCAAAAGTTAAAATTCCGTCATTTACTCACCCTCGAGTTTCTAACCTGCTGTATCAATGTTGAACACAAAATATATTTTGAATAATTTTTAAGACTTAAATATTATTTTTATCCATAATATGGAAGTCAAAGAAGACCAGAAACTGGTTACTCATACACACTAATCATATCACACATATTTATATCACGCTACATTTCCATCATATATGTTGTATTTAGTTGTAATTAAGTTAATGAGGTCGGTATACAGCGGTTCGTGAATGTAGAGAGTTGATTAAAATGACAAAATTTATTAAAGTTTACAGAAAAGTTAAAAAACAAAATAAAAAATAAAACCAGTGTGACGCAGATATGTGAACACTAGATGGCAGAAACCAACAGTGTTTAGGTTTTTATTATTATTATTAAAAATAATACAACCATCAACATAAAAATGACAGACAATAATAACACAATAAAATAAAACAAATTAACGAAGAAAGGGGGGGTGTAATACATCACAAACTGAAAAAATAGACTTGCATGTCATTAAATATTATTTGCAATATTAACAATATTCTGGTGTATTAGTCCTCAATCTCTTGAATACAATTAATGCCATTTCTTCTTATGTATGTGACAAAATAATAATAAAAGTAACATTATTGTTTTATCATTATTATTACTTTAATTGAAATACTACATTCATCAAAATTATTTAACGTGAATAAATATTGTTTTCCTTCTAATTATATTTTCCATATCCACCCAGAAAATCCTTGTGTATACACAATTACAACACAGATGGACGATAGACTCCTTTTCAAGTGTTGTTTAAGGTGTCTTAATTAATTATGCTCTCTCTGTCATTCATAAAACCATAAAGCGGAAGAAATCTGGAAGACAATTCAAATGACGTGTTTAGTATTACAAAAATCAAAATGGCGGAAATCTAAAGGCGTCTAGATTACAAGCATACACATTGTGGATAGATAATTATTCATACTCAAATGTGTTTTGAGAACATTTTAAAATATTTCTAGAATATTTTCCTAGCCCATGTCAATTTGTAAAGATAACACTTGACACAATTACAGGAGAAATAAGTACTTTTTCATGACTATAAGTGCTAAAGCTCCCTAAATTCACACATTACTTTATATTAGTCTTGACATCTCTAGCCCTATAGACACAATTACGTCACTTCCTGCTCCTCCTTTCCGGCCCGTCAGCCACCTGCGCTTACCCAACACCTAGTGCAGTTACTGTAAGTTCATTGTGTGACTTATCTGTAGGTAAATAAACACCGCGCAGAGAAAAACGTCTCCGTTTGTGTTGACGCGTCTGGAGCTCGGCTGTGATCTGAACCGCACCGGAAGCGCTCTGGGACGCGGCGGAAGCGCTCTGGGGACGCGGCGCAGGGTCACTGGTTTAACACGCTGCTGTCTCTGGTTATGGTTAGTCTTCCTCCAGGGCTTCATGACTAACCAGCTGGCTAAAGACAGGAAGGGGGTTTTCACGAGAAGCGACGGAGGGCTATTTTCATCCAGGAAGCTTCCTCTTCTCTGCGCTCGAGCCGTCTGTCCATCCAGATGTGCTCCTAAAACTACTTCCGCTAAATAACTGACACATTGTGTCTCTTTCCCCTGCTCTCTGCTCAGTGTACGATTAACACAGGCTACTGTTGTCAACAGTGTTGGGGAAAGTTAGTTTTAAAAGTAATGCATTACAATATTGTGTTACTCTCTAAAAAGTAACTAATTACGTTACATAGTTACTTTTATGGAAAGTAATGCGTTACATTCGCGTTACTTTTTAAATACGAGCAGGGCTTGATTGTTTGTTTTTAATACAAGAAGTTATATTTATAGCAAATGTAAAAGCCTTTCACAGCAAAAAGTATAATGAATAAACCTCAGACTGAAGGACGAGTAAATCACGTCTGTACAGAAGAACACAGGAGAAGATCAACACTCTTCAGAAATAAACAACGAAGCACAATTGTTAGTTTATCTAAAGTAATGTTTGTTTATTATTATGATTGAACTGATCATCAAAGATCAGCAGCAAACACATCGGTTAATAAAATGAGATTAGATATATTTGTGTTGTTTAACATATTTAATTATTGCAGGTTTGTGTCATATTCTGAGTTTGTATTTCACTGTTTTAATTCATTTTGATGAATACTGAATCTGTTTTTTGTGAGTGGGATGAATTAATACACATTCATATTTAATCTAGATTAGATCTACAGTAAGATCATGTTCACACGGCGCACTGTCATCAATAAATGGAAAAGAAGTAACTCAGATATTTTCTTGTAAATTAAAAAGTAATGCGTTACTTTACTAGTTACTTGAAAAAAGTAATATTATTACGTAACTCGCGTTACTTGTAATGCGTCGCCCCCAACACTGGTCACTAACATGAGTGTCGAGAACCTGACATACAAAGACGAATAATTAAGTGGGAGTAATGATAATGAAAATATGAATAAAAATATTTGATTTTGATGAAAAACAGACAAACTATAAAATTAAATACACTAAACTTTCATTAAGACATTAATGGATATTTTGTTTTAATGATTTAAATAATATTTTTGTCATAATATAATAAATATAATTATTCTTTCTCCAATATTCTTAATATTGTTTAAATATAATAAATAAATTGATACATTTTATATTTTCTATAATATATAGTACATTCAATAATAAAATATATTTTTGTCTATTATTATAAAATGCTAATTCTTAATTTTATTGAAACAAAAAATATAATTTGATAAGTAAATAATAAAACAATATTTTTGTCTATTATAAAATGTAAATTCTTAATTTTATTGAAAAATATATATAATTGGACAAGTAAATAATTAAATAATATTTAGTTTTGTCTAATAATTATTTTAAATATAATAAAAAAATATATATTTTAAAATATTTCGGTGACTGTGACACGTTATTTCTGCTCAATGTACATCTTACACGCTGTATTAATGGTCATTAAAATATCTATTAATAGCTACATTTAATTCAAGAATTCCAAAACATTTATGAACATTCTCTTCAAATAATATTATAATAATAAATCAATATCAATAATAAATATCGAATCATATTCCTTACTATAATTAAAATACATAGTTATTTCAAGTATATAATAATGTGTGTATATGTTTCTTTGTAAATAGTGCATCTGATAAATCTTTAAATCGATGTGAGGAATCATTCTGGAGCACGACAAACAATCAAATGAAATGATGCTTCGTTCAGAAGAGCTCACTGCAGATTCTGGATGCTGCTAAAGTGACGCTTTTCAGACTCTATTTTAGGGATAAACCCCCTCATCTGACGTCAGAACGGACTCTGATACACAGCGTCTGCTGAGTACATCTACTCTAAAACGTATTTGAACACGGCCAGAATGATTTTTCATCTGAACACTGTAAAGCTGTGCATCTTTACTCATACAAAAAAAACATACTTTTAATAATACATTACATTTATATAGCGCTTTTCTGGGCACTCAAAGCGCTTTACATAGAAGAGGAGAATCTCCTCATCCACCTGATGATGTGACGGCAGCCATAGTGCGCCAGAACACCCCCCACACACCAGCTACAGGTGGAGAGGAGACAGTGATGAAGACAAGCAGTGTATGGGGATGATTAGGAGGCCATGATGATGGTCAGAGGACAACGGGTGAATTTGGCCAGGATGCAGGGGTTACACCCCTACTCTGGGATTTTTATGACCACAGAGAGTCAGGACCTCGGTTTAACGTCTCCTCCGAAAGACGGTGCTTTTAGTGTCCCCGTCACTACACTGGGGCATTAGGACCCACACAGCACCCCCTGCTGGTCTCACTAACACCTCTTCCAACAGCAACCTCCCAGGAGGTCTCCCATCCAGGTACTGACCAGCTCAACCCTGCTTATCTTCAGTGGGAACCGGTTTTGGGCTGCAGGGTGATATGGCTGCTGGCAAAACATGGCAAAACCTGCCACCTTGACATGCCAGAATGTGCGTGTCTACACATACTAAAGAAGCGCAGACAAACAGTGCATGGTGACATTTTTAACAAGGGTTTTGGCCCGTCTGCCCTCCACACTTCTGAGGCAGATTGAATGCATGCTGGTGCTGTGGGTGTCCTGCGTCTTTAAGGCAGGACCGTGGGTCATGTGCAGCCAGTGCCAGCTCTTTCTGACAGACGGGCGAGAGTGCTGGCACAGAGCGCCAGGTGCAGGAAAAACAAGCCGGGATTTGCTGAATGTGAGGAAAACAGCGGGCAGGGCAGGTGGATTTACAAACCCACATCTCCAGACGTGAGCTCATGAGGGCAGGGCGAAACTCCAGGTGTGTTTTGACCCCAGATTCACTCCGCAGATGCAAGATTTACAGCCTGGTCGAGGGCGGATCTGATCCAAGAGAGCAAAAAGCCAGCAGATGTGGCCAGAAGAGGCTGTAATGAGGCACTGTGTTGACTCAGCTGTGTGCAGGTGCTGCTGGAAGACCTGAGAGGAAAATAAACATCGTAAATATTCCCCCGTGTCTTTCATCTGAGGAAACGGCAGGAGAAACGAGTGACCGCTACAGACGCACACAGCAACATAAAAGCAAAGCATTCAAAGCGTTCAGCCGACTGCGCTCGAATCATTAGTCTTTTAACGAACCCCTGGCCTTCAGGATTAAACGTCTGCACACAGCTGCTCCATTTGAAAGATTTCACCTGGTAAAACGAGCAAAACAAATCCAGCGTGAAACTGTCCAGAACAACTTATCTTAGCAACTGAATAACAACTCTCTAGCACCATGTAATAACATTAAAAACATGACCTTACAATTGCACAATGTCGCCCTGGAAACCACCTCAAACGTCTAAGCAACTATAAAGAGTATATTGGGAACTGCGTAGTAACACCCTGGCAACCGCCTAAAATACACTAGTGTCCACAAAATGATGTTAAAGATCATTGGGGAAAGAAAACACAAAAACATGTTAAATGCCTTGCAATTGTACAACAACCACACACAAAAAAACCTTGGAAACTGCATAGCAACACCCTGCAAACCACATGAAACTCCTTAGCAACCACTTTAGTAACATTAAAAACCATGCCAACAACATGCTACCAACATAGAATATTTTAGTAACTGCATAACAACACCCTGGAAACCACCCAAACTCCCTAGCAACTACATAGTAGCATGTTCAATTTTGTTCAATTGTACAACGTCGCCTAGGGAACCAACTGAAATGTGAGAAATGTAGAACATCATAGCAGCTGCATAGCAACACCCTGGAAACCACCCAAACTCCCTAGCAACCACATAATAACATGTTATATACTCTCCAGTTATACAGTGTCACCCTGGCAACCACCCAAAACACCTCAGCAATGTAAAATATCTTAGTAACTGCATAGCAACACCCTGGAAAACACCCAAACTCCCTAGCAACCATATAATAACATGTTATATACTCTCCAGTTATACAGTGTCACCCTGGCAACCACCCAAAACACCTCAGCAATGTAAAATATCTTAGTAACTGCATAGCAACACCCTGGAAACCACCCAAACTCCCTAGCAACCACATAATAACATTGAAAACCATGTTAAATGCCTTGCAGTTGTATAACACTATCCTGGCAACCACCCAAAACACCCTAGCAACTTAGAATATCTTAGCAACAGCATAGCAACACCCTAAAACCACCCAACTCCATAGCAGATACACAGTAACATGTTAAATACTTTGCAATTGTACCTGCAAAACCTTAGCGAGTAGTGGATAACATTAAAAGCTTTAAAATGACTTAATTTGGATTCCTTTGTAACTATATAATAAAATTAATTGTGCTGGGCGAGATGATGATGCAGCTACCAAAATAACTCAAAATAAACCCATTTATTCAGGCCTGGGCTAACACAGCTCCACCGTGTGAGATTCACAGCCTCAGAGATTGGGGCTTGTTGTTTGTTTCGGATCTTATCAGGCACAGAAGAGCCCTAAGATGAAATAAATCACAAATATGATTCACCGTGAGTCATAGATGGCGAGCTCATGCACAGAGTTTACCGGCACGAGGAGATGAGACAGGTGTGTCAGACGGACCAGGTGAGCTTCATTCCTCAAACATTATTTACTGCTCTTCACTCACATCGACTCCTGCGGTGGCATCTGTGCCAGCCACATATCTAAACACACGCTTACACAAGACCTGCGGTGAGTCAGCTCACACCAGCCATGTGCTGCCACTGCATGTGTGTGTGTGTGTGTGTGTGTGTGAGAGAGAGAGAGAGAGTGTGAGTGTGTGTGTGTGTGTGTGTGTGAGAGATAGAGAGTGTGTGTGTGTGTGTGTGTGTGTGTGAGAGAGAGAGAGAGAGTGTGTGTGTGTGTAGAGAGATAGAGAGAGTGTGTGTGTGTGTGTGTGTGAGAGAGAGTGTGTGTGTGTGTGTGTGAGAGAGATAGAGTGTGTGTGTGTGTGTGTGTGTGTGTGTGTGTGTGTGTGTGTGTGTGTGTGTCTGTGTGTGTGTGTGTGTGTGTGTATGAGTGTGTGTGCGTGTGTGTGTGGATGAGTGGGTGCGCGCGTGTGTGTGTGTGTGGATGAGTGTGTGCATGTGTGAGTTTGTGTGTGTGCGTGTGTGTGTGTGTGTGTGCGTGTGTGTGTGTGTGTGTGTGTGGATGAGCGTGCGTGTGTGGATGAGCGTGCGTGTGTGGATGAGCATTGTGTGTGTGTGTGTGTGTGTGTGTGCGTGCGTGTGTGTGTGCGTGTGTGGTTTCTGGGAGACTCCCAACACGTGTCTGTCATTATGGACAAAGCCTGTCATGCTCAGATGGGACTGTAGGCCGCGGCGACACGACACTGCTGCTATTGTTCACATATGAAAACACACACACACACAATAAACAGATTGAAGCATCTGGTGACCCGCTTCACTTATGTAGCATGTGCGCATGACAGCCGCGAGCACATGTTGTGTCGTGAGCAGCACGGGATTGTGAAGTCTTCAAATCGCTCCTGATCAGTTCTTTCAGTCATTATTTAACTCATTTAGTGCACCAAGGTTGATCAAGTAGACAGTAAAAACAGTGAGATATTATTACAAAGCTGTGTGAATATATGTTTAAATGTAATTTATTTCTGTGATCAAAGCTGAATTTTCATCATTACTCCAGTCTTCAGTGTCACATGATCTTCAGAAATCATTATAATATGCTGATTTGCTGCTCAAGAAACATTTCTAGTTATTATAAATGTTGAAAACAGTTGTGCAGATTCAAATTTTTGTGGAAACAGTGACGTGTTTTATTTTTCAGGATGCACAGATGAATAGAAAGTTCAAAAGAACAGCTTTTATTTCAAATAAAAATCTATTGTAACAGTATAAATGTCTTTACTGTCACTTTTGATCAATTGAATGCATATTTGCTGAATAAATGCATCACCTTCTATTCGGTTTTATAAAATAAACGTCAACATTGTAACCTGCTGTGCTGAAATTAAACAAAACAAAGACAGCAACATAAAACACAGACCTAAATAAGTTCATTTTTTTTATAAAAATGTGAGTCAAGATCACGCCAGTACCTGAAAAACTGACCTCATAAATCACTGCATGCGCTCTTGACCCTTTAAGGTCAGTTAGATTGGATTATAAATTAATCCAACACCTGTATCGATGCTTTCACGCCCAAACTAACACACAAACACACTTTAAATAAAGGCCTATTAACACAAATTAGTCTCCAAACAGCATATGCTGCTCTCATCTCATAATTAGCACGTGCTTTAAGAGTCGCAACAGTGGGTTGAGTTGGTGCCAGTGTTACTGACGCTTCTGGAAATTACAATTAGCTTTAAAACTGTAAAGCAATTAGCTACAGTACATGCTACTAATACAAAGGAGCTAAATCCATTGAAACTATTTAAATATCAATATTTCTCTTTTAATTATATATAATTACTGTGCAATTTAATCAAATGTATTTTCAAACACAGACATTTATTAAATTACGGTGATGGCATCAAACTTAAACAGAAGCATTTACACTAATTTACTATTTAGAAGAACAGTTCACCCAGAAACTACCATTTGCTGAAACGTTTCTCACCTCAGGCCGTCCAAGATATAGATGAGTTTGTTTCTTCATCAGATTTGGAGAAATGTAATCAGAGTCTCATCAATAGATGCTCTGCAGTGAATGGGTGCCGTCAGAATGAGAGTCTGATAAAAACATCACAATAATACACACCACTCCAGTCCATCAGTTAATGTCTTGTGAAGAGAAAAAAACTGTGTTTGTAAGAAACAACTCCATCACAAAGACATTTTAACATCAAACTGTTGCTTCCAGCTAAACACAAGTCTATAAAATTGTCTAATCTGAATTAGGAGAGATATCTGCACATATTTACAAGAGTAAACAATCCAAACCAGCTTTAAACATGTATGTAGGTGGATTTTGATGTGAGAGAACAACAGAAGATGAACCTTTTTCACTGGAGGAAGCATTAATTTGAATTATGGACTATTGAATTATGGATATTTTGGCTAGAATCGAAGGTTTGAAGTTAAACACATTTTAATGATGGATTTGTTTCTTACAAACACAGTTATTCTCTTCACAAGACATTAACTGATGGACTGGAGTGGTGTGGATTATTGTGATGTTTTTATCAGACTCTCATTCTGACGGCACCCATTCACTGCAGAGCATCCATTGCTGAGACACTGATGCACTGCTACATTTCTCCAAATCTGATGAAGAAACAAACTCATCTCAGACAGCCTGAGGGTGAGTACATTTTCAGAAAATTATCATTTGTCAACTATTCCACTAAATCTAGAGTGTATTTCACTATAACAATGCAGTGCGGTGACTCAAACTGGCGAATCTTCTTATTAAAATTGAATTAACTGATTCACTTAAATGAATCAGACTTTCCCATTTGAAAGAGACGACAGGGAGCATGTCTGATTATTGTCTGCATGCACATAGTGACTGTATTTGGTCACTCTGACATGAGCACAGAAGCATGAGCTTGAGTTACTGTCCTGCTCATAGACTTTGGGGCGTCCCGTCGGAAACCGACAGCAGCTCAGTGGGAAATATTCTAATGACGGCTTTGGAAAATCGTGTTCTGTTTCCACACAGAAGAACCTTGGCCCAGAAACTATAAGCGCTTCCAAATTATGAACTCATAAGCATTGCCAGAGTTTCAGCAGACGTGGCCCAGATGAGCCGACACTGCACTTTCTGTGCTTATCAGTGTAACAGATGTGTATGCCAGTAAAGGCGGTGTGTAAACCTCACTCTCCTGACCTCAAAAAGAGGCGCTCTAGAGGCTGTAGCCTTTGGCGTTCCTTGTTAGAGCGCCCACCTCCCGCGCCGGAATCCCGGGTACGAGACCCGTTCGGCACAAGAACGTGTTGGGACGGTGCGGACCCGGGGGGTTACATTGGTGCCGTGACCCGGATGGGAGTGAGGTTTAGGGGGGTGAGTGTAACAGATGTGTATGCCAGTAAAGGTGGTGTGTAAACCTCACTCCCCTGACCTCAAAAAGAGGCGCTCTAGAGGCTGTAGCCTTTGGCGTTCCTTGTTAGAGCGCCCGCCTCCCGCGCCAGAATCCCGGGTTCGAGACCCGCTCGGCACACGAACGAGTTGGGACGGTGCGGACCCGGGGGGGTTACATGAGCAAGTTAGATATCACATCTATCCGAACCGACCATGTCTTATGATGTTCCCACAGTTACATGCTCCTGAAAAACCCAAGTCCATGATTTCAGCCTAGTGAAAATCTGCAGGATTCATTATGCATTCAGTGCTCATCAACGTCATCTATGCACGTTACAAAAGGCCCTCACAGCTGTACTGTCGACTCGCGTGCCGTCACCGTTATCGCCCGCCTGCACGGCTGTCATCCAGCTGTGTTTGGACACAGAAGTGCTTGGTCAGGAAAAGCCACAGCAGAACTCTGACCTACTTGGACACAGAAGCATCAGAAAGAGACAAAGACTCGAGGAAAGCTGCTGAGAGCCGCACATCTGCAGCTCAGCCGAGAGCTAAACATCACAGCACATTATTCACGACATTCACACGCGAGCAGCTCCTGAAACTGCAGCCGAGTGAACCGAGGCTATGATCAAACATCTTTTAAGAGATCGCTTCATTCAGAAAAACTAATGATTCGCTGGTTCAGTCGAGTCCCTGCGTGTGTTTAGCCCTGTTTGTCATGTTTTCAACTTTATATATAAAGGCTAAACCAAGGTTTAAGGTTCCTACACAGACTGAGAGATGTCAGCAGATTTTCATGTTTGATGTAGTTTCCTGGACAGGACTTTTAAGCTCACCCTAGCAACAGTCACTATGGTTAAAACAGTAAAGTGTTACGTGACAGTCTGCAGGCGTCGCACACCTGTGTGTAATTACAGACTGCAGGCCAGACCAGGTGACACACACACACACACATGTGACTGATCAGTACTGCTGCGACCTCTGACCTCTGAGTAAAGGTTCAAACGGAGGTTAATCTGTGACTCTTTCTGTCTATCTACAGTCAAACCAAAATGTATTCAGACACCTTCAACATTTCTCACATTATCACAGTTTATTCGCTATAGTTTAGACAATGGTAATAAAATATGAGAAGAACTCTTAATCTTGATAATGTCAGATAACTTTGATAGAAAGGTATGTAATGAATTCGGTCGAATAGCTGTCTGCTGTTAAATTAAAGTACACTATTAGTAATACCAATTACCAAGCAATGCTTCATTGTGTTCAGTCTGTGGTGTAAAAAGATCACATTGTCAATTAAAGAAAAGCACTTCAGCAAAATAAGCTCAAAATATGTTGAATGGTTTTTGGTCTCATATTTTTATCTCTTCTTCTGGTAGTCCACTGTATGAAGAATATGTGTGTATGATGTCACAGTTCACTTTATTTAGCTATCATCAATCCACCATCAGGTCAGGTCATTCATCATCCATCATCAGGTCAGTCAGGTCCATATCAGATCATCCATCAATCTATCTATCATCCATCCATCATCATGTCAGATCAGGTCAGGTCCAGATCATCTATCCATCATCATCCATCGTCATCAGATCCATCCGATCCATCTATCAGATCATGATCTATCATCCATCAGTCATCAGATCCATCATTCCAGGTCTATCTATCCATCCATCAGGTCAGATCAGGTCAGATCATTCATTCATCAGGTCATCTGATCATCCATCTATCATCCAGATCTGGTCATCATCATCAGATCCAGGTCATCCATCAGGTCAGGTCATCATCTGGTCCATCCATCATGGGTCAGGTCATCTAGATCATCATCAGGTCCATCAGGTCAGGTCATCAGATCAGGTCAGGTCCATCCGGTCATCCAGTCATTCATCCATTCATCTATCAGGTCAGGTCAGGTCTGATCCAGGTCATTGATCACTTGATCAGATCGTCGATCTACATCATGATCGTCAGGTCCAGATCATCTATCAGGTCAGGTCATCAGATCCAGGTCAGTCTTCAGGTGGTCATCCATCCATCTGGGTCATCATCCATCTCATTCATCCAGGTCCATCATCATCCATCCATCATTCATCCATCCATCCATCATCCATCATCCATCCATCCATCCATCAGGTCATCCATCCATCCATCCATCCATCCATCCATCCATCTATCCATCCATCTAATCTGTCATCCATCCATCCATCCATCTATCCAAGTCCATCCATCTATCTATCCATCCATCCATCCATCCATCTATCAATCATCCATCCATCTGCTATCTATCCATCCATCCATCTATCCACCATCCATCCATCCATCCATCTATCCATCCATCTAACCATCTATAATCATCATATATGAAGTTCTTTGAATATCAGTCTATGTTACTCTCAGTTGTCTTCACACATCTGCTCAAACAGGCTCAGACTAGTACAAGCGGCGTGTTACCCTGCTGACCCGATGACTAACCCCAGCTGACATCAGTCACAGGTGCTCCAGGTGAGCTTCACTGCGGTGCTTGTGCTGGGATGTCCTGTACGTCTCGTGTTTGTTCTGTGTTTCAGTTCTTTATCAGAGTTCAGACTAGCAGCAGTGTGTCTGTCCTTGGATCAGTTATCTCAGTGTTTACACGAGTCATCGGATCTCATTGGCTGCTGTCCTGCATCATGGCTCAGAAATGCGGGTGAAATCCCCTAAGTTTCCCTCCCGCCAGACAAGCTCTCTCAGGAGGCGAAAGGATTCAATTAAAACAACAGGCTGCCAAACAAACGACTTCAAAGGGAAAGTCCAAGTGTCAGTGTGGGTTATTTATGACGGCCTCTGAAGAGGAACACTAATTAGATCTGCTGGCATTCTAGTGACCCTAGTCACTAAACGGGACTTTATTCAACGAGCCGCTGTGTTCACTGGCGATATAAACACATCTCCTAGACAGATATGAGATTACATGGAGACATACGTTTAGGTCTCCAGATGTTTTTCCAGAGAAAATAGTCTGTAATCTTCTGTGGCGTTTCAGAAACGTCTCAAAAAGAAATCCAAAAAGTTTCATGTAATTCAAAATATATTTTATTTGTTATTTGTGACCCTGGAGCACAAAAGCAGTCTTAAATCACTGTATTTTTCTTTTATGCCAAAAATCATTAGGATATTAAGCAAATATCATTTTCCATGAAGATATATTGTTAATTTCATACCGTAAATATATCAAAACATAATTTGGACGACTTTAAAGGCGATTCTTTCAATATTTCATTTTTACTCACGATTTTCTTTTCAAACCAGTCAAAAAATGTCAATTGAAATCATCAAGCTGCATAAATAATATTTCCATTGATGTATGGTTTGTTATGATCGGACAATATTTGTAAATCTGGAATCTGAGGAAGCAAAAAAATCTAAATATTGAGAAAATCATCTTTAAAGTTGTCTAAATGAAGTTCTTAGCAATGCATATTACTAATCAAAATTACGTTTTGATATATTTATGGTAGGAAATTTAAAAAATATCTTCATGGAATATGATCTTAATATCCGAATGATTTTTGGCATAAAATAAAAATGGACAATTTTGGTTATACAATGTATTTTTGGTTATTGCTACAAATATTCCCCAGCGACTTAACACTGCTTTTGTGCTCCAGGGTCACATATATTACACATAATATTATTTTTTTCACAGTGTAAATTGTTACAAAGTAATTAACTTTTTTTCATATATATTTGAAAGTATATAGCTGCCTTGTAAATTTTAGGGTGAGAATTATTATTTTTGTGAGTCTGTTGCATTTAAAAGATTTAAGTTTCACAACCACCTGAAGTGAGCGATGCACACACACACACACACACACACACACACACACACACACACACTCTCTCTCTCTCTCACACACACACACACACACACACACTCTCTCTCTCTCTCTCTCTCACACACATCTCTCTCTCTCTCTCTCTCACACACACACACACACACACAACACTATTCTTCACAGCTAACGGTCCCGGACCCCCGCAGTGGCAGAGAGACGATGGTCCCGCACACAAACACTCGGCCAGCGCGTGACCCCGGCGCCTGTCAAAAGAGCTTTTCTTCCTGTGAAGGAGCGAGAGGGAAAACATTCAGTTTCCCGTAAGGCGGGAAGGGAGGAGGGGGGTTTTGGGAAGCTTGGTGAGTCATCAGTTTTTCTGTTTCAAAGCCCGTCTCTCTCTCTCTCGCTCTGCCCTGTCATGTTCACAATCGAGGCCGAAACACTTTCTCAGCGCTTCAGTGACTTTTGTGTTGTTTTTAACGTGTGTGATTGTAGGTCTGCACCTGCTCTGGTCTAGTTACTGCAGTAAAGCACTCCACACACACATTTGTTAGCACTGTAAGTGCTTCTATATTTAGACGTTTCATACTCAGGGCTGTATCTGATGGAATATGAGCATGCCAGCACAGAGAGAGACTCTAAACAAGCACAGTACATAAACACGGATGTGACTGCTGACCGTACATACAGATTCAGACATACGTTTACATACACATAACATGCTGTATATTGATAATTATATATATTCTTTTACATTTTGTCTTGTTTGGTTCTCTGCAAAACATGTAAACATCATATGAAGCTTCTGAAGGGCAGAACTTCATGAACAAATTTAATCTTTAAACAAAATAAGTATAAATTTGCTTCTTCCTGTGAAAATATTTGAATGCAGGTATTAATGCATTGTGTTTCGCAACGTACTTCTCCTCTGTGTCCTATAGTATAATAAATAAATAAATAAATTGGCAAAAAAATCACGCCACAAATAAGATTATGCTAGCTAATTCAATTTGGTTAAAATTGTATGCAATTTGCCAGAAAGATTAATTAATATAACATAAAAAAAAAAAAAAAAAAAGGATTTAAATGTAAATTTGATTTAAATTGATGAAAAAATTGATTACTACCTTCCTAACTAAATGTGATCCAAATATATAAATCATATTTGATTTGTAAACTTATTAATTAAAATAATAAACTTAAACTTGATTTATAAATAAATTACATTTATTGAATTTCTGTGATTAAATTTACTAAAAAGAAATGAAAATAGATGATTTTTAAATAAAAAATATTGACTTAGCTGTACATGTGATATGTAACTAAAACAACAAAATCAAGTTAGATTTGAATAAATATTTTTTAATAAAAAGTCAAGAAATACAAAAAATTACGTTTTGCATACATTATGCATACATTATGCATTTGGCGTGTGTGTTTAATTTTTCCCATTATAACTTACACTGAGTTCAAGGTATATACTAATGACATGAGCTCTTAAAGTGTTTTAAAAATGTAAAAATAAAAACTATAACCATTTACCCTGACACACCACATAAACAGGCTAACATTTGTTTTACAAACCAGAAACTAAAACCTAGAGTTTACTTAGAAAAGTGCAAATGCATCAGTTTCAGGATGTTGAAAGACACTCTGCTGAGTTGATAAAGATGATAATTTCAGCCCTGCGCTCTAACAGGCATCTGTTGACCAATGAGAGACACAAACAGGTGTAGTTGTTTCAAGAACCTGAATGTGCTGTATTTCTGCTTGATTTCAATCTGACACGTTTCTTTCCACACGCTCACTGTGAACGTTACGCGTTCCTGTCCTTCAAACGCTCCGTCAGTGATTTCCTTCATGCGTAGGCCCTCTACACATCTTATCTTTGTTGCTGTTGTTTTATTCTCCACGTCCTCAGATGGCTGTGGGAACAGACCCTCTTAAAATTGCATTTACTGAAAACTAAAAGCCACACGGTCGAGAACGGGAGCCGCTTTCTCTCTGGAGCCCGTCCTATTTCTAGAGCTTACATCTGCTGAAACCATCAAAGCCTCATTATTTCTCTCTTTTATGGCATATTTGTGGCTGGTGTTGTTGTTGAGTAACAAATTCGGTCAGCGTGCAAACCGCACAAGCCACAAGCGCCAATTAGAGAGCCGCTTATCACATGCACTTTATGAGGTCAGAGCCCACACGCGACCCACCCAGTACTCAGACTGAAGCCGCGTTGTGCTCGGGTCACCGCGGGTCACGGACACACTGGACACGAGCAAACAGCAACGCGTGATTCATCCGGATCATGTGCTGCTGAACGCTGGTGCTGAAGAGCTGAGCTGGGTGAGAAGAACCGCAGCAGAACTGAAACATACTGCATGAAACTGAACTGGATGGATGGATGGATGGATGGATGGACGGATGGATGGATGGATGGATGGATGGATGGATGGATGGACGGATGGATGGATGGATAGATGGGCGGATGGATAGATAGATGGATAGGTTGAATGGATAGATGGAATAGATGGATGGTTGGGCGGATGGGCGGATGGATGGTTAGGATGAATGGATAGATGGAATGAAGGATAGATGGATGAATGGATGGATGGATTTGGGCAGATAGATGATTTGGGCGAATGGATGGGCAGATGGAAGATGGATGGTTGGAGCAGATGGGCAGATGGATGGTTGGATGGATGGATGGTTGGATGATGGTTGAGACGGATGGACGAATGGATGGATGGATGGTTGGATGGATGGATGGACTGATGGATAGTTGGGCGGATGGATGATGGATTGAAGGATGAATGGATGGATGGATGGAAAGATGGATAGATGATTTGGACGGATGGTTGGAGCGGATGGATGGTTGGATGGATGGATGGTTGGATGGATGGTTGGGACGGATAGTTGGACAGATGGATAGATGGATGGATGGTTGGATGGATGGTTGGACGGATGGTTGGACGGATGGATGGATGGATGGTTGGAGCAGATGGAGCGGATGGATGGTTGGTTGGATGGATGGATGGATGGTTGGATGGATGGGCAGGATGGACTGATGGATGGATGGATGGATGGATGGATGGATTGAAGGATGGATGGATGGATGGAAGGATGGACAGATGGTTGGACGGATGGACGGATGGATGGTTGGATGGATGGATGGTTGGATGGATGGTTGGACGGATGGTTGGACAGATGGATGGACGGATGGTTGGATGGATGGTTGGATGGATGGTTGGACGGATGGATGGATGGATGGTTGGACGGAAGGATGGACAGATGGTTGGATGGATGGATGGTTGGATGGATGGTTGGACGGATGGTTGGACAGATGGATGGATGGATGGTTGGACGGATGGACGGATGGACTGATGGATGGTTGGACGGTGGATGGATGGTTGGGCGGTGGATGGTTGGAGCGGATGGATGGATGGATGGGGAGACGGATGGATGGATGATGGATGGATGGTTGAACGGATGGATGGTTGGAGCGGATGGATGGTTGGAGCGGATGGATGGTTGGACGGATGGATGGTTGGACGGATGGATGGTTGGACGGATGGATGGACCTAGGGATGGATGGTTGGATGGTTGGGTGGACGGTGGATGGTTGGGCGGATGGATGGTTGGGCGGAGGATGGATGGATGGATGGTTGGAGCCAGTGGATGGATGGATGGAATGGGCAGGATGGAGGATGGATGGATGGATGGTTAGAGATGGATGGTTGACGGCGGATGGATGGTTGGGACGGATGGATGGATGGATGGTTGGATGGTTGGACGGTGGATGGTTGGACGGATGGATGGTTGGACGGATGGATGGTTGGACGGATGGATGGTTGGACGGAGGGATGGACGGAGGGATGGATGGATGGATGGTTGGATGGTTGGACGGTGGATGGTTGGACGGATGGATGGTTGGACGGATGGATGGTTGACGGAGGGATGGATGGATGGTTGGATGGATGGTTGGACGGATGGTTGGACGGATGGATGGACGGATGGATGGATGGATGGATGGATGGATGGATGGATGAATGGATGAATGGATGGACGGATGGATGGATGGATGGATGGATGGACGGATGGGCGGATGGTTGGAGCGGATGGATGGGCGGATGGATGGACAGATAGATGGATGGATGGATGGATGGATGGATGGATGGATGGATGGATGGACGGATGGATGGATGGACGGATGGACGGATGGTTGGACGGATGGACGGATGGTTGGACGGATGGATGGTTGGACGGATGGATGGATGGTTGGACGGATGGTTGGACGGATGGGTGGACGGATGGACGGATGGATGAATGGATGGACGGATTGTTGGACTGAGGGATGGATGGATGGATGACAGATGGATAGACAAATGGATGGATGGATGGATGGATGGACATAACGATAGAACGATAGATCGATAGATCGATGAATGGATGGATAGATAGATAGATAGATAGATAGATAGATAGATAGATAGATAGATAGATAGATAGATAGATAGATAGATAGATAGATAGATAGATAGATAGATAGATAGATAGATAGTGAAGACATCATGCTGTTGATCAGCACAGTCACAGCTTGATGAAAAAAAACACAAACCTTTATCACTTGTCACTTCATGTTGCAAATGAGAGGCATCAACACAAATCCAGCTATTTGCTGTCAGACAGATGCGAGCGTTTATTCCTCTGTTGTGCCCGTAATCATCAAAACATAATTTCTGAATTCAAACCACAACACATCCTGAGCTAATGACGGAAACCAGGCTGCTTTATAGCCATTCCAGTAAAATAATTCAAAAGCAGCCAAAAGCGCAGCAAACATTACAGTAATCTGTTCCGTTAACTGCAAGAGGAACAGCGCCACAGTTATTTATTGAACAACTAAATGCACAGCTGCAACAAATACACACAGACTCGCACAAAAATACACACACAACATCCTCTGGTGTGGTGAGGTTTTCCTACAGTGTGCTTGGGTGAGTCATGGACAAGTGTGCCTTACATTTCCACTCCCTGAGAGAGATGTTCTTCATTACAGACGCACTGCAGCTGCTCTATACAAGCAGAGATCTGCTCAAATGGAATATATGTGTGCGTAATTGACTTCAGATTTCTATTGATCCACATGGGGGAGAAGAATACGAACACACACACACACACACACACACACACACGTCCATTTCCCAGAATGCTCCAACACCACTGAATATCTCACATTCACTGATTCACTTAGTCCAAGTCGCACTCGCGCAAAACTTTACGTCAGATCTTAAATGCAAGTGCCCACGTGTATTGCTGCAAACAGCAATCACGAGTACATTTTCTGTCACCTTCTGTGACATGAATAGTGTACAACGGACAAATGAACAACGGACAAATGGTGTACAACAATGGTGTACAACAGACAAATGGCTCCTGTGGCTCAGTGGTAGAGCATTGCGTTAGCAGCACAAAGGTTGTGGGTTCGATTCCCAGGGAACACACATACTGACAATACAAATGTATAGACTGAATGCACTGTAAGTCGCTTTGGATAAAAGCGTCTGCTAAATGCATAAATGTAGATGTGTAAATGTACAAAGTCACCAGAGCCGATCCTAGACTTCTGGGGGCCCTTCACAAAACTGTGTCGAACAGGGGAGGTTCTGTGTTGTTCGAGGTGTTATGAATGAATGAATGAAACGCATTTGTCCGTGTTTCACTCAGTATCGAATCGCGCGCTCGAGAAACAGTATCTCTTCCGCGGCTCCCTGTGCTTTCAACTCGTTTTTTTTGTCTCGAGCAAGAGATTTTATGACGTAGAAAGGGGGACAGCACCGCATTACAATAGGTTATCATTCATGTTTTCCCAGCCGCTGGCCAAATTCAAAATCGAAACTAAAATCAAATCATCTTTGAGGGCTAGGGGGCTCCCTGGTGTTTCGGGGGCCCTACACAGCTTGTGTATTCTGTGTATAGGGAAGATCTGCTTTTGAAAGTCACCTATACCGGTATAAACATATTTTCCAAATATAATGGTCAAATATGTGTCACATGACTAGACATGTGTCATAGTGTTTGAAAAGCCTCCATTTCACACTTACATATATTAGCACGATAAACGTAATGCGTATCTGGCGAGTATGGTAATACGTTGTAGGCGTGCTGTCCAGGGGAAAGGCTCCAAGCTCAGGAATGGCCCGAACCCAGAGTACCCCCCCGGTGTGATGACAATTCTAGTGATATTGGTGGAGGGATGCTGCTTAACCATCAAATGAATGGAGGTAAGTCAGCTGTATTTATATCCAAGTGTTGATTACCTTGATTGCGTACCACTTGTGTTGATTAGGCTAATTATCTGACATGCTCCGCCCGAACTTTGTTAATAAAACATAATTTATCCACTTTGGAGAGCTTTTTTCTTCACATAAATACGAAAATGCCATTAACGTTACTATGACTATGCTTACACTGTCAGTTTTTGGATTGACAGCTGCATTTTCTTTACAGGTGTGAGTCTCAAATGTCCCGTTCACACAGCGACTTGCAGAAGCGTCTCTGGAAAACTGACTGAATCGAAAACTTTCAGATGACATACAGCTAATTTCTCCGTCACTGTAAAGTTACCGAAACCACACATGAAAACACGCAACACACGGTAGACTTGCGTTTGAGCAGCAGAGCAGCTCTCTCTCGCACTGTATGATGTCACAGACACTCGATGTCCAGTCCTGTTCCGTTCACACAGTGCGTGTTTAACAAAAATACTACGGGTCCTAAAAATGTACGGGTGTGAGTTCTGTTACAGAATCTGGTTGTCACTCCCGTATTTAACCGAACCGTGAGTAAATGTAACCGTATTAAGGACTCAAATACAGGACTGAAAACCATATTTTGCTGCTGTGTTAACGTGGCCTATAAGACTATGTGACCCTGGACCACAAAACAAGTCATAAGCGTCAATTTCTCAAAATTGAGATTTATACATAATCTGAAAGCTGATTAAATAAGCTTTCCGTTGATGTGTGGTTTGTTAGAATAGGACGATATTTGGCAGAGATGATATTATTTGTAAATCTGGAATCTTAGGGTGCAAAAAAATCTAAATATTGAGAAAATCACCTTTAAAGTTGTTCAAATTAAGTTCTTAGCAATGCATATTACTAATCAAAAATTTAGTTTTAATTCTTAATATCCGAATTATTTTTGGCATAAAAGAAAAATTGATAATTTTGACCCATACAATGTATTTTTGGCTATTTCTACAAATATACCCCAGCGACTTAACACTGATTTTGTGCTCCAGGGTCACATATTTGTTCATGACTTGAGGAGAGCTTTGCCAAAATGTTAGCCAAAGCTTATAATGTTCCCTTTTTACATAGGATCATGGTTCCACGTGATTTTTAAATAACTGGACCATGTAGAAAAGTGACTCGACAAACTTTATTCAGTTTAACTACTCGCTATGAAAGAATGAATGATGCATTTATATAGCGCTTTATTGTGTATTGTTGTACACCCAAAGCGCTTTACAATCATGGGGGGTCTTACCTCAACCATCACCATCACCATCAGTCGCTATCAATAGTCCACATTAGCAAACTATTATACCTCAGACACTGCTCATACAACAACATACCTCAATCAAAGGTCTATTTATATATACACAGGAATAAAATATTTACTAATTTTACCTCATAAATGTAATGACTTGCATTTTAAACCGCTTCATGACTCAGATTAGTTACGTTGCTCAATTGGAGTGCAGAAAGTCTTGCTGATTTTAACAGGAGAGTTTTGTAGACTGACTCAAAGCTGACCGATCTGAAATAAGAGAAAATTCAGTTAGCAGTAACCCCCTCCACCCCTCTCAGAACCCCAAACTCTCTCTCTCTCTCTCTCTCTTTCTCTGGAGGACAGATTGCTGAAGTGACCGCATACAGCGATGCTCTTAGTGACTCACGGATCTGAATCACACGTGCTGCGGTCGACTCACAAAGACACAGAAGCCTCGGATAAACACCGCGTTTGACAGATGGAGACACATGCCGAAACACCCGCACACACTCACACGCCCCGCTTGAAACACAACGACATCAAACCGGAGCGCCGTTTCTCTCCGCTTTGCCGGACTGGAGCGTTTACGCGGGAAAAGAGGCCCAGGCGCGCGTAAGAGGAAAGGAATTCAGCTCACAGCCCGCGAAAATTATAAAACACTTAAACACTCCTGTGTCTGTCTATCATGAAAGCAAGAGTCCTAATGTGATCCTCATCCACATTCCTGATTCATTACCAGTTTTCCAGACACACGATCAAACATAATATTTAAAGCATTAAAATAAACACAAAAATCCCCCCTCAATCATAATGGACAGCTTGCTTTCCGTTCTTTATGTGCAAAGGCAAAAACATAATATTAACTCTAAAGTCATCACAATACATAAAACACTTGAAATCTGCGGTATATGCTCTCGGATAACTGTTTATGTTTGACACAAAGAGATTCTATGTGGTTTCTCCATTGAAGAGGTCTGCCCTGCTTTCACGGTGGTCCAGTAGGACAATGTGTGCGTTTTAAATTGTTACCTTAGCGGTGAGTAAGAAGCAAGGAAACCCCCCTCCACAGTATTGAATAGACACATTAGACTTTCCTACACAAATGCACATCGTTTGATCCAGGATCTTGTTGTCTAGTTCTGTGAATTTCTATATTCAGAAGTTCCAAATACACATGATGAAATCCATAATCGAATAATCCTATAATGAACATATTTTATTCTAAATAAATTTGCAAATCAGCATATTAGAGCAATTTCTGAAGGATCATGTGACACTGAACAATGGAGGAATGGCTGCTGAAAATGCAGCTTTGCATATTTTTTATAAATTATATTGTGCAATATATTCACATGGAAACTATTTATTTTAAATTATAATAATGTTTCACAATTTTTCATAAATTAAATACACTAGTGAGCATAAGAGACGTCTTTCGAAACATCATTACCGTCCCCAAACACTTGAACACTAGTGTATTTCTATAGTGGTTTATGGTGTGATAGTGTTTGTGTTTCAACATGCTAACCAAAGTCTTGTTTGTTTGTGATATTAAAGTGTTTTGGCCAGTTGGTATTAAATTATAGAAGTCTCTTAACTCTATTTTTAAATGCAAAGTAATTCAAAAGTGAAAAATGCTATATCACCTTGACTTGAAAATGACTTGACTAGCAAAAAATTAACTTATTAGAAATACATGGACTATAACTGGGTCAAAAAGTATTAATTTACATCCGTCCCGTCCATAAGAGATGGAAAGATGGTGCTGTCAAATCCTCTGGCCAGCTCAACATGAGTAAACACACAATACGACATCTACTTCCCCTAACTGCCTCCTGTGTGGAAACTTATAGTGTGTGTCTGTATGTGATGTTTTTTTCCATCTTCTCCTCCATATGAATCTTTAAGATGTTTCCTCTGATGATAATTGGCCAATTGGGGAGGCCCAGAGAAGCTATGATGTAATTTCCTGTGGTTTGGTAGGAGGATTAAGCAACATTGAGCTTCATTGACGTACGATTTGAACCGTGTGACTGCTGTTTCTCAAAAACTTAAGAGTGTGTGTGTACGTGTCTGGTTGGGTGTATGCATGTGTGTGTGTGTGTTATATTGTGAATGTGTGTGTAGTCGTGTGTGTGCTTGTGGAAGGGTGTAGTTCCTAATTCCACTTTTACCAACTGAACTTTTTCCATGTCTTCTGTCAGAAATGTTCTGTTGCTCCCATCCACTGTGAATAACTCATTGTTTCTGCAAATTTCATGAATAAACCTATAACAGACAGAGAGATAGACAGACAGAATCACAGATAGACAGAGAGAGAGAGAGAGAGAGAAATTTGTAAAAACATCTTAAAGGTTAACAGAGCGACCCCAAACAACTCGTGCAGAGCTGAATTAGGACAATACTCACTATTAATTAATATTCAAAAGAGAGCAGTTAAATTCCACCAGCACCTGAAATGCAGTGATCCGAGCTCTTACCAGGCTGAAGCCCTGCAGTGGCAGGAGCAGAACCTGCAGAAGAGCGCACTTTTACAGCTGGTACTCAAACTACACCCAAACCAGCACAGCACCATCCGGCCCAACCAAATCACACAGATACAAAAACAACACTACATTGCCTACTGGAAAGATGCCACTAAAATACAAAAGAAGCTGTATTTACAGCTGAAAAGAGAATACAAACCAGCAGAATACCTGAGCTGTGTAAAAGATCACAAATTAAGAAAGACCTGAAGCACCATCATTTCTTTCATGTTGTACAAAGTTTATGTATATATATATATATACAAAAGGTTTTTTTTTTTTTTTTTTATGTCTTAAATATTTTTCTTGGTTGTGAAGGGAAAAGGGAAGAAAAAAAGAAAAGGCATGTACTTATTTACTTCATAGATCTATTCTTGTTTTATGTATTATATAATCATTTGTTCCTTATTCATGTAATGGACAATGCTTTGGCAATACTGTGCAAGTCATGCCAATAAAGCTCATTTGAATTTGAATTTGAGAAAGAGAGAGAGAGAGACAGAGAGAGAGAGAGAGAGAGAGAACGTCAGACAGACAGACAGACAGACAGACAGACAGACAGACAGACAGACAGACAGATAGATAGATAGATAGATAGATAGATAGATAGATAGATAGATAGATAGATAGATAGATAGATCTATAACGGTCTAGTTGCCAGGGTTTGGATTATGTTGTCACACCTCACGTCATTCAATCTATTCCCAGCAACCGACGCAGGTACACACACACACACACACACACACACACACACACACACATGGCCTTTTCCCTCGCTGTCAGAATTTAATTAGATCTCTCGAGCTCGGCTTCATTCCCTCGATCTATTTTTTCCTTCATTTGTTCTCCTTTCTTACCTCACAATCTCTCCCACGCTCTGCAGCCTGTTTCCCTGGCAACAGCTGCTTCCCGTTTGTCCGTCTGGTCTGTCTTTCCAGGAGACCGAGCTGCCAATGTAGACACACTGATGGAGAGAGAGAGCGAGCCATAGGAAAGACAAACCACAGAGAATATCTCTTTAACATCTCAGGTGTTTCTCTAAGACACAAAACCCAGAGATCTCAATATGAACTCAAACATGTCTCATCCAATGATCAGAGCTGCTCTCAGCATTCATTTTACTGGATGATGACGACTAGTGAAATTTGGGCCTGTTTTATTTCTCATGAAAGCTAAAGATAATACTAAAATACACTGGCTATTACGTCTAAATTCATTAGAAATATGTGTCAGTTGTAAGGGAGGAGCTTGGCAACTTGTCAATCATAACAGAGGTGTGGCCACTGACCTCACACCGTGTCTACTCCGGATGCGAGAAAGCAACTACTGTAAATCATTTGATCTTTGTCAGTACGTCATTGTGTCAGAACGAGGCAGCAGTTTACTGATTTAACGTGTCGTGTTGCGCTGCATCCAGTGTAGACAGCATCCCTGATTATAATGGGTTCTGTAGTATTTTGTTGTGTTGTGTCGCGCCACGTGCGGTGTAGACACAGTGTCAGGTATCAATCAAAACACAAGGGTGTGGCCACTATAGCCTCAGATGTCAATCATAAGAGAGGTGTGGCCACTAACCTCAGGTGTCAATCATAAGAGAGGTGTGGCCACTAACCTCAGGTGTCAATCATAATGGAGGGTGTGGCCACTAACCTCAGGTGTCAATCATAATGGAGGGTGTGGCCACTAACCTCAGGTGTCAATCATAATGGAGGGTGTGGCCACTAACCTCAGGTGTCAATCATAATGGAGGGGTGTGGCCACTAGGTTCAGATTTTCTCAGCAGATCAAAATCTCATTCCTGTGAGATGTGAGCAGTGATATAAACGCTATCAGATCACATTCCAACAACCTTCAAACAGAGCGGAGGATAAAAGAGCGATGAAGTGGGAGAGAAAGTGGAGTGTGTGTGTGTGTGGTTGGGAGTTCAGTCTTCAAAGCAAACAAAACATGTAAGCTGATTCATGAGAAACCACATCAAATGACACGAGTGTGTGAGCGTGTATCGTGCCCAACAGTAACTGCAGGTGGACTGAGCGAGCGAGCGAGAGAGAGCAGGCGGCTTGTACCGACCCACTGGGTCCAGGTGGACCATTAAAACAAGAACACACACACAGCTTGAGTAAGTGATGTTACACACGCACACGGAGGAGTGGAGCGCCGCGGGCACACCGATGTTTCCTTCGCCTGCTTCAGATGGACATCAAACACATGCATGTTGTGTTTCTGGCTCACAGGATGCCAAAAAGAAGAAGAGTGTGTAATAAAAGGTAGAAATGAATTTGAATAAAATAAACATGCAAGCAGAGTCTAAAATGAACACTCAACAAGTACCAAATGCAATTAAACACTGGTAAGTAAATAAAACATTAACACACTGGGCTTACATCAATCAATCAATCAATCAAACTTTATTTATAAAGCACTTAAAAACACCAAAGTGGACCAAAGTGCTGTACAGAGAAATAAAACTCATACAAGACATAAAATAGAAATAAAACACATTAAGAAACAATAAAACTGTCAATGTTGAATGTCAGCATCAGATGTCAAAGGCCAGAGAAAAAATATATGTTTTAAGAGTTGATTTAAATAAAGACAATGAAGAGACCTGCCTAATGGTCAGAGGCAAATCATTCCATAATTTAGGAGCTGCCACAGCAAACGCACGATCCCCTCTGAGCTTACGCTTTGTCTTTTGCACATTCAGGAACAGCTGATCAGCTGACCTGAGAGAATGGGTGGGCGTGTAAGGGTGTAGCAGCTCAGAAATGTAAGGTGGGGCAAGCCAATTTAGGGATTTAAAAACAAATAAAATAATTTTAAATCTAATCCTAAAATGTACAGGCAGCCAGTGAAGTGATGCCAAAATAGGGGAGATGTGCTCATATTTACGTGTTCCAGTTAAAAGACGTGCTGCAGCATTTTGCACCATCTGCAAACGAGCAATCGAAGACTCACTAACGCCCACGTACAGTGCATTACAGTAATCGAGCCGAGTGGTTACAAAGGCATGGATCACGGTCTCAAAATGTTGGCTTGAAAGATAAGGCTTTATTTTGCGGAGCATCGATAGTCTTAAATAAAACACAAGGCTTGTTACAATTTGACAAAATAATTTCAGAAATATAATTTATTTTAGCCTTCTGTTTTGCTCTCAACGGAGGCGGGCGCATTTTTTCTCTCCCCGTCCTCACCCTTATCTTCCCTGCTTTGCTCCCTTGTCTCGTGAGAGACTCTCTCTGCACTGCTCTCAAAACTAAAATATTATGGATTAACTGGTCTCTTAATGCAATTGACACTATCGAAACTTGGGTTTCGGGGAACCTGACTGCCCTGACGGGACGTTCGCAGCCGGCTATACGATGGCGCGTGGGAGAGGTGGCGGGTCGTGTGTCTGGCGGCTCTTTCCGTGGAGGACATTGATATCTACCTATTCGGCACCATGATAACAGGTATTTTGCTGATTGGATTAGGCTTTGCCCTGGGTTATCGAAGAATTCAGAAAACGGGAACAGCTGTCCAAAGCCCCACAAGGCTGCCCGTATGATTGAAGCAGTGGGAAGAGCGGTCAGCAATGAGACTGAGACTATTAACCGCAATATGGATTCTACCAAGGAGAAGTTCACAGCTTTACAAAGGGAAATTGATTAAAATGGAGACCAAAATGGACAAAATGGACAGAGAGTAGCCTGCAAAATTGGAATGCGTTTACTCGCCCCAAAGACAAAACAATCGTATTTTTTTCTGGCTCCCCTACAGTGGCCTTGGCAAGGCTGTTGCTGCAATCTACCCGGGAGTGCAATGCAGTTAGACGCTCTTGCGTCCTCCCCACCCTACAGACATTACAGACATTGCCCCTCCCCGACCACTCTCCTCCATTCGCCGATCCGCTGGCCTATCAAGCGGGTCTGACCAGCGCCGGATCAGTGGCTGCGGATCAGATGGCTGCTTGCTGGGCCGGATTCACTTCCTGTGGCTATGTCGTATGTGCTTTTGTGTTGCTGAGGTGTTTTTCCTGTTCTCACACTGTACTCCCCAAGGAGCATAGTCTGGGGGTTATTTTTTTTCTCCTCACTTTCCTCATGTTTATGCTGTATTTTTCTTCAATTCTACTTGCATTTCACTACTGATTATACTCTGTATGATTGTGTATGTGACGAATAATAAAGAACCTTGAACCTTTCACAGTTTTCTGAAAATGATGCCAGCAGTCCCTTAGTATTTGAAAGGACACACACAATTTTTTTTTTTTTTTCATTTGCGCTCAGCCCTACGGCACTCACATCTGACAGCACGAACCGTGTCATTCAGCCATGGCTCAAATTTAGTTTTTGGCTGCCTGATTTTTAAAGGAGCCACAGTATCCATAACAGTTTGACAGGTAGAGTGCAACCATGAGCTAAGCGCCTCTGAATCATTACATATAGACTGTGGTATAGCACAGTTCTGACTAAAAACAGATGTAAACTTAACAGCAGTGGAAGGGTTAATGATGCGACAGGGGCGAATAGCAGCGCGGGTTTCAACTGTATTACAGGCAAGAGCAATATCAAATAATACAGGCATATGGTCAGAAAACACTGCGTCACAGATCTCAAGGTTATGAACAGGCAAACCAAAAAGATAGAACAAGATCGAGTGTGTGTCCGCGTTCCTGTGTGGGGCCAGACACAGACTGCACCAGATTAAAATAATCAATGAGACATAAAAAGTCCTTTACCATTGGGTTGTCAGGGCAACACACGTGGACATTAAAATCCCCCAACAATAAGAACATGGTCATATTTAGGCATAATATCTGCCAAAAAAGCAGAAAAGTCATTTATAAATTGTATCTGGGAGGCCGATAGACTACTGCACCCAGCATTTTGAGAGAACGACCCAACTCAAATCCATCCATTAGTGAGAATAATCTGTAACTGTGAGTTACAGTAAGAGAGAGATTCAACTCAAAAATGTACAAACCAGCTACTAAAAATACATTTGTCATCATGATGACTTACTGGAAAACTACTGATATTGAAACAAACGTATTGTAAATAGCACTGTATACAGATAAACATGACCCAACCTACATTTGAAACGTGTTTCAAGGACATTTTCTGTTGAATATTATATATGATGTTGTCCTTTTGTCATCTTCATTATATTTTGTATATTTGTTTATCTAAAAGTGTATTTTATGTCAACTTAATTTCAATTAACTATAACTGGTAACAATAACAATACCGTAAATATTTCTCATAATAAACCACCAAACAAAATTGTGAGGAATTGAAACGAGTTTCTGTGAGAAGTAGCTTCACAAAGACAGAAAAATACTAATTTTAGTATTATTTAAATAGTATTTATTAACTCAGCTTTTATTTTTATATTTTATATTTTCACACAGACACTTGCATTTTTAATAGTTTTTAGAAAATGATATTTTCGTTTATATCCATTTCAGTTTTAGTTCTAACAATTTTATTAACTTATTTTCAAGTTGTTTAATTTTTCATCAAACATTATTTCTTTTATTTCAGCTCGATTTGAAATACTGTATTTGAATAGTTTTAACTTTCAGTTAACCCCACTTGTGACGACACATTAAATAGTCCTCTCATTAAACCACCAAACTAAATAGTGAGAAACTGAAATGAGTATTTTTGAGATGTGGTTTCACCAGGACACAGAGACATGTCAACCTGTTCAAGATGAACTCATCTCATACGTCAGGAGGGACACAATTACCCCTTTTCCACCAAAGCAGTTCCAGTGCTGGTTCAGAGCCAGAGCCTAGTTCCAAACCGGTTCTTTCTCTTTCGACACCACAGCACCAGTGCATTAAAACCAGGAAAAGCGGTTCGTAAGTAGCACCAAAACATCGCTGGGCTTGAAGGAATAACCGCTCGTGTCAGGTTACCATGCAAACAGAAACTTACCGCCATATTTGAATTAGCAGCTAAACGTGAACACGTTTGATTCGCCGTGTTTGGGTGCTGATGTAGGTTCGCAAAGCCATGAACATCAATAGCAACGCAACGTCCGCCATTGTTGATAGTTTGCTTAGGCTTGTTCGGGATGGATCGGCGCTGCACGGACCGGTCGGTGCGAGGCATCGGGGTTCTGCGGAAAGCAGACTGCTCTTTATGCTTTTGGATCGCTCTCGGGGTGCTTTAGTGTGTTGTCTGCCGATCGATTGATCGGTCTGTGTGGTGCTGATGCACCTCGAACAAGCATGTTGTGCCGCGCTAGTGAACCAAAACATGAAACGCATCGTGACGTAAGACCTGACTCTGTACTGGCTCTCTAGCCGGTGGAAAAGCAACCGGTTCTTAAAGGGCTCGCCAGTCGAACCAACTAAGAACCGGCAAGAGCTCTAGCTCTGAACTAGCACCTGGTTCCTGCTGCTGGAAAGGGGGTCAAAGAGCTGTCGGTCACAACAGGATAAAACAACAGAATAATGCCATTGTCATAGGAACAAAAGTGCAAAACAAAGTTTCAATTCTACCGCCGGTATCTACACTGTACAAAGTGATGCTGATTTAACTTTAAAAAACGTTGCCTAAAATTATTAAGTAAATAATAATTGAAAAAAGTTAAGTCACTAAACTTATGCTTTTTATTATTAAGTACTTAATATTTTAAGGCAATGGGTTTCCTCAATTTTCTTTAAGTTAAGCTAACTTATCACTTTTTAGAGTGATAAGAAGCCTATTTATGAAATATTGTGTGTCATCAAGCAGCGCGCAGACTCAACCAGAGTAAAAAGTCAAAGATTTAATTGTGTTCGGGGCAAATATCTGCACTCATTGAATGCTGAATTTGGGGCTGCAACTGCTGTAATCACTGTAAAAAAATTATTGTTGTTTAATCTTAAAATTATTTGTTATCCCGTTGATGTACATTTTTTTGTTTACTCAAATAAAATATTCCAGTTGTCCCTTAAATTAACATTGAGCATCTTACATTTTCAAATTGACTAAACTACAAATTTTAAGTCAGCGGGGTAACAAATTATTAAAAACTTTTTGAAAATTGTATTTTTTACAGTGAAGTGTGTCAAAAAGTTCATGTTGGTCCCTGAGTATGTGCACGGAAAGTCTGTTAAATCAGTTACACAACAAAAACGGCACTATATCTGTGGTTGCATCACTGAAACTAAAGATCTGCAACATAAAAGAAACATCCGAGCTGCCCGGGTCAAAAGCTCCAGCAGAAACTCTCACCATCCGCTTCATGTGCAGGCAAAGATCAAGCACACAGGCCACATTTGGCAGTTTCTCGAGGGTGCTTTTGTGTTCCATCCCGGAGGCGAATCAGGTTTTGTCCCTCTGTGCTGCGGTGAGATCAAAGCACGTCTATAGGTTAACGTGCTAAAGCCAAGACGGGGGTTGTTTTCCTCACTTAAGCAATGAAAGTTGTCTGACTAAGTCTCAATGAGCTCTGTCAGTTGTGAGCACTGCTACGATGACACGTCTGCGTGTAAACCGCTTTGACGGAGACCTGAATTTTTCGACAGGACGTCAGAAGCGACACACGTTGTGTCCATCAGTTTAACCATGAAGTATCACAAACACACGCCTTTGAGATTCATTGAAGAGCTCAAACGTCTTCCAGCGAAAGACCGTAGGCTGCGTATCGAGCGATCTCACTTCCACCGCGACCACCACATCCTGCTGAAAGTGCTCGCGTCTGTGTCTGTGTCTGTGTTAGACTCACTGTTTTCATTTCCCAGGATTGCTGAGGGACCGATGCTAATGACCAGTTAACGTCACACCACAACTTGCTATTTCGTTTGTATTGTTTGTGATTAGTAAGGCGTGAATCATTTAAATTCACTCATCCTCTGGCTGTCTAACATGTAGATGTGTTTGTTTCTTCATCAGATTTGGAGAAATGTTACATCAGTTGCTCAGCAATGGATGCTCTGCAGTGAATGGGTGCCGTCAGAATGAGAGTCTGATTAAAACATCACAATAATCCACACCACTCCAGTCCATCAGTTACTGTCTTGGAAAGCTGTTTGTAAGAAACAAATCCATCATTAAGATGTTTCTAATTTCACTTCTGGCCAAAATACCCAGTGTCTGGGGCAACGCATTACAAGTAACGCAAGTTATGTAATAATATTACTTTTTTCAAGTAGCTAGTAAAGTAACGCATTAGTTAATAATTTACTAGAAAATATCTGAGTTACTTTTTCTCCATTTATTGATGATCATGTGTGTGAACATGATCTTACTGTAGATCTAATCTAGACTAAATATGAATGTGTATTAATTCATCCCACTCAAAAACAGATTCAGTATTCATCAAATGAATTAAAACAGTGAAATGCAAACTCAGAATATGATGCAAACCTGCAATAATTAAATATGTTAAACAACACAAATATATCTAATCTCATTTTATTAACCGATGTGTTTGCTGCTGACCTTTGATGATCCAGTTCAGCCATATTAATAATAAAAAATTACTTTAGATAAACTAACAATTGCTTCATTGTGTTTTATTGCTGAAGAGTGTTGAACTTCTCCTGTGTTCTTCTGTACAGACGTGATTTACTCGTCCTTCAGTCTGAGGTTTATTCATCACACTTTTTGGTGTGAAAGGCTTTTACATTTGCTATAAATATAACTTCTTGTATTAAAAACAAACAATCAAGCCCTGCTCATATCTAAAAAGTAACGCGAAAGTAATGTAACGCATTACTTTCCACAAAAAGTAACTATGTAGCGTAATTAGTTACTTTTTTAGAGAGTAACGCAATATTGTAATGCATTACTCTTAAAAGTAACTTTGCAACACTGAAAATACCAATCCATAACAAGGCTTCCTGCAGAAAAGAGTCACACTCCAGTTATCTCTCACACCAAATCCACCACATATTTGTTTTGGCTTGTGAACTGTGCTTGATCTGTGCAGATTTCTCTCCTGATTCAGATCAGACGATGTTGCATTGTAGCCGAAAGCGACAGTTTTAATGATGGAGTTGTTTCTTACAAACACAGTTATTCTCTTCACAAGACAGTAACTGATGGACTGGAGTGGTGTGGATTATTGTGATGCATTTATCAGACTCTCATTCTGACGGCACCCATTCACTGCAGAGCATCCATTGATGAACAAGTATCTGTAACTCTGAAGACACAAACTCATCTGCATCTTGGATGATCTGACAGTGAGTAAATGTTCATTTTTTGGGTGAACTGTTTCTTTAACATGTTAAAGTCATCAGGTCTGAACCTCTAACATCCCTGAAAACATTAACTAATGCCTGAAGAAGTGATGAACTTCACATTCAAAGATCAGAGGAACAGACAGATGTAGGGGAACGCGAACAAGGTGAACAGACAGAGAGCTGACTAATTACCAGTGCTTATTAAGACTCATTACAGTTGTGTTATGGTTAGTTAGTTGCTCTTTATAGTTCCTACAGTTCTGCTGCTCTTTAATGAGACAGCTTGTAAAAACTGGGTTCAGAATTAAATACTAGTCTACTGCACACTACATAGTGAATGTTACCTATGTTTAATTTACTGCTCCAAACCACTTTGATTATAACAAGATGGCAATGTACCTTTTCTACAATTATTTTTTTAACTCTTCTTCTACAAAATGATGAATAAAGGATGTGTCATTTTGCATTTTTATTCAATTCATGAAGGTGCTGTAAACTTGCAATTTTGCACATGCAACTTATCTACTTGTTTGGGATATTTAAACACATTTTTACATTAATTTTAACAAACCTGAAGTCACTACAGACACTGCACTCACATTATGACTTTTTGGTGGAGTTCATGCGCATTCAGCTTGTAAGTTCAGTATTTCTGAAATGACTTTAATGCTCCATAACTCAAAGTAATTTAACCCAGCTGCAGTGCATCGTGGGAAGTCAAGTGTCCTTCAATGCTGATTCACAAGTGTTTCATGTTTTAAATGGCCGCTAGGCAGTTGGTTTTAGCATGTTGCTATGCAGTTTCTTGGACATTTTGGGTGGTCGATTTGATAATGTATTTTTATGACACCTCAAACACTGAAATCAAAAGTAAAAGCACACATTCTGAAAAAATATGTGCACCTCAAAAATCAAAGCATGTAGAATAAAACAAAATATATTACTTACCCTTTCACATAATCCTCCCTCTCTCTTGATTTGTTAATTTACTATTTTCTGAAATATTATCATTATCAATTGAGGTTTACAAGTATTATTTGAATAGAAAATGAGAGTTTTCATATGAATACGTGACTGTGTTCTACATTATTTATTTTATCTCTATTCTTCATAAAGTGTTTATGTATGTATTTGTTATTGTTCATTTTTATCATTTATTTATTGTAATTTTTTGTGTCGGTGGAGGGTATTACCACAAAAGGAGGAAAAAAAAGGAAACGGAAGAGAAAGTAGAAGGAAAAATGAGAAATGACTATTGGTGAAAAATATGTTTTCAATGGAAAAATGAATGGTGTTTTTGAATTGAAAGACATAATAAGCTAAAACACACTGAAATCCAATTGCTATCTCAATTCAAATTCAATTCAAATACAGAAATAAAACAATAAATCAATTCTAAATGCTGCACAGCCCTGATGACATTTTATTTCATTCAAAATCCAGTAACTAATTCGGTTATTTCACATTTTCGGTCCAATCTTGGGTAAAAATTCAGGCAATCTGAGTCAAAATCATGATGAGCACTTTGCATTATGGGATGCAGTGTACAGCACAGTGTGTTCTAATACACTACTCTGAATGCACATATCATCAGCATTCTAAAACACAACAGAACCTTCTTATCAAGAATTCTAACGTTCCAGAGATTCTCTATGACATCAGCACGTCCTGATTTTGCTGAGTTAGATGTGTTCTGGGTCAACACGTATTGTTGTCCCAGGAACAACATTTTAATCCAAAAATGTAATCTTGACCATTTCCCTACACCTAAACCTAACCTTACCCATGATGAGTAATCCCTAAAATCAGAGGAAATGATAGATTAATGACACTGATGTACAAGCAACAAACACCTAAACTGACAATACAAATGTATAGCCTGAATGCACTGTAAGTCGCTTTGGATAAAAGCGTCTGCTAAATGCATAAATGTAAATGTAACACTGATTGTAAGCATAAACTTCACAAATGTTATAAACTTGTTCTTCAAATCTGACTGGTCACACTTGATAAAATCAGGTTGTGCATGACAGCAGACTCTGGAAGCGTTTAGACTGAACCGGGACGTTTGTTTGTGCTGCTTTTACACAATGTACTTTCCCAAAACCATCAGTCAGTCTTCTCTAGAGTTGAAGTGAGGTGACTCGGCATGATGACTAGTCTTTGGCCAGATAACCCACTAACACACTTAAGGCGATGGGTGGTGCTGGCTGAATTTAACTGTTTGTTCTGTTCAGACCTAAGCTCCGGTCGAGCTGTTTCTCAGGGCGTTGCATGTCCCACAGCTCCTCGACGCCTGATACTAACCAACAGTCACACCTTCATCCAGAAGATCAGAGCGGGAGCGTCGACCTCAGACTGAAATGAGTCTTCACTTCTCATATTAGTCATGAGCTGCAGAACAACACAACCGCGAACATTACCTGTAGTCAGTGGTGGACGAAGTACACAAACCAAGAGCTTGAGTGAAAGTTCAGATATAAAAACTTACTCCAGTAAAAGCACAAAGGCTTGTAATACATCAAAACATTATATTAAAATATAAAATTAAGTCACAGATACTTGCAAAAAACAAGTGCAAAACACACACACACACACACATCTATATATAAATCTATATATATATATATATTATACCTTTTTTTATATTATACAATATAGGATAATTATATATATATATATATAGGACAAATGAAATGTGTGTTGACGAACAATGTACTGTAAAACAGATGCCACATAGGGTAAAACAATATAAACATACTGCTTTGAAACTGAGGAAGATGCATAGGCGTTTCTTTGTCTTACTTTAATGTTATGTTTAGCTTTTATGCCGTACAGACAATGATACACAAATGTGAAAATATTCACATTCAAGCATTTCATTCAGCTCACCCTTTACAGCAGATTTAGTTCACAAACAACTGACAGTCATGACCTAAATATGATTCCCCTTTACTATAATCAATCCTAAAATTCGTCATTAGTAAATAACCTTTTGCGTCACCAGTCACATGCACCGAGGACCTCCCGCTCATTTTGAGTTAGACTCGTGAATACAATGACTTGTTAACTGGAGACTTGATTTACCAAATAAACATCATAAGCTTATAAGGATAGTTCACCCAAAAATGAAAATGTGATGTTTATCTTCTGACCCCCTGCAGGGCATCCTAGCTGTAGGTGACTTTGTTTCTTCAGTAGATTTTTAACTCAAAGCGTTGCAGTCTGTCAGTCATATAATGGCAGCCAATGGCACTCACGGCTTTGAGAGTCAAAACATACACAGACAAAACCAAATTAAACCCTGCGGCTCATGACGATACACTGAGGTCTAAAGACACGAAACGATCGGTCTGTGCAAGAAACTGAACAGTATTTATATCATTTTTACCTCTGATCCGCCACACGGTCCAACTGTCCTGAGCGTGTTCACACAACAGTCGGTCTTCGTCTTCTTGCTTTACGGCGGATCGCAGACTCATAAGTGCATTACCGCCACCTATCTCTCAAATGGACCATTGACACTCCTAATTGAGATTGTAGACAGAGTGTCACCAGTCCATTTGAGAAATATGTGCCAGTCATATAATGGCATTGATTTGCATTATATGACTGACAGACTGCAACGGTTTGAATGAATGAATGAATGATGCATAAATATCGCTTTATTGTGCATTGCTGTACACTCAAAGCGCTTCACAATCATGGGGGGTCTCCTCAACCACCACCAGTGTGCAGCATCCACTTGGATGATGCGACGACTGCCACAGGACAATGGCACCAGTGCTCTCACCACACACCAGCTACAGGTGGAGAGAGAGAGAGTCATAGAGACAATCAAGTGTATGCTCACCACACACCAGCTACAGGTGGAGAGGAGAGAGAGTCATAGAGCCAATCAAGTGTGCGCTCACCACACACCAGCTACAGGTGGAGAGGAGAGAGAGCCATAGAGACAATCAAGTGTACGCGGTCACCACACACCAGCTACAGGTGGAGAAGCGAGAGAGTCATAGAGACAATCAAGTGTATGCGCTCACCACACACCAGCTACAGGTGGAGAGGAGAGAGAGACATAGAGACAATCAAGTGTATGCGTCACCACACACCAGCTACAGGTGGAGAGAGAGAGAGTCATAGAGACAATCAAGTGTATGCTCACCACACACCAGCTACAGGTGGAGAGAGAGAGAGTCATAGAGACAATCAAGTGTGCGCTCACCACACACCAGCTACAGGTGGAGAGCAGAGAGAGTCATAGAGACAATCAAGTGTATCGCTCACCACACACCAGCTACAGGTGGAGAGGAGAGAGAGCCATAGAGACAATCAAGTGTACGCTCACCACACACCAGCTACAGGTGGAGGAGAGAGAGTCATAGAGACAATCAAGTGTATGCTCTCACCACACACCAGCTACAGGTGGAGAGGAGAAAGAGAGACATAGAGCCAATCAAGTGTGCGCTCACCACACACCAGCTACAGGTGGAGAAGAGAGAGAGTCATAGAGACAATCAAGTGTATGCGCTCACCACACACCAGCTACAGGTGGAGAGCAGAGAGAGTCATAGAGCCAATCAAGTGTATGCGCTCACCACACACCAGCTACAGGTGGAGAGGAGAGAGTCATAGAGCCAATCAAGTGTATATGCTCAACACACACCAGCTACAGGTGGAGAGGAGAGAGAGTCATAGAGACAATCAAGTGTATGCTCACCACACACCAGCTACAGGTGGAGAGAGAGAGAGTCATAGAGACAATCAAGTGTATACGCCACCACACACCAGCTACAGGTGGAGAGGAGAGAGAGTCATAGAGCCAATCAAGTGTATATGCTCACACACACCAGCTACAGGTGGAGAGGAGAGAGAGTCATAGAGACAATCAAGTGTATGCGCTCACCACACACCAGCTACAGGTGGAGAGAGAGAGAGAGACATAGAGCCAATCAAGTGTATATGCTCAACACACACCAGCTACAGGTGGAGAGGAGAGAGAGTCATAGAGCCAATCAAGTGTATGCGCTCACCACACACCAGCTACAGGTGGAGAGGAGAGAGTCATAGAGCCAATCAAGTGTGTCGCTCACCACACACCAGCTACAGGTGGAGGAGAGAGAGTCATAGAGCCAATCAAGTGGATGGGGATTATTAAGAGGTCATGATTGACAAGGGTCAGTGGTGGGAATTTGGCCAGGACACCGGGGTTACATCCCTACTCTTTACGAGAAGTGGCATGGGATTTTTAATAACCACAGAGACTTAGGACCTCGGTTTAACGTCTCATTGGAAAGACGTGCTTTTGACAGAATATATAATATATATATATGGGTGTTTGTGTCATGTTAGAATCATTTTGATACTCATACCTTTTGTTGATTTAATATTTTGAAATGTTTTTAGCTTTATTTTTTGTTTTCATTTAAATGTTTAGTTTTGAAATGTTGTTGTATGCATTTGTCATTTTATTTAATTTCTCCATTTTCTATTTATATATATATTTTATTTTATTTTTTATGTTTCGAGTTGACATTCAAATAAAGATTGTACACAATACAATACACAAAGTATTATGAATATACATTAATATACATGTCAACTGAAATCAAGTACTAAGATTACAAGAGAAAAAGTCAAAAAAAAAAACATAAGATCTTGAGGGTAAGACATTTAAATATCAAGTATAGTATACTAATTAAAGTCATTGCAGTATGAAATAGTTTTTCTTGCTTTATTTAGATAATTTTTTAATTATTTCAAAAAAACTATAAAATGCGGTTTGTTGTTGGTAAATTTACATTTGTGAATGTAAAATTTACAAAGAATTTTTTATTTATTTCTAATAAAACAAGAATTGCTTTTAGTAGAGTCAGACTCATAATGTCCCAACACAATTCATTTGACAGTAATGGATACATCTTTCTGGATATTCTCATTAATAAATGAACCAATGTTTGTCCAGAGTTGTTCAGTATAATGACAAGTCCAGAATAAATGATAAACAGTTTCGGTATGAAATTGACAAAATGACATTTAGTATCAATGTTAGCCTTATACTTCTCCATAAATTGTTTATTTCTCCATTTTCTTAAGGTTCAAGGTTCTTTTATTCGTCACATACTCAATTATACAGAATATAATCAGTAGAGAAATGTAAATCAGGACAGGTCCGCTCAATGGGCAGTGCAAAAAAATGAAACATAACACAAGAGAATATATATAAATATAGGTAAATATAAAGAAGAATATAATGTGCAATAAAATAAAATGTGCAATACAGCATACTGTGGACTTAATAAATAATAATATAAACAGGAATGTGCAAACAAGGTTGTACCGGGTATAAACATAGCAGAAATACGGATTATGGAGGATAATGAATGTTTTACAGTTTAATAACAGAGTCCTGTAAATGTTATTAGACCGAGTTTGAGTTTAGGAGCTATATTAAATGTGTATATATAGTATTTATAGAGTTTTAACTTATAGTTTTAGTTACTTTTTCTTATTTTTTAAGATCTGCTAAATGACTAAAAAGTAAAGTAAAGTAAATGCATAAATGTAGCAAAGTAAAAAAAGCTTTGTTGCTGTCCACCTCTGCTTGCGAGATTGTTTAGAAAGACACATTTTGTGCATGTTTATATGTTCAGGACTGGCTCATTCTGTGGTGTGTCTGTACAATGATGAAGAATGCTTTGGGACTTTCTACAGCTCAACCGTTTCTTTTATTTAACCAGACAAATGACCGTATTCTTGAATTACAAAAGCATTCCTGGGAGACTGGTGCGTTGTGGGTGTCCATTACAGCCCAGCGGGCATCAGTGGGCGGCCATCTTTGTAGGTCTCTGGATTAAGGGTGCGGTTGGATGGCGTTTGGGAACCGGACGGATGCCTGCAGAGAGAGTCCATGGCTCAATGCTAACCGGTGTGGACGCGCTTCTCAAGGACATGTGCTCATTTGGACACCGTTTTGGGGGAAAGTGTCTGTGAAAGGAATAAATATGCATGTTAGATGCAAAGAGATGCACGTTAACATTATACATGCACGTCCATTCAGATACAGATATTGAACATTACGCTGATTATGCATACAAAACAATAAAACAGAGACAAACAAGTATATTTCTCATTGCAGAGTCTCTTGTGTTGTCTATATGCAAAACAAAACCATATTATGAATGGTAATTCATTAAATTAATCCACTTGTCCTCAATATTTACGCTGCTCTACAGTTGCTAGGGTGTTCTGGATGGTTGCTAAGCGGTTGCTAAGGAGTTGAAGTTATTTTTAGCTTGTTGCCATTCAGTTCCGGATGTTTTATGTGGTCGCTAGCATGGGAGAGTGGTTGCCAGGCACTTGCTGATGTGTTGAATTGGTTTTAGCATGTTGCTATGCAGTCGTTAGGGTGATTTGGCTGGTCGCTAGGTGGTAATTAAGGTGTTTCAGTGTTTTTGGCTTGTTGTTATGCAATTGCTGAGGTGTTGAAGTGGTTTTAACATGTTGCTATGCAGTTGCTTGGGTGTTTTGTGTGGTTGTTAAGGTTTTGTTGTGTTTTAGCATGTTGCTATGCAGTAGCTTGGGTGTTTTGTGTAGTTGCTAAGGTGTTGTAGTGTTTTAGCATGTTGCTATGCAGTTGCTTGGATGTTTTGGGTGGTTGCTAAGATGTTGTAGTGTTTTAGCATGTTGCTATGCAGTTGCTTGGATGATTTGTGTGGTTGCTGAGGTGTTAAAGTGTTGTTTTAACATGTTGCTATGCAGTTGCTTGGGTGTTTCGTGTGGTTGCTAAGGTGTTGTAGTGTTTTAGCATGTTGCTATGCAGTTGCTTGGGTGTTTTGTGTGGTTGCTAAGGTGTTGTAGTGTTTTAGCATGTTGCTATGCAGTTGCTTGGGTGTTTTGTGTGGTTGCTAAGATGTTGTAGTGTTTTAGCATGTTGCTATGCAGTTGCTTGGATGTTTTGGGTGGTTGCTAAGGTGTTGTAGTGTTTTAGCATGTTGCTATGCAGTTGCTTGGGTGTTTTGGGTGGTTGCTGAGGTGTTAAAGTGTTGTTTTATCATGTCGCTATGCAGTTGCTAGGACATTACAGTTAGTCGCTAAATGGTTGCTATGGTTTTGAAATGTTGCCATGCAGTTGCTAGGTATAATTGGCAAGGTGTTGGCGTGGTTTTAAATGCCATATATACAGATACAGTTGCAACTGTTATATACAGTTACTAGTGTATTCCGAGTGGTCGCTATGATGTTTAACTGTTGCTAGGGTAGTCTGAGTGGCCGCTAGGCAGTTGCTAAGGTGTCCAAGTGGTATTTCTGGATGGTTGCTATACACAGACGTGTCCAGGTGAAAAGTCTGATCACTTGGTGGTTTTGAAAAGAGATTAATTAATGAAAGCAGCTTACATGAATGACTGTAGAAACTCTCAGAACTCTGTGTGAGAGTTTATGTGTCAGATTAGATCAAAAGCAACTGAAATAAGCCGTTTGAGTTCACTAGAATAGTAATCAGAGCAATGTTATCTCATCCGTATGTGTTCATGTATGTGCTTGAACTACACTTTATGCTTTAATACTTATGAAAACTAATAAAATCATGTTGGACAGAGATTAAAAAAAATATCTGTGTGTGTGTTTATCTCTGATTTTCCTTCACCTGATGACCTCCTCCCCACCAAAAACACATCTTCAAAGTCACCGTAGATGTGAAATGCATCGATCGACTATTTCTGTTCTCAAAGAGCTGGCACACATTCAGACGGCTTCGCTCAGAGAGGTGCAAATCACTTTCCCCCGAAACCTCCTGGTCACGTCAAAGACAGAAGAACCTCTAGGTAGCAACTGAACTGGGATTATGGGTCACCAGTGAAAAGAGTGGGCGGTTTAAGAGACCATTCAAAATGAAATCGGCAATCATTTAATCACCTCATGTTGTTCCAAAACCCATATAAATTGAAGTTTTAAAGAGTAAATAGCATATTTATTTAGCGATATGCTTTTTACACTAAGTGCAAACAGCTATAGATTATATTTAAACTGTTAAAATAGCATGATTTTCCGGTTGTTTTTTTTTTTTGTATAAAATTGTGCACTTTTGCTACTGAATTATCCACTAACCTAGTTTATAAAAGTATTTTTGTTATAGATTATAATTACATATCCATTCATTTGTTGTTTTTCTTTACAGTAAAGTTGTCTATATTTAGTAGATTGTGTGTAAAACACAAAACAATGATGAGCAGGTCAACACACACTGAGATATAGAAATTATACACTGATTTAAAAACTGTCCTGGTATCGGATCGATATCGGTATCGACAGATACTCTGAATTGTTGGTATCGGTATCGGTTTTGAAAAAGTGGTATCGAGATAGCCCTAATGTATACTGCTTGTTGCAAATAGTGGCAATTATCTGCTCCTCAGTATTGTGGTACATTATAAAACAGTACGCAATAATAACGCATTGAGCGTAAATTATAGTTTTAATTCAAATTATGAAATGGATGCTACCTTATTGGGACAATAAAAGCCCTCTTTACACCTAATCGTACCCGATACTTTTTTTTCAACTTTTTAATATTTCCTTCATTTTCATTTAAAATAAAAAGCCTTTCCGATGCGATATGAAAAGGGAGAAAAAAGTTCAGCAAAAGGTGGGCTCGAACACGGGTCGATTGCCTCAAAAAGCATGCACCATACCACTGAAACTGATGCTGAAATAGTATTTTTTTTTTATTGTTGAATAACCCAATCACACGTTAGTGGGCGGAGTCAGTGTAAATAGACTATTTGCATTTAGTGTAAATTTATTGTTGAATAACTCAATCACACGTTAGTGGGTGGAGTCAGTGTAAATAGACTATTTGCATTTAGTGTACATTTATTGTTGAATAACCCAATCACACCTTAGTGGGCGGAGTCAGTGTAAATAGCCTCTGCCAACAAGGCGGGCTATTTGCATTTAGTGTAAATGTATTGTTGAATAACCCAATCACACGTTAGTGGGCGGAGTCAGTGCCAACAAGGCGGTCTATTTGCACTTAGTGTAAATAGACACTCTGCACAAATTAGTTTTTCAGTGGAAAAAAAAAGAATATGTTTAAGAGACTATTCATGAATGGTTTTTATTACATGGCTTCTGCACCTTATTTAAAGTGTTTTAAAGTGTGTTTTCTATTTAAATCAACTCTTCCCATAAGTGGAGCACATCTCCAGACAGGTAGGACTAATGATCCTTGTGTAACAAGGGATCCACTTACTGTATAATTACAAAACATTACCCAAGATGATCTGCTCATAATCATGCTGGATTTAAGACTTTAAGCCTTCATAAACCTTGTTAAACTCAGATTGAACTCAACATAAGTTCAAAACTCATGTAACTGTTAAATACTAACAAACCGAGTTAGAAAGGCATTCAGCAGCATCTGCTGATCTCAAACCAGCTCATGGATTGATTTTGGATTCCAGTTCACAAATCTGGTGTAAACAGTATGAAAGTTTACAATTATAGTGTTTCAGTGTCTTCAGTATATTGGAAACGATCCTCAAAGTGTGCATCCATTCGCGCTAAAACCCATGTGACATGGAATATTGTTATCAGTAAAAACAGCAAAAATATTAAAAATAATAATTGTTTTCAAACAGGTTTTCACAAACACTCCTCCAACTCATGCCTGACTGCCATTGGTCAGTCAAAAAGATAGCCCCGCCCCCAAACTCACTCCATTGGTTAATTCAGAATTTGTCATTCAAACAAACAGATCAATGTAGTGTTGTCAATTTGGGAATTTTAGTCACCAAATTTAACGACTTTCTCATTGTTGCTGCGAATTTGATTAATGTTTTCCCGATAAGGAGCTATTTTGGTGATATTTAAATATATTTGGCGATTTTTAGTGTGTGTGATTAAAATATAAAACTAAAAATAAGGCAGACATCATCATTTTTCTCTGTTAGTTATGTCACATATAAATAGCTAAAATTACAGCAGAGACTGATTTTTGTCAGATAACGTCTTGTTTAATAATCAGGATTTTAGCATGGCAGAGCAGCAGATTAAAACTACATATACAATAGTATATGTTCACACTGAATGCATTTTTACATCCCAATGCGCTACTTTTCCATTGTTTTTCTATATAAGCACAAGCTAGATGGATGTGTATGATAGGTACACTCACGTCTTGTATCTTTAGCACGTGAGCGCTGCACATTTAAGACGCATCAAGTTAAAAGAATTATACATTTTACAAGCAGCTCATCAAAGTCAGTTCCAAAACAGTGGACCAATCAGAAGACCCCGGAGGCGGGGCTAGCGTTGCAAGCGTTTGTTTACGGAAGCAAGTTAGCATGGCAACCATTTTATCTTAAAGCAACATGGCGGAGGAAGCATTATGGCTGAACCATTCCTAAGCACTGCGGCTCACGGTTTCTGTGTGAACAGCCCCTTAATGGATCATGTTGACTACAGTAATTTAAAAATTAGCAAATGAAGAACAGTTTTGGGGTTTTAGATGTAAGAATAGGCTGTATAAATGATGATGAGTCGACATGATGGCGTCTTGAATATGCTAATTAGCACATGATGTCATCTAGCGACTTTTCAAGCAGGTTTAACTAAAGCTAAAAAACCTTTTAGCTAATTGTCCAGCAAAGCGATTTTTTTCAAGACTTAAATAAACAGTGAATGATTTACAGCAATTTTAAATATTAAACTGGCACCACAAATTATCCAAGCAGACACTTACAGGTGAAAGCAGGACATTGTTGTGTGCGTGTTGCTCTGGGCAGAGGTGTTGCTCGTGTAAACTGCTTCACAGAGAGCCGATCTGTGTCTAAACATGTTATGAAATGCCTTCATTCCTTGGTCTGGTAAGCACAGTGTGAAAAAAACACATCACGCACACTCCTAAAATAATGCTACGTCTATGGCGGCAGAACCTTCTTCATATCAATAACGATATTTGGCTCTGATATGGATGTTTGGAAATTAATAATGTCCTTGGTTCTTCAGATCAGCATCAGATCATAGATGATTTCCAAAGAGCTGGAAGAAAAATGTATGGACGACTCTTGCATGACAGCAGACTGATAAACGCACGCGCATGACACTGATCAGCAGATCACGAGCGTGTTTACCATCTGCTTTTGAGGAGCTTCATATCGTCATATTTATAAATCTCTCTCTCGTTATCAGTTCTTCATCATCGCTCATTATCTCGCCCTCTATGGCAAGCCATTTTGACTTTTATTCATTCTCAGAATATTAATTATTGATATCAACAATTCAATTTTAACTAGTTAAAATGTTCATTCTTGATATCAGGAATTGGATTTCTACTTGTAATAATTGGCAATTTTTACATCAGCAATTACGTTTCCACTTGTAACAATGTTAATTCTTAATATCAACAATGACATTTTCTCCATCAGGAATTCCTGATATCAGGAATTCAATTTAAACTAGTAAACACTATAATTCTTGATATCTGTAATTGTATTTCCCACTAGTTAAATGTCACCATAGCCATTCAAAATCAATTGTTGATATCAATAACTAGCATTTTAACACAAATTCAGTATCACACATGTTTCGTAATAAGTTCTTGCCTTTAGCACTATATTAACCAATGCAATCCTCAGATAGCTACACCCTATTAATCATGTGGCCTGTTTGTCTTGTTATATCCTATGGCGGTTTGCTGCAGTTTACGACATTAAACTTCAGACTGATGCTTTTTAATGTCCTTGAAACTAGTTCAGACACCTTCTGACGACACTTACTGGAATGAACGGATGATTGCTCTCAGACTGGAACGAGCACTTGTCAAAAACAGATCTCGATCAGTTATTCAGACATATATATACAGACAGACAGAGCTGCAACCCTTGAGAGATGTGTTCACACAGAACGCGTTTGAGGATAAATGAGGGCAATACAAGGTCTCAGAACACGAGAACTTCTTTTAACTTGAGCGTCATCGTTCTTTTAACCGCGACTCATGATAAACCGGCAAAGATATACCATCTAGCGCAGGTTTAGATGGATAGACAAATGGAGAAACAGCGCAGTGGAATGCAAAAACACGAGATGCAAGGCAGTGGAACAAAAAATTCAAAGTCCAGGACTGCATATTTTTTTGTTGTGTTTTGTATTTTTATTTGAGTGCTGTCTTTTAGACCACATAAGCGAGGCGCGAGCGCAACGGTTGCAGAAGTCCGCGTAAAGCGTGTTAACACAAGACCAAAATGAATGGAAGAGCAGCGCTTTTGAACTCAAACCTTGTTCCCTGTGTGAACGTTTGTATGTTTAAAAAACGTAGTGTCTATGTCTATTTACACTAAATGCATGTAGCCCTTCTTGTTGGCGAAGACTATTTAGATCAATACAAACTGACGTTCATTTACAATCGGGTTCAGTGGTGTAGATAGTAAAACAAGTGCATTTTAACGCGATCGACACGAGTTCGAATCCGCCTGAACCTTTCCCTCCCTTTTCAAATCTCATTTTGCATCGGAAAGGCATTTATTTTCAATAAAATGAAGGAAATAATACAAACTAAAAAAAAAAAAAAGTACGATTAGGTGTCGGGAGGGCTTTTATTGTCGCATAAGGTGGCATCAATATAATAATTTGAATAAAAACTCAAATTTACGCTTAATGCATTATTATTGCGTGCTGTTTTATAATGTAGGCTACTATTCTGAGAAGTAGATAATTGCCACTATTTGCAAAAAGTAGTATCCATAGCAGAAAATATTGCTATTTTAGTATATGTGTAAATATAATACATTACAATATAAACATGCAAAAGACCACATTTATAAAGTGTTCTTATGCACAGATTTGATTCTTGCGCTTAAATCACACCAGCGCTTATATTTATGACGTAGAAAAGTGCTTATTGGCATGTCACAGTCTGAGCAGTCGGAGTAGCCAACTGCACGTTTTTGGAAATGTAAGCTATTCTTGCAGCTCGCTGTTCTAAATGAAAGGAGTTGGTTGATGACTGATCTTTTAAATGTTAATGGATTTATTTAGGAGCTGTATAAAGGCAGGGCTGAAAGCATTCAGTTGCGCACAAGTTCAAGATCATTCGCGATTCTTAAGATTGTATATCTGAAAGAGACGCGTGCGTGTTTTCCGCGTGAACGTTCATTCTGTGAGTCACACGTATGAATATTCGAGAGATGATCATAAGATCAAATTTAGGATGGTTTCTGTGCAACATGAGGCCTGAGATGCGCCAAAGATTAATTGTATCAAATTTTCTTCTCGCAATTATGAGTTAATTTCACAATTTACACTTTTGTCTCTCGATTGCAAGATAAAAAGTAAAGGATTGCTCCAAGAAATTTGGAGTTTCAATCTTGCAGTTCTGGCTTTTTTTCCTCAGGATTGTGAGAAAAAAATAGCAATTACCATTTTTTTTGTTATTATTATGTTTTAATCCTGTGGGGAAAACAGACTTCCATAATAACATATGTCTAACGAGTGTTTCCATTGAAAAACAAGTGACAAAGCAGTGCAGTGGAACACAAAATACATTACTTGCGCATGTCTTTTTCAGCATCTGGCACATGCCTTCTTACGCCTTAATTAAAAATAAGTTGTTTTTTTCATCCTACTACCTTGTGTCTTACAAATAGGCTTCAAATCTCCAATAAAATAAGGTTTGCAAGCTGCTCCGGAGCTAAGACACTCAACAGACAAGTGAAAAGGTTCATTAGAAATACATTGATTAAAAATAGCTTGGTGAGGTTAAAAGTGGACTATGTTGCACAGAAATAGCTGGTGAGATGGACATTGCTCATCATTAACAGGCTGTTAATTGCTCCGTTTGTGTGGTCACTGCAGGTCAGTGTATTTCTGTCCTCACAATCTTACAAACGCTCTTCTGTGTGTGAGTTTCAGTGAAGCGCTGGCTCTTCGGCCCTCTAACCCCTCGTCTGTCTG
>CM050415.1:40200055-40202555 GCA_027564155.1 Gymnocypris eckloni scoliostomus
GACTTGTTAATGTTTAATGTTCTTTTATGTTTGTATTTAAAAGAGTTTCTGGTATGTTAGTGTTTTGGGGGGTTACCATTGTGGTAAAGTGTAGAGCATGTGCTTGGGTTGAGGACCAGCTAACATGACACAAAGTTGTTCTAATAACAAAGAAACAATTGTGGGCATGCCATGGATGTAACAATATCATCATATGCTATGCCTAACAAACTGGCTAATGCCTAAAGTTAAGTAAATCCAACAAATAATTTATTTTGAGTGTAGAAACAATTTATTATCCAGTTAAATGTTTTAACAAGCATAAAAACATCACTTCATCAATGTATCAATTTAATTTAAACTATATTTGATCAAATTGAGTTGGCCCAACTCAATTACAATTCATCAATGAATATTTTTGAGTGTAGGCTACTGATGTTAAAATCACAATGTAGCGGCTGGATTGCAACTATTACATATATAATTTGCCTATTTACATTGTCTATTTTGTATGTATATACCTAATTTATCTGTTGTATGTTTCTTTATTTGCTTATCATATTTTATATTTGACCTGCTGTTGTTTTGTGCACAGGCATGGCATGGCAAAACTTTATCTAGTAGGAATGACCCAATTTTTTGTAGTCTTCACTAAAGGAATTTAAGTTTATACAACAAGATTACAACAACTCATTTCAAACAAATTAGATTTTGGTGGAAAAATTTAATTAAATTTCGTGGAAAAGTTTACTCTAATTTTTTTAAGTTCGTTCAACAACTTTTTTTTTTGAGTGTACTTAGTAAGATTTCACAAAATAAAACGGAGCAAATAAAGTGTAATGATATTAATAAAAACAGTATTCTTCCACCAAACAATGTAGTTCCTCAGAAACGGTTGTGGAACAAAGTGGTTGCCGAGCAACACACAAAGTAAACAAACGTGTAATACAACGAACGCGGCTCAACCAATCAGAATCAATAACCGATGTCTCCGTTTCATAATAATACATATCTATTTAGATAGATTATCAGACATAAATCCTCTTTATAAAATATTATACTATATTTAATCATTTATTACATGGTAATAAATTAATTCCCTGTTGATAATCCTGTATGTGTTCACTCATAAATACTATATTTTATAACATATAAATACATTGCATAAATTGCTATTTTATATTTAACAAACCTTTATAATATTATTTTTTTTAGTCATTAATATACATAAAATGAATACATTATTATATAAATACACTATAAATGTAATAATTTATTAAAATAATAAATACATAAATGCCTAATTTCCTTCTGATAAAGCTGCGTGATCATTTCAAGGTCAGCTGTAGTCTCCGAAGTGAAACAGTCACTCTCTCCGGATCACAGTGTCTTTAATAAAGCATCTATAGGCTATCAGTTTAACCTGATCTCGTGAAGCTCTCGGGGCAGATGGGACGGGTTACATTAACTCCCCGAGCTGTGTTCAGGTGGGTGGAGATGAAGCCTGGCATACTGAACAACACACAGCAGCACAGGTGCGGAGCGGGACGTCTCTGAACTACCTGAGAAGACCAAACGATCAAATATCTCTCTGATTCATGCCAATGTACTGCCCTTGCTGCTTAAATATGACTTTCCTACATCAAACAAACTCAAAAGGCCTTAAAGCGACTGACTCGGACTCCATTTCTGTCTGTGATAACATGATGTTCCCTCAAAGATTACACTGACTTACCTTAAATACATTATTTACATACTTCAGAATCATTAATGTCTCAGGTTAAATTATGGAGCATCGTTATATCATTACATCAAGCATCACTATTCTGCCCTAGCCGACGTGGTTTGTGAAACAACGCCTCTTATTTGGCTGCAGAACCTGAATTTTGAGTCTAAATATCCAAACGATGAATAACCTATTGACCTGGTTTAGCAGACGGGCGTTTAAACTAATTATTGACTATTATAATGTTATTAAAAAAGCATTTTGTGCATGTTAATTTCTATTTGGGATTCATTATGTGTTATTTTATCATTGTGTGTGGATACTGTTCGCTTGTTTAGCAGGTGTTTCTCGTGGACGCGCCTCTGGGCGGCAGTACATATAAAGTGGGCGGGGCAACACACGCTCCCTCTGAGAGGAACGCCACGTCACGATGCCCATATTTGGACTGTAAACTTCCTACAGGAAGCGGGTCCCCGACGAGCAGGAGTTTACAGCGGTCTCTTTCACCAACTTGCACATTTAGCAAGTTGAGAATTAACAGCTAGATTTTGATCTTCAAACCTGTTACGTAACCTGACGTTTTCTAGACATTTTTTGTTACACGACAACTAATATAAAAACATAAAACGAATCCAGTAATAGATATCCTACAACAAACAAAATTTGCTTTGACAGAAAACTCTTCTCTCATAATATTGTCGTTTTATTTGTTACATCTTGTGTTTATGCTAACTCGCCCACGCATCAAAATCACATGAACCCATTAAAACAACTTAAAAATACACCAACAGAACT
>CM050415.1:40207555-40252555 GCA_027564155.1 Gymnocypris eckloni scoliostomus
GCCGGGACACACCAAGCCACCGGTCGGTGAGCATCTGTTGTGCTAGTGTAGTTTGTTTGGCGTGTTCCTCACGTCGACGCGAGTGAGAACTCTTGATCGGTGCTCAGTTCAGCAAACGAGTCAGTGCTCCAGAATTACAGCGAAAGTGATGAAGAGTAAGTAAATGAAGGCAGCACAGACAGAAGACTGTTCTGATGTTACGTGATCTTACCCAAGCATTTCAATATGTGAATATTTTCATAACAACATGAAAGTCGCTTAAAATGAAGTTATCAATACAACTGATATTCAAAATAGTAAGCAAGCACTGTTTTATTTCCATTTAGTATATCCGTTTATCTCGTATATCCGGGATCTCATTTTGAATAAAGAATATATACTATTGATAGCTGCTGATATAGACAGCTAACTCCTCTCACGCAGGCAGAGAACACACGTGTTAGTTTGCAGAGGGCTGTAGTCTGTGCGGTGTTCAAGCACAGATTTTTGGTCCGACAGCGCGAGGCGACAACACTGTCGGCTTTCATCGCTGATAGTTCTTTGAAGTCAGTTTGGTGTGTCGGCCTTTACAAAATTACAGACTGCTCGTAGAAAGCAGCTTCGTCAACTACAGAAAATGAACATTTAATTCAAACCTAGTTCAGTGAAGAAGTGTATGTTAGCTACAACAGCAGCAAGGATCAATTCATTTTCAACTTTTAAATCCAGTAAAAAGTATTACAAAAATATTTACAACAAGAGTTGAAATATCATCATTATAAAGTGCAACAATCTTTGAGAACTAAGCTGGAAAAACACATTTTTATAGCTGCATTCAGTAAACACTGACAGCGTAGTGGTTAGAAGGTGCAGACATCACTAACCTTCAGACCTCCTCTGTCTTACTAATGACTAAAGCACTATTAACATTCTAGTAACTACTATTAACTACCAAGAAACTGATTAACAATTTAGTAAATAGCACTCGGTTGAAACTGATAGTTCACTATTAGCTAATAAATAACTATGATTTTTATTTTCATATCTCCTGGAGAACTACTAAGAACTACTGTATACAGGTTCAAAATTTATGTGAATTATGCATAATGTATATTTAATTATAAAGTGAAGATCATGATAATCCACTAGTAACAAATCAAGTATTACCAAATATTTCTAAAGAAACTAATTACTTGGATCAATATTCTAATGTGAAAAGCATAATAACTCTCTAATATTGACTGACGTCATTGTAAGCTTTTGAGATATATGTAAGGTTTTGGATAGTAATGACTGATGTGTTACTACATCCTTCTGAATAAATTACTCATTATTTGGATCAGTATTCTAAAGTGAAGATAACGGCAACCCACTAGTAATGATTTAAGTGTTAGCAAAATTAATTACTAACCAGAAACTTACAAAAACTTCAAACGTTTACAATAACGTCAGTAATTACTAGGAGTTATCACGATCTTCACTTTAGAATACTGATCCAAATAATTAATAATTCTTTCTGAAGAATTTGGTGATAATTGAGTCATTACTAGTGGATTGCCATGACCTTCACTTTAGAATTGATTATACACTATGTTTTCATATTAATTATATTTATGCAGTAGTTCTTGGGGAGGTATGCAAAACATTTGACTATGCACTATCACTTACTAATTCATTAATCAGAGTTTCTTGTTAGTTACTAGTAGTTACTAGAGTGCTAATCTTATGCGTTACTCATGTTTTCTCGTGTAGTTATTCATTAATGATGGAACAGTATTGTAAAGTGTTAACCCCTTATGTTTCACTGAATGTTTTAGCACAGGCTCTTCAGCTTTTTCGCTCTTTAGTGGCCATATGTCCTTTGGCTGTGTAGAAATGTTTCATCATTCTTCTCTCCTCACGATGTTCAACACGTCCAGTCACTATAAACAAGAAAGCAAAATACTGTGAACTGCTCTATATGCATTCAGTAGCATTGTATAAAGCAAACTGTTTTAGATAATGTCATTGCCTATAAGAAATCTGAAAGTCTGATAGTTTAGAGGTTTTAAAAGGCCTTACAATAAAAGTCACACAGAGAAACAAAGGATTATGAGTTGTCTGCTTATACGGAAAAACTGTTGTGCCTCACTCTGAAAACCGTCAAAATAAAAGCTTGTGGTAAAATTAAGAAATTAAGGCGTAAATAGTAGAAATTAGTATTGCAATTTTACGGTCTTACTATACAATTTGTATTATTATATTTAAATTTACAGTAAAATAATATTTGTTTTTAGTTTATTTTTTATAATTAATTGGTCAAAAAATAGTAGGATCGTGGTCAATGAAAAGAGCTACTGAAAGAGGTTTGAGTTGGTTCTTATAAAGAGTTAACACAAGCGTAAACACCCACATTTCTCAAGTTTTCCCAAACTGTTCAGCCTTAAAAAAGATGGTTTACCATTGCCATTTCTCATACGGCAGAAAAAATATATATTGCATGTCAGTTTTTTGTTGTTGTTGCTTTCTTAAATACTGTGCAGCCCTAACAGCTCAATTTCAGAAAGGACTTTGACATAACATCGGTGTTTGTCTTGAAATAACCATGAACATGTTGACTTTATCTAATTAAGTTTATTTTGATCAACTATCTGTCACGGTTTCTTTAAACAGTGCTCTTAGCTCCTAATTTAATAAGCGCTGCTGGTGTCATTTACAGTCATAAGACAAACAGGGATCTGCACACTGCTCAAGTTTTACAACTCTTTTAAGTTATTTCTGCAGCATGTTCATTTTGATTAACCTCCCATTTTCGTCTATGCTATCCAATCACTGCATTCAAACATCGAGTATATGATTCAATAAGAAAAAAAACAGGCATTTTGAATATTAACACAGAGTTGGAAATATTCCTTTATTTGAATAACCTTAGTTTGATAAAATACTTTGAGACTGTATCAGAAAGTACATAAAATCACTTATCAGTGAGTGTTGTCAATTGAAAAAAATAATAATAATAATTAAATCGCACATTTTTTTCTGAAATTAATCTTCATTTACTGTGGATTAATTTACAAGGCACAGGATTTTTCGGAAAACCTGAAACTTAAAGACGACGCTGTACGACTATATTGGATCTGACAGTAATGTCACACAAGAGTGAGTAACTGCTTTTATTACGTGATCACTATTGCTTTGTCTGTTATTACAGATCGTTTGATATGTACTAAATATTTATGTGTTTTGCCCTAAAATCACAGCATCGTCCATCTATGAAGGATGTAGACTGTCGAACATACACAACTATTGGCCAATCATAGCAGTGGGTGTTTACTTGAGTCTACAATTCACCACGCCTGTTCAAACAGAGCGGTTTGATGACGGGGTCAGAAACAGGACAGAAAACAGCCTATTACTTCAAAATTATGTTTTTAATGTAAAATCTTCTTAACATTTTAAGTGGAGCTCAGAGAACAGAAAACAAACAAAAAACAAAGGCAGTTCATGACCCCTTTAAAACAAAACCAAACTGCAGATCACCAGTTTGTTCACCAGATTCAAAGAATTTTAAGGACTTTTTAAAGCTTTATATAAAGCAGCATTCACTTACATAACGAAGTGCATTTGTCATACATATGCTACACATATGGTGTAGCCATTGGTTTCACAACAATAATTATCATATAATTACCACAAATATGGCTTATCATCTGAAAAATACGTATTAGCAACTTTACATGGCGCTCAATCTAATGTTAACCCAGAGAAATGCGCTATGGAAGTGTTTGTGTGGAGTGGACAGCGCTCACTGCAGGACAGATTGAGGCGCCGGTCGCTCACTTGCTCTTTAAACATTCAAATTTTTGCTCATACAGATAAAATTAATACATATTTCAAATATGTAAAGACTCTACGTTTAAATTTGTGTGCACTCATAATAACAACGAAACATTGTGCTTTTGTAAAATAAAGCAAACGGGATGCGCTTACAGCCGTCTCGGTCTCTGTGAACTTGAACATGAAACTGCATGTATATCTTTGCCTTAAAGACATCAATAAATATATATATAGAGAGTGAAGTGTCTACTTTCAAATAAACTAATTCAAATGAAATACAAATATTCTCAGATTATGTAATCCGTATGAAACATGCATATAGGTGCATCAATACCATGGAGATGATGAGTCAGTGTTGCCGAGTTCATCTCTTAAACCGAAAACAAAAAAAGCACTAGTTTATCAAATTATTAAAATGTTAACACAGCCTCCTTACTGTTTTTCCCTGACACATTCATTACTTCTGCTGGTGCTGTGGCAAGCTTTGTGCGTGTGCTTGAGCACTTATTAAGCTACGTAGGCAATTAAAGGCTCATTATTATTATTTAAATGGTTTATTAATAAACGTGTGAATAGTCGACTAATGCTTCAAATGAGCGACTACTAGTCGACCAGATAAATTCTTAGTCGAGTGCAGCCCTGATTATTAGGCCTGTTATTATTCAGCTTTTAGTATCAAATTGCCCCACTATTTCACCGCTCAACACACAGGCGCAAATGAGGATTAGGCTTCTTCTCTTCATTGGAAATGTTTTAAAAACAGACTATAAAACTAAGCCCACAACAAAATTGAACTGCAAGGTGATAAACCTATATTTACAAATTATGTCAAGAGTAAGAGACATCTTTTCTTGAACAGCTGTATGAATAAACATGCTGATACTGCATCGTTAAAAAATATTAATGCATATTCTACATCATCATCATAAAAATTGCAGATAATAAATCAGTCTAATACAGGGCTCGTCATGGGGAGCACCGGTCCAGAGCGCTGTATGACTGATGTGTCTGTTTAATTTAACTTTACTCCAAATATATGAACTTACCTGTTTTAAATACTTTTATTTAACGTCTTCGTTTATGTCCAATATTTAGTTCTTTAAACTAATATTTATCCAATATCCAATATTTGGCAAACCATTCTGTCCTTGCAATGTAGTGTGTTTTCAGGTTCACATATGGTGTAACTACAATGACTATGGTTTTAATACAGTGTCCTGGCAAACCATTCTGTCCTTGCAATGCAGGGTGTTTTCTGATTAACAGCGTGTAACTCTACCACAAGTCTCTATGTTAATTTTCTATTTGGCATATATAAAGTAAGCACACTCAACGAAAATGACACAATACCTGTTCTGAACTTCTGGTAAGAGTCTAGACATTGCAGTAACGGCATCTGCCTTCATCTTTAAAGAGAGAATAAATGTACGTAAATATTGGTGTAGAATATTTGCTCAAGCTAAAGAAACTCGAAGAACAAATCTAGACACTGTAAGTCTGCTTGTGGCCACAAATTGAAATTACGTCTTTAACATGACTCTTGACTGTCTATTAAGTTTCTATTTTCACTTTCTATGGTTGAGATGTAAAATGAACACAGCTGGATAGTCAAATACCAACTCACATAAGGATGCACACAACATTTAGGCCTAAATGATTTTACAACACCTCAGCTGCAAGTGTGCAACTTTTTTGTTCAAAATTAACAATGCATTTTATGAGTGAGTACATCGTCAATCAATCTTCCAAAAAAAATTTCTCATCTTAATATGAATCAGTACATTAAAAAGTGGGACTGTTTTCAATTTGTCAGGTCTATCCTGCCCAGTAACTGTGTGATTCTCCATATCCATAAACAGAGAAGTAGATATAGCTACAATACAGCTAAATTGAACAGAAAACCAGTGTATTGATGCATCATTTTTTTTCTTTGCATATTGCATACACATTATATTGAACATATAATCAACTTTTATTATATTTTATAGAGAAAAATAATAATGCTATAATTATCGTTATTGTTTTAGCACTCTGCTTCTATTGTTTTAATTTATGCGTTGTTTTGGATTAAAGCATCTGCTAAATCAAGGGTTTTCAAACTGTGGGTCGCAACCCACGTGTGGATTGCAGAGTGGGATAAGGTGAGTCACACAAAGTCACTTGACTACAGCTAAATTTGTGTTTCAATGACACACACACACATTTCAGTCTAGGTTGTGCGTTTTGAAGCACGGGAGTGAACATGTTGTAACATGGTAGTTTGTTTTAACATGGGAGGTCTATGGGACTGACTCCTTTTTGAGCCAGTCTTTAGCGGCCAGTCGATGAATTGCAGTGTTGGTCACTTCCGTGTTGGTTTCAAGAGAGACTGGGAGGTTGACACTTGGGTAAACCCCATGCTGAGTTTAACATCACTGCAGCGGTTCACGGAGTGAGCTGTTTCGAGTTTTATGGACATGTTTCATATTTTAATGTCTGTAAACTAAAAAAATACTTAAACATTAGTATTGAAATTTTACGGTTGTACTATGAGATAAAATTGTTATTTTTCTTAAATTCTTAATTTCTGCCATATTAAACTTTTAAGTAAGATTAAGCTTAAAGTAATGTCAATTGTATTTTGATCTCAACCATTTTATGGGTTGTAAAATAGGGAATGCAGGATATATCGTTTTAGCATCTACACTGTGATGTGCACAACAGGCACAATGCCCAGAAGAGATCGTAGTTGATTTGTGATCTGTACGGACCATGACCCACAGTTCAGAATGCATGTGATTTGCAGATTAATTGCGAAGCTTAACCATGATAGAGAGTGTTTATCATTTGCAAGTGATTTTAAGCCCTGTCAGTTTAAACATTCAAGCCTTATTGATGTCAAAACACTGCATTGAAAGGACAGAGCGGTTTGACAGGATATTCATTCATGCGATTCATTCAGAAACAAAACAGCACCGTGCTTTGATTGGCGATGCACAACAGTTCTGCTGAGGCTTTATTAACTTTTATAACTGCTTTATAAAATCAGTCATGTTTGCACGCATTTTAATTGGGATAAATAGCCCTTGTGATAATGCCTTACGTACAGTATGGGTTATATTAATTATAAGACAAAAACGAATATACTGCATCGTTAAAAAATATGAATGCATATTCTACATCATCATCATAAAAAATTGCAGATAATAAATCAGTCTAACACAGGGCTGTTTGTTTAATTTAACTTTACTCCAAATATATGAACTTACCTGTTTTAAATACTTTTTTTTTACGTCTTCGTTTATGTCCAATATTTAGTGTTACACTGTTGTTTTTTAAAATAAATATACTTTTGATTTTCACCGTTGACTGATTTTGCAGATCTTTTAGACTGATATAACATCCGTGCGTCGATGCGGCAAACTTGTCAGGTGGCGCAGTACTAATAGCGATGTATGACTGTTGTATGCGAATATATAAGAACTAGATGTTTTAAATATTTTTATATTCAACATTAGTGATCGACCGATATTGATTTTTTATAACCGATACCGATACTTTATACATTTATGTACCGATAACCGATATTCAGAACCGATATTTATTTACTGTACATCACTTGCTCACCCGGCACCGTCCTTTAGATTGTTTTTATTGTAATAAAAATAAATTGCGTTCAGATAGAGGACACTAAAATTAAAACTGAACGCGGCTGCTAAATGCAGCGCACGAACCGAGTCTTGCATCACAGCAGTCTAGGTCTGCATTGCCGGCTGTCCCGACCAGATTTATTACTCCGCTGTCCTTGAAGGACGTGCAATTCTCTTTCCTTTTTTTGTATTATGCTTATCCTATCATTTTAAATGACAGACTGTGTCGAATTTATTTATTTTTCTCTGCTGCACTTTTCACTGTGTTAACAGCAAGATGTTAAATTAATTTATTGTTTTGACAAGACTAATAAAATAGCTATTAGGCTAAACCTACATTTTTTCCTATTGTGTTGTAGGCTGAATGTTAGCATAAACAAATTATATCCTGACAAAACAAATTATAATAAGGATTACAATTTTTTATAACTTTTTCCTCTCTGTGAAACTTTATTCCGTGTTGGCAGCAAAATATTATTGACATTTATCAGTCAATAAATTCAAGACTCTTGACAAGACAAAAATAAAATAAATACACCTTTATGCAGACTAAACTTGTATTTGTTAGCCTAGCTCTCTTTCTTTCAGCAGAAATGTGAACAAACAGAATATTTCGCGGGAGCGGGTGTGTGCGGAATACAACCTAAAATAGTCCCGCGCAGACCTCTGCATCACAGATCAGGAGAGTGAGGAGACACAGACAAGAAGAGTGAGGAGACACAGACAAGAAGAGTGAGGTGACACAGACAAGAAGAGTGAGGAGACACAGACAAGAAGAGTGAGGTGACACAGACAAGAAGAGTGAGGAGACACAGACAAGAAGAGTGAGGTGACACAGACAAGAAGAGTGAGGAGACACAGACAAGAAGAGTGAGGTGACACAGACAAGAAGAGTGAGGAGACACAGACAAGAAGAGTGAGGTGACACAGACAAGAAGAGTGAGGAGACACAGGCAAGAAGAGTGAGGTGACACAGACAAGAAGAGTGAGGTGACACAGACAAGAAGAGTGAGGTGACACAGACAAGAAGAGTGAGGAGACACAGACAAGAAGAGTGAGGTGACACAGACAAGAAGAGTGAGGTGACACAGACAAGAAGAGTCAGGTGACACAGACAAGAAGAGTGAGGTGATACAGACAAGAAGAGTGAGGTGACACAGACAAGAAGAGTGAGGTGACACAGACAAGAAGAGTGAGGCGAGACAGACAAGACGATGTGGAAGAGTTTCAAAACCAAATGTAAATGCGCCCGTTTTAAGCCTGTTCTGAGTCTGACATTAATCTAGGTCAAGGAGAAAACTCACCGAGATCTACCAAGTGAAAAGTATATAAATGATAAAATACACATTAAATAAATAATTAAAAAGGCTTGTTGTGATGTATCTTTATGTTGCATTCATTTAATAATGATAAATAAAATAGTATTTTATTATTATTCACTATTCACGTCGCTGTATTCAAGCAGAAATATGATGTTATAGTGAACCGAGAGCGCACATACGGTTCGTTTGCGCATCATTTATAACGGACATAACGCGCGCCTAATGCAGGATCATGTCACTGTAATCAGTTTTACCTTGATTACAAAACTTGCCCATCCAATCTTGTGTGTATCCTGTGTTTATCCAGCGAGAGCAGTAGTTTGTGTATCATGTTCTCATACAGCGGCTTTGAGCCGCCGTTCAGTCTGTATTCACAGCGCCATGAGAACCGTGACTCCTCCTAAACAGAGAATACGTAGAGAGGTGAATACGATCTATTACCCGGATCTAAGTGATAATGTTTAAAAAACATTCGTTTCTCATTTATTTGGTTCCACAGTATTTGCTGTTTTTATTTTAAACACTGCTTGACGCCGAATTGCTGCTGATATTAAAGTCAAAGTAAAGCAGCACGCGCTTACAGGCTATTTAAAACCTAAGGAAAAGAGGGAAAACTCAAACAAAATATCAACTTCATTTTAAACTACAGTTTTAGGTTTATAAGCTGTTGAATAGGCTAAGAGTGAATAATAATAATTCACTGGATAATGTTAATTCACTGAATAATATTCTCTGTAATATTGAAATAAGCTATAACAAACAAAACATTGTATTTTATTGCATTTCTCAACTGGCATGTTTTATCAGAATTATTCAAATGTTTTTGTCATTCTAGATTATGAAATAACTGCTGACAGCGGTTTATCTATTTACACAGAACTATACTCAAACTGCGATCGCTTGTGGAGAAAATAAACAATTTCGATAGAGATGTATTTATTTAGATGTTTATTGGCGAAACAATGGTTCTATAGTAAATGTTAATATAATTCAGCGTGTTTCAAACAAGTTAATCTTGTATAAAGTTACATGCGTGGTCGTGCTGGAGCTTCTCCTGAGTGAACACTGCTCCAGGTGTGTGTGTGTGTGTGTCCACTGCTCCAGGTGTGTGTGTACTTGGATGGGTCAAATACAGAGAACACATTTCACTGCTGGTTATACTCTGTATAATTATGTATGTAAAAAATAAATAAAAATACCGATATTTTTTTTTTACAAAACCGATAACCGATTATGGTAAAATGCTTAATAAATATCGGGAAAAATATCGGTAAACCGATATATCGGTCGATCTCTATTCAACATATTAGTTTAACATTATGTTTGAAAGTATATTATTATGTATAATAAGTATATTATGTTTGAAAGTATATTATTTTGATTATTGGTGCTTTCATAGGCTCTCTTACTCACGTCGTGCAATTTAAAACAACAAAAAGTTAGATCCCACAGGCTGGCTCATTGAAAATTACACAATACCTGTTCTGAACTTCTGGTAAGAGTCTTGACATTTCAGTAACGGCATCTGCCTTCATCTGTAAAAGAGACAATAAATGTACGTAAATACTGGTGTAGAATATTTGCTCAAGCTACATAAGTAAAATAATCCTGTGATATGCTGTGAAAGCAGCAGAATCTTAGAAAGCACTGTGACACAGATTGTTGGTTATACCACCCAGCACTAACCTTTATAACATCAGTTAAAATATGAGGTACAGCATAGGGGTCGACCGATATGTGTTTTTCAGGGCCGATGCCGATACCGATTATTACAGATCAAGTAGACCGATAACCGATATTTTGAACCGATATACGTGTCTGGTGTAAAAATGAAAATGAATGCCAAAATTAATAATAACAAGAGCTCTGTCAAAAAACATTCTTTAAATGCTTTTAAACATGTCTTTAATTCTGAAAACTGTTAATAACAACAACATTAAATAAACAGTAATATTAATAATAACATAAGTGCAGGGATCACCCAGAAACATTCTGTAAACATTTTGTAAAACTTAAAGTAAACGTATTTAGCGTATTGTGTGATTATTCTCAACAAAAGTTGTAATAATTGTTGTAGTTGTATTACGATATTCTACTGCACCACAGTAATATATTTGGCTAAACCGAACTTATATTTTGACAGGTTGCCATGAGGACCTTTTAAGTTTCTTAATAAGGCTTAATATTTATAGATACTAGTCCATAGCGAGTAGATTTAAGTGTACTGACCTACTTGTGATTAATTCATCCAAACTTTGACAAATTCCATGACATTCCGCGTATAATGTTAAATTCCATTATATGACTGCATTCCGCGATTCCGCCCGCATTTTCCGCATCGCGGACATCATAGGTTATATTGAGGTGTTTTGCAACTTCAGTGTAGTGGATTGTGATTTATTGCAATCGTATTGTACCTTTGAGAGACAACTGATGCGTGATCACTGAGGCAGCTCCAGTTAGCAAGTGCTTTCGGTGTGAGACTGCCTTCAGTTTTCCGCGTTGATTGGTCGGACTCGTGATCATATCAGATGAGCGGTGGGCGGAGATTGCTCTCAGAGATTGAGAGATTGCCTCACTCTCACAGAGTGTTGAGCTCAGACAGGCTGAATCGAGCCAAATAGTGCATTTAAACATTAAATAGTTTCACCTGTATTATTTATTCACCAATAAATAATGTCACCTGTAAATAGTATGTTTGTTTGCATTAAAAAAATTAAATTAAAAATTAAATTAAAAAATTATCGGCAAATCTGTTTTGAAAATGGCCGATATCGATAATCGTAAAAATGCTTAATATCGGCACCGATAATCGGTCGACCCCTAGTACTGCATTAAAGTGTTGTTTTCGCCTGACATCTGGTTCTGCCTTTTCTGGTACAGAATTTAACCATGCAAAGCTACAATGACCAAACCTTATTGATGTCACTGACAACACACTGTGACTGTATTGAAAGGACAGAGTGGTTTAGCAGGACTTTATGACAGTTATGTCTACTATTCACTAATCATTAACACACTACAGTGTCCTGGCAAACCATTCTGTCCTTGCAATGTAGTGTGTTTTCAGGTTCACATATGATGTAACTACAATGACTATGATTTCAATACAGTGTCCTGACAAACCATTCTGTCCTTGCAATGTAGTGTGTTTTCAGGTTCACATATGGTGTAACTACAATGACTATGGTTTCAATACAGTGTCCTGACAAACCATTCTGTCCTTGCAATGTAGTGTGTTTTCAGGTTCACATATGGTGTAACTACAATGACTATGGTTTCAATACAGTGTCCTGACAAACCATTCTGTCCTTGCAATGTAGTGTGTTTTCTGATTAACAGCGTGTAACTCTACCACAAGTCTCTCGTTAATTTTCTATTTTGCAGATATAAAGTAAGCAAACTCAAAGCATTGAAAATGACACAATACCTGTTTTGAACTTCTGGAAAGAGTCTTGACATTTCAGTAACGGCATCTGCCTTCATCTGTAAAAGAGACAATAAATGTACAGTCATGGCCAAAAATATCGGCATCCTTGGTAAATATGATCAAAGAACGCTGTGAAAATAAATTTACATTGTTGACCTTTTTGAACTTTTTTTTAATCACAAAAATCTAATCTTTCATTGGATAATAAACATTTTAAATGGGGGGAAATATCATTATAAAATACATTTTTATCAAATACACGTTGGACACAATTATTGGCACCGCTAGAAATTCTTCTGAGTAAAATATAGTATATTCCCATTTATATTCACAATTTTGAGCAGTCCACGATGATTATGAACATGAAATTATCCAGCTATGGCTTCCTGTTTCACATAAATATAAATAGGAGGGAAAACACTACCAGCTAAAAAGTGTGTTCACACTACCTGGTGATGAGGTCGCTAGTGAGTGTTCTCGCTACTGGTTGCCTTGACAGCAAATTAGGTTTCTTACCACTACATACAAACATTTTGAAGGCAAAATACTACAAATATAAATATGAATTAAGTACATACAATTTTTTATGAGAAACAGAGCCTACTTTTTTCCATTGAGTATGTTTATCTACCGCTGAGAGGAGAACGATCACGTAAGCTCAACCGTCTTCTTTCAGATTGGCGGTTGCTCCAGAATGTCGCTCTTCATTTGCATAAAGTTGAAGGATTCTGAACTTTGTCATGTCGCTGGACATGCCCCATCCGGTCGCCAACAGTCGCTATCGCCGCTGTCCCTCGTGTCACCGGAAATCGCCAGCTCTCAATTGAAATTAATGGGATTGTGTCACTTGTAGTGTGAACGGGGCTTTAATCATCCATAACAATGAGAAAAACTAAAGAATATATTTCTGAAGTGCAGCAAAAGATAATTTAGCTTCACAAATTAGTGAAGTGGCTTTAAGAAAATAGCTAAAGCAGTGAAAATTCCCATTTCCACCATCAGGACTATAATTAAGAATTTCTAGTCAACATAAAATGTTATGAAACTGCCTGGAAGAGGACGTGTGTCTATATCGTCCTAATGCACTGTGAGAAGTAGAGTTTGAGTGACCCCAAGGACCACAGCTGGAGAATTGCAGAAAATAGTTAAGTCTCTGGGTCAGAAAACCTTAAAAAAATGGTCAAACATCACCTACATCACTACATGTTTGGGAGGGTTTCAAGAAAAATTATCCTAGCTCATCCAAAAACAAACTCCAGCATATTCAGTTATCAGACACGACTGGAACTTCAAATGGGACTGGCTTCTATGGTCAGATGAAACTAAAAAATGAGCTTTTTAGCAGCAAACACTCAAGATGGATTTGGTGAACACAGGGATAAAACATACCCCATATGTACAATTAAATATACTGCTGTATTTTTTATGTTGTGGGCCTATATTTATGTTGGAGATGGACATCTTATTTAGACGCATGGAATCATGGATTATATCAAATACCTACAGATAAAAAATCAACAAGTGAATGACTCTGTTAGAAATCTTACAATGGGCCATGTTTGGATCTTCCTACCGGACAATAATACAAACTGGGCACAAAACCAAGCTTCTGCTATGGCCATTCCAGTCCTCTGACCTGAACCCTGTAGTGAAGAGATGAAGCACCAACATGGAGCTGGGAATCTAAAGGTTCTGGAGTGATTCTGGATGAAGGAATGGTCTCTGATGTCTTGTCAGGTGTTCTCTAACCTCATCAGGCATTATAGGAGAAAATGTAGAGCTGTGTTAAACTGGCAAATAGAGGTTTCAAAAAGTATTGAATAAAAGGGTGCCGTTAATTGTGGCTAACGTGTATTTGAGAAAACATTTATTTCATAATGATATTTCCCCATTTTTTAATTATCCAATGAAAGGTTAGATTTTGTGATTTTTTAAATAAAATATCAAAAGGATTATGCAGATTAATTTTCACAGCCTTCTTTGATCATATTTACCAAGGGTGCCAATATTTTTGGCCATGACTGCACGTAAATACTGGTGTAGAATATTTGCTCAAGCTAAATAAGGAAAAATACTGTGATATGCTGTGAAAGCACTGGGACACAGATTTTTGATTATACCACCCAGCACTAACCTTTATAACATCAGTTAAAATATGAAGTACTGCATTAAAAAGCCATTTAAAAAGTGTTGTTTTACGCCTGACATCTGGTTTTGCCTTTTCTGGTACAGAATTTAACCATGCAAAGCTATAATGACCAAACCTTATTGATAGCTTTCAGTCATGTGACCGGCTCAAAGAATTGGAGGGCAAAACATCCATAGAACTGCAGGACAAGCGTGTCAATTTTTCATCTGTTTCCCAGCCGCAAATATTTTGATCACCTCTCAAAAGAACAAAACAAAGGTATTTCTGAACGAAATGCAAGTTTTGGCCATTTGCAATCCATATTAAGCACCCGCAGCAATATTTCAATCAAAAATAGTGCAACAAAACATTGTAAAAACACTTAAAGTGTCGTAATATATTTAAAACAGTAATATTAAAAGATCAAATTCAGTAGTCACCATATTAATGATGCATAGTTTATGACGCAATCCGCTTAACGGTTCAGTGTTTTCCTTCTAATGGTTTTCTATGGGAAGCCATTTAACCTGAAACTTTGCATGTTGCGTTTATATTCTGGCTTCATCTGGTAGCCTGTACAAAATATACATCATCAATAAGGTGTTTACTGAATGTTTTACTACATTATTACTTGATGCAATCGGTGTAAAAGTAACTGGCGGTCAGTGGAGCAAAGCTTGGTTTTGCCCTCCAGGTGGGCGTTCCTATAATGGTGTGACGTCAAATGAAAACTATCAATTGATGTCACTGAGCAAGCTCAGAACAGCTTTACTCGGGAGCCAAAGCTGATTACGCGACACTGTGGCAGCACAGCGCTGTGAGATCCAGTGAGAAGCATTTAAATTCACCTCAGAATGAATAAAGGTTGCTGTGAGATCTAGTGAGAATCATTCAAATTCGGCCCAGAATTTTGTGTCATAAACAGTAGGGATGGGAAGATTCCTGATTCGCTCGGTGCACCGGCAAAAAAGTTAACGACGCGATGTATCAGTTTAAAAAGTGTGCATCGGATTCAAGTTGGCATTTGTATCACGATGCATCGTTTCTAACATATTTGCATCTGTAAAAAACTATTTATATTTCATAACTAGTGGATGCGCTACACTTGTATTGTTTAGAAAGTGACCAATAATCTGTGACCAATATTATAAATGTAGATTGATTTCTCCTCGAGAAACTGTTTCTCAAGCGCATTCTCTTATCAATGCTGCGTGTGAATATGACAAATCACAACACCGCGGATACCGAGGAAAAGCATGGATTAAAGTCCAAAACCTAACTTGAAATAAACTAACAAATCAATCGGGGCTAAAGCGCTTATAAATGACAATGTAAGTTCACACAATCTACCTAATTTGTGTACGCTTATTCTTAAGCAGCCCTTAATGTCAATCGTGGATCAAATCGATCCACCGTGACAAACAGTGAATATATCTGTGCTGTGTAATGCATTTGAGACATTTTGTTTTCCTCAATGTATAACTGACATGTCACGAGTATATTTTTCATCTGTAAATGTTAGAAAGTCATGCAAATATATCCATTTTGCTATCAGGAGTGGACAAGCTAAACAGACAGAGCTCAATAATTAGGAGTCAAATATGCATTTTATGATAGCAGTAACTGTAAAGGGACTATTGTAATTGGTAAATAAAATGTAAGCTAATACAGTCCTAATTACTAAGCTCAGATGAGTTAATGTGTGTTTCTTACAGCAGTTCAAATGTAGTTTTAATTTAGTGATTTTAACTTTTAGTTTAGTGATTGTTAAAGAGCATTGTTAGATTGTAATGTTCTAATACTATCTGTTCTAACTATAAAAGGTACAGCTGTTATAAAACCAGAGAGAAAGGCTACATGGCTATGATAGTATGTGAGGGAGTCAGTGATAATATAACTGCATTCCTATTGGTCAGTGTTAGAAGAGCTCAGGTTAGCCTGAACCAGGTTAGCTTTCCAGCATAAGTAGCCACACTGTCTGAGGTTGATCTTTGTTCAATTTGCTTCATGGAACCAAATCATTTGACTGTGAGTCAGACTAACTGAAATTATCCTGGCCTATTTGGTAAACTTGTTTTATGAAACAGGCCTCGAGGTGTTAGAAGTCAGAAGACATAAGTTTATTTATGATTTGCTGTCTGTCTGAACCAAAGAAATAATAGAAATCATATTTTTTCCATTACATCGAATTGCATTGTGTTGAATGGAATCGTAATAGGGGTGAATCGTATCGCATCGCTAGCTGCTTCATATGTATCGTATCATTGGCTATGCATCGAGATGTGTATCGGATCGGCCTCAGTTATGGAGATGCACATCCCTAATAAACAGCGCTGATGTACATCAGAAAACCAGAAGCAGTAACACTAACTGACAATGGTGTTGTGGCAGAAATAGTCCAATGTTATTACATTGTTCATTTCAGGGTCTGTACAACCTTTTGAGAGAGAAATTTCCAATGACTTTCAAGCATTTCACACAACTATTTTCAGTGGTTTAAAGCTCTAAAGTGATCCAGTTTGAATGCTATTTTAATGGGATGAGCAAAAATATACTTTGTGGTAAACAAACACTTACGTAAAATAAAAATATACATTAAGTCACTATTATAACCAGTTGATAGGAGCAGAGGAGCACTTATTGGCTTAATAGACATTAATTTCTACTTTTTTGCTTTGTATTTTGAAATTATAAAATCATTATTATAAAATATCAAAACATCCAGTAATCAGATTTGTACACTTTTTTGTGTATGAAGTAAGAAAAGTCACAAAGTGCCTTGAAAAACAAACCTTTTTTTTCAATTTGCGACTAAATGACACATAATCACTTATGTTGGTGAGTTCCATTTAATATTATAGAAGAATAATGGTGCATTTAATAAGAGTAGAATATATAAATTTTCTATGTAAAAATTAGATTAAGCATGTTACTGTTGTTAATAAAAGTAAATGTTGTATGCTTCCCAACTCAAGCTTAGTGCTTTACTGTCAAATGTGTATAAAAAAGAAATGAACATATAGTATTATTAGTAACTGCACTTATTAATGCAAAGCAATAGTAATTTTATGATTAAATCATTTAGTTTTTTATACTCCCACACACCATCCCCCAGCTATACCAAATCTGCTCCTTGCGCCACAATCTGTAGAATTAGTGGCGTTGGTGCTTCTGCTCTCAAATGTTAGTCTGGAGCTCTGCTGACAACACACTGTATTGAAAGGACAGAGTGGTTTAACAAGACTTTATGACAGTTATAGGTCTACTATTCACTAATCATTAACACACTACAATGTCCTGGCAAACCATTCTGTCCTTGCAATGTAGTGTGTTTTCAGGTTCACATATGGTGTAACTACAATGACTATGGTTTCAATACAGTGTCCTGGCAAACCATTCTGTCCTTGCAATGTAGTGTGTTTTCTGATTAACAGCGTGTAACTCTACCACAAGTCTCTACGTTAATTTTCTATTTGGCATATATAAAGTAAGCACACTCAACGAAAATGACACAATACCTGTTCTGAACTTCTGGTAAGAGTCTTGACATTGCAGTAACGGCATCTGCCTTCATCTGTAAAAGAGAGAATAAATGTACGTAAATACTGGTGTAGAATATTTGCTCAAGCTAAATAAGGAAATAATCCTGTGATATGCTGTGAAAGCAGCAGAATCTTAGAAAGCACTGTGACACAGATTGTTGGTTATACCACCCAGCACTAACCTTTATAACATCAGTTAAAATATGAGGTACTGCATTAAAGTGTTGATTTACGCCTGACATCTGGTTCTGCCTTTTCTGGTACAGAATTTAACCATGCAAAGCTACAATGACCAAACCTTATTGATGTCACTGACAACACACTGTGACTGTATTGAAAGGACAGAGTGGTTTAGCAGGACTTTATGACAGTTATATGTCTACTATTCACTAATCATTAACACACTACAGTGTCCTGGCAAACCATTCTGTCCTTGCAATGTAGTGTGTTTTCAGGTTCACATATGGTGTAACTACAATGACTATGATTTCAATACAGTGTCCTGGCAAACCATTCTGTTCTTGCAATGCAATGTGTTTTCAGGTTCACATATGGTGTAACTAACTTTTATTTTGTCTTCATTGTTTGTACTGAATCAGTACGGTGAGCCTATAGTGGGTCTATTTTCAATTTGTTGGTATCTGTGTGATTCTCCACATCCATAAACAGAGAGAAGTAGATATGGCTACAATGTTCGTCTGCAAGCAGCATGCCATTTTATTTATTAATCGCTAGTGCGATAAAAGTTACACAGGGCTCTAGACTGCGACCAAAATAGTCGCATTTGCAACAATTTTTTGAGAATGTGTGAGTTACAATTCAATCTTGTGTTTCTACTACATCTAAAATCATCATAGAGATGATCATCATAGAGATGCTGCCACGGTTGTTTAAGCTCTAACACAGTCAGGGAGTCAGGAGTTTGTCAGATTTACACATGGATTCCTCTGTTTCTGTGACAGGCTGGTGAACTGAGAGAAGAATAAGTCAACTTTATGGTTAACTACACATTGCATGTTTTCCATGAATAAAATGTATAATCAAATTATGTTTGAGGTTTATTTTGATTATTACTGGCGTTTCCACAGGCATCCGTGTGTATAAATATTTTTTGTTACTATATATGGTTATTTAAATGTCTGAAACATAAACATTATGTTGTTGAAAGCATAGAACAGTTAATATTTATGACAAGTTTTGTGCAAGTCTGTCTTTGGCTGAGTGCCAGTCAAAGGCAGGAGAGCAGATTTGAATATAGTAGTTTATAATGTCATCTACATAACTTTTGAATCACACCAGTGAGATTGAACGGTCCAGGGACCAGCCTACAATGATGATGACAAGTACATGATTATGAGACATTACAAAACAGTACAAGGCAGTCAGTGCAGGAGTACCTTTTGAACTTGTTAATGAACTGCTGCTCAAGGACAGTTCTTGATTGTATGTGTCTCTCTGCATCACATACAGGTTTAAGCCTGTGAAGCCTTGAACCGTTCTCCATTTCATCTATCTGCAGAAATTAACATATGTTACTTTAAAACACAGAACATTTCCAAATATATGCATCTGTAATATGCTGCAACATCCATACAGTATACACAGAATCGCTTCTTTTCAGGGTGTATGATATCAACTCAGTTGAATTTTACAAGAAAGCCCAAAAGTCCAAACACACTCAGACTACCTCAGGAGGTAGTACAGTTTACTCCAGGATTTTAGTGCAGTTCACTTAAAACACACACTGGGAAAACAAAGCACTGTGTACATAATCATTTTACGAACAGCATCTGAACACCTTTATGAAAAGCTGTATTGTACAGTGAGGTTGACATGAGATAATGTCAGCACAATTCATTACATGATGGTTTAGATAAATGTTGCATTACATCTGTACCTCTAATTTTATATTTCATTATTTTTAAATCAATAAGGATGTGTTAATTATGCAGGAGATCAAGAAGAGATGCTTTTAGTCATTTTAGTTTTATTCTGCTATTCAGACCTTAAAACATTTAACTATCTTAATATGTTACTGTAAATTGGACAGTCTCATCTGCATTGTAACAGTCAATATAATATTAATGTATTATTCATTCTAAATTACTATACTCTTTCTACTATCTTTCTACTCAATTACTACTATACTATACTCTACTATACCCTACACCTACTCTATTGTCTGAGCTGACCTCTGTTACAGTTAATTGACATCAAGTAAAGAAGTAAAAATTCAGTATAAATAAATAAGTACTAATAATAATAATTTAATAATTAACATATAATCCATATTAAAGTATAGCTATAAAATATATTCCCAAAGCTTCTCTCAGGGAAAATTAGCCTTATCATAATAACTCCGTGGCCATTTAATCTAAAGATGACAAATTAAATATTTGCAAAATGCGGAACGTGTTACATGCAGATTATATTAATTTATGTAATATAAATGTTAATTTTGCCCTTGTGAATGCATATGAATCGCGTGCATGGCCTGTGTTATGTCTATTATTAGCATATTAGCTTTTCAAACGCATTGATTATCTAAATTGATACCATACATAACATCATTCTCTTTACTGTCTTTTTTTTTTACCAATGAAGCCATTTCAGTAAACAATATGATTATTGCTCTCAGTCACAACGCAATTCAAGGCATTTAGTGTCTTTATGTCTGACAGTTCTTCCAAAACTTCTGACATACGTTTAATATTGCTAATCTGTCATAAGCAACGTTAATTCGTTACATAACGTTAACGTTACATGTATTATTCAATCGGCCTATCTTCGAGCTTCATATATCGCATATACGGATTATGACTGCGTGAATATATCTTTTAGCGACTGCCAGAAGAATACAATCCACAGAAAATAAGCCATATAGACAAGACTAATTTGTATGAATTAATATATAAATCTTTATACTTTATTTACTTACCTAAATGGCCGTTGCTGTATCACTCCTCCATTTTGAGATTGCGTGCTTCCGGAAAGACCCCGCCTCCACAGCGCATGAGCGTGATTCGCCAATCAAAAGGCAGCCCGCGTTTTCCGAGGAGTCTCCGCCCATTTAGTTCGGTAATGTGTATAAATCATCAGTAACAGATCCTGCCGATAGAGGCAGAATGCCACACACTCGAAAACACCAGAAAACTGGTTCACCCACTTATAAGGACATTCACAAAAAAAGCAGGAGATTGTTCCTGAGGCTCAAATAGATGAATCTACATTGCTTGAATTACGAGGACATGTCCTCTGTCCCCATAATCCCAAATGTCCTTATAATGTTGGTATGTAAACTGGTGAAATGTCCTTGTAATCCACCAAAACCAACACACCACAGTATGTATATACACACACACAAACACACACACACACACACACACACACACACACACATAAATTGTCCGTAGCCCTATAATTTAAAGTACTGAAATATAAATATATTTGACTATGTATTATTATTAGTAGTAGTTCAAATCGTGTCTAACCAAGCGCAAAAACATTGATGAACTTTATGCAGAGATATAACAGAGTTATGAGACATAACAGGTTAAAACGAGTTCAGGGACAAACATACCCCTTCAACATCAGAAAGCCAGATTCGGTATAAGCCTGAATCTCGACGCATCTGTAAATATGAAGACTATTGAAAAACAGCCTAAATTGGTTACATATACTAATTTACAACGGATAAAAGACAACATCATTAATTATAGCAGGGAACGAATCTTTTGGGAAGTGACTGTGACCTCTGGAATGACTGGACCGGAGGCGCGCACACCGGGGGCGCGCGTAGGCGGTGGACGCGCATGAGATCTATAAAGAGAATAAGTCTGACGCTGGAAAGAAGAGCATTAGCATGAAAACATGCCACCCCTGAGCTGAACTTTCTGAATCAATTACCTCAATAGCCGATCTCTTTATTAAACAACACTAAAATAATATGATTTAGCTCGCGCTGTTATAGTTTTAGATACTTTATGATCATAAAAATATGATCATATTTGGCATCAACGGATGGCAAAGCGGGCTCTGAAATGTGTGGGACGTTTGTTTTCGTGCAACTCGCTGGAAACTGGGAGCGGGGTTTTTTACTCAGTGAGAAAAGCCCACTCGGGTCCACCTGTCTGTCACTGACGTCAGTGACCCACCGGCGTGTTTTTCTGCTCGCTCTCGCGGTGGAAATCAAAGGAAGCCACTTCAAAGCAAGCGGGCGCGGGGACGCGCACACGCGCTCGGCTTGTTTTGGAGATTTTAAAGGTGCACCTCACCGTTTATCGTTTCATCTGACACACCAGCAGCAGTGTTTTAGTTTCATGAGTGGAACATTACCACCTCCTCTCACTATATGGACTTGTTCCATTCTAATGTTTGCTGACGCTTACACGAGGTTCAGCAAATAACCCTGTTTATCCGCTTATCCACTTACGGAATGAGTTATTTTCGACAGATGTGCGAGACTTGGCCGCTAAATAACTACATGGGCAGTAAACAGTCAAACTATTTGCACTACAAACCAGTGCATACGATAATAAACTAATATATTATCAATTACCACACTGAAAAAAAAATTATACTAAATGTTTTTAAGGTAAGGGGCTAAACAATTTATTTAAGCTACATTTAATAATAATAATAATAAAATAATATATATAAAATAAGTAAATTTGTTTATTTAAATGTATCTAAAATATATTTATAATATATAAAATAAAAAATATATATATATAAAATAACTACATTTGTTTATTTAAATGTATCTAAAATATATTTATTGCAACCTTACCTTAACAAATTTAGTAAATTAAATGAATAATTTTGTTCCAGTGCAGTTTGTAATCGGCTATAATGGAGTTTTCTACAATAGAACTAAATAGTTTACAACACTCACGGAAATTAACCATAGTTTTATTATAGTAAACGTGTGGGCCTAACCATGTTTTCTATTTCTTCTTCTTCTTTTTTATTATCATCATTTGTATAACCACAGTTTAACAATGAATACCATGGTTAAACTATGGTTAGCAAACTATAGTTATTTTGTGGTTATAGTAGTAACCATGTTTATTATATATATATATAATATTTTTTTTTTGTATAACCATGGATAGTTTTCATAAGGGAAATGGCCACTGCTCTTACCTTAAAAATAAGTATAATAGGCACAATTTGTGGCTATAGAGTTTTTAAGTATTCTTTAAATTAAATTACGTTTTCGCTTCAGTTCAGTGCTTTGGCTTCACATACGATCTCCTGAAGTCCTTTAAAAGATTATCTCACGGCTGTCTATTTTTAACTATTTATATTTGTATGAGTTAACCTGAAACTGTTTCTTTTTTTTTTTTCATTTTGAAGGTGAGTTTAGTTATTCTGGTTTTATGTTTCTCTCTTGTTTCAGTTGAATTGACATGAGAATGGCTCACAGGCCTGTAACAGTGCAGCGCTCATGAATGAGTCAAAGCTCATTCAGCAAAGTTTCACAACAGAACCTGTGTGTGTTATTTTTATCCGGTGCCTTTGTGACGAGTCTGAAGAGTTTCAGAGCCTGATAGAACGTGTATTCTTCTTGCTTCCTCTATTCTACGTGTAGTGGACAAGAGAAGCGTTTTAACGCCTGGCAGACTGTCAGGAGCGTCTCTCTCTCTCTCTCTCTCTCTCTCTCTCTCTCTCTCTCTCTCACACACACACACACACACACACACACACACACACACACACACTCACACTCACTCACTCACTCTCACACACACACACACACACACACACACACACACACACACACACACACACACACACACACACACAGGAGAAACTTCAGTGACTTATGACGTTAAAACGTGGGCTCATCTCCTCCATCTCACACAGTTTTTGCACATTTCATCTCTCTCTCTCCCACTCACACACTGTTAATCTCTCCTGTGATCTCATAAATATTCCCTCTTGTCCCCTCCAAAGCTGAAAGATGAACGCTGAAGCTCAAACTGTGACACTTTCCGTCACACACCCACCGACACGGCTGCTTCAGATCGACACGGCTGTTACATTTACATTTACATTTATGCATTTAGCAGACGCTTTTATCCAAAGCGACTTACATTGCATTCAAGTTACAGTTTCTACATTTTATCAGCTCTTGCTTTCCCTGGGAATCGAACCCATGATCTTGGTGTTGCTAGCGCCATGCTCTACCAGTTGAGCTACAGGAAAGCCTGTTACATCACGCATCTGCTCAGAGTCTGCTCAGACTCTCATCGATGCCTCGGATCAGTTTGTTTAATAACCTGTGGGTCAAATCAGGGTCGTAGAAGCATTTCATCACAATTAATATTAAATAAATCATACAACAGTTAAATGTGGTCCAGCAATTAGACAATCAGTGTTTCAAGAGAGATAATATTGCCTGTTAAAGCCTAATTCTGCTTCATTAGGTCTATATAACAGTAGCTAAAATACAATATTAATACTGTGGCTCAATCACAGCTGTGTTGATATTCAGTACACATTGTTATTTTTTTATTAGTCTTTCATTTCCATTGCACCTGAGCTGCCAGTCTTCTACTGATTTTCCATCTTTGTTAATGGGTCGAGATCAGTGTTGTTAATGTTAACCAAAGCTAAAATGATTATAAATCAATTGTGTAACTGAAAAAAAACATAAATGTAAAAAAAGGTTACCAACTAACTGAAATAAAACTTACTAAAACTAAACTGAAATAAACGTATAAGGCTATTATGGCTAAGAAAGGTTATTGAAAATTAATTAAATGACATGATCACATAACAAAATTAACTTGAAATAAAAATCTAAAAATTAACTGTAAAAAAATTATAATAATTTGTTATTATTACACCGCTGACTTAAAATGTTTAGTTGAGTCAGTTGAAATATTCCAGTTGACCCTTAAATTAACTGAACATTTCAAATTGACTAAATTAAAAATGTATTTACATAAATATATATATATATATTGTTTTTTTACAGTGTGAAAGCTCATTTAAATGATAATGCAAATAGTTTATAAATAATATGGTCGCTATATAAATAACAATGGTCGCTATCTTCATCTTATTTATATCTCATGTGGGCCATGGGAGTTTTTGTGGTTATATAAGTGGGTCAAAAGATAAACCTGGTTTAACTCATCATGTCTTCAGCATAAAACACTAAAACCAACGTGATTCAGTTTAAAATTGGTTCATGACGCCATCTGGTGGTACACGAGTACCTTGAAGAAATGAGGCGCTAAGATCATGGGTTCGATTCCCAGGGAAAGCAAGAGCTGACAAAATGTAGAAACTGTCACTTGAATGCAATGTAAGTCGCTTTGGATAAAAGCGCCTGCTAAATGCGTAAATGTAAATGTAATGCTGATTAGATAGCCTATAGCCTTATTTAAGTGGCTAATGTAAATTTGGCGGTAAACAGCAAATGATAACAAGACTTCATTACACTGCTTTAAAAAGAACAAACTATTAAAATAACTTCCCAATTGTGTTTATTAATGAATTAGAGACATGTAAGATCAGAATAGAAACAGTGACGCGTCGTCATTTACATACAAACAAAACATGTCCTCGCGCTACCCGCCAAAACAATCCACACTCGCTCTATGAACACATTTTACAGTTTTCTCTCGGGGGGTTTTCTTTACCGCATTATTTTTATGTGTACATACTGGATCATGTTTTCATTAACAAAGTCATTACGCAAACACTATAACTGACATCACACACTGTGTAATAGATGAATGTGATATAAGATTATGAGACAGTAGAGCAGATCATGGTGAAATATCACAGTTATATGTCAAGCAATTGACAACAGCAACATTAAAGTTTAAAGTGAGCCCCCCAAAAAATCCATAATAATGTTAGAATGTGCTTTTATGTTGCGATAATAAACCACTGAAACCCGTTTTATTGCCGTAATGTCACGCAATTCCAAGTGAAACAGAATATCTGGTAACACTTTACAATAAGCTCTTTGTTGGCATTATTTAATGCATTAAGGTGTGTGAACATTAGCAAAAAATGTTACTCAAAAAACAACCATTATTCGGTGTAGCAGTGTATCAAAGCGCAAATAAGTCATTTTGTAAAGCGGGAATCTTTCTATTAGTCTTGCCAGGTCTGCAAAACCAGCCCAATTTCTACTCAAAACTCCAATCATAGCCAAAACTAGAAATTGGATATCAAACTCGGTCTAAAACACAACCCACGAGAACAGTGGGGAAAATAGCGGGAAAACCACGGACTTGGCAACACTAGTCAGCGCGGGAACAAATTGAACTGGATGCAAAACCAGCCCAATTTCTACTCAAAACTCCAATCAAAGCCAAAACTAGAAATTGGGTATCAAACTCGGTCTAAAACACAACCCACGAGAACAGCGGGGAAAATAGCGGGAAAACCACGGACTTGGCAACACAAGTCAGGGCGGGAACAAACTGAACTCGATGCGAAATGTGTGTGGGACAATCTTTCTTCGCACTTGACTTTCCTGATCTCGTGAATTCCTATTGAAATGACGTGATCAAATATCACATTTAATTTATCTTGTTAATTTCTTTGTAATTGTTAGATTTAATTCCCGCAGATGAATGTAACGGCACATAAATGAAGGGTAATGCTTTTCTACTCACTGAATACACATGGCTCTTTGGGCTATATGTGGAGGAAGGGTCATTGTCTTTTGTCTGGTCTTGCTTTACCTTATTTGGTCATTTTGTGGACTGGTCCTGTATATATAAAGACATGTTTTCAGCAGAATAATGAGTTCAAAAGCCATGATGCCTCTCTGCGTCTTGTCTTTGTTTTTCAAAGACGTTTTTCACAACATCCAACATATATTTCTGATTTGATTTAGAAGTGATCCAAAACACAAAAAATAAACTTAGTTCATAAGGAAACCACGTTCATAAGCATTTCTTTGTTTCTACACCGGTTTTATTTTCAACTCAGTATGTGTTACCACACTTTTTAGCATGAACGAACACACAATATTTGTATTACAGCATTTATTAATCATCAGTTCACAGTGCAATATACTTTTGATTTCAAAACGAATGTTTTAAATTAATGTAAATTAACAAATGCTGTAGAAGTATTGTTTATCATTCGTTCATGTTTATTAGTGCAGTTAATGTTAAAAATGGAAAGCTTATTGTAAAGTGTTATTCAGACCTATTCAACTTTTAATGGTAAAAATAAGCAGAATTTGATGTAGCTTTAGTTTACACAGGATTGTTTTGTTGACTGTGTTAAATAGACAATACTGTAGAAACCTCACTGCATTAGTTTGACTGTAAACTCAATTGATAAGATAAACACTCATTAACAAACGTTCTAATCTAGAACGTTCTGAACGTTCTAGAATCCGCTTCCGCTGCCCTCCATGTCGCCGGCGAGGACGGAGCGCTTGCGCAGGACGGCGTTGCTCCTCCGGGCCTGTGGCGGCGCTGTGGCGCTGCGTTTCTGAGGCCCTGCGGGGGGGCAGGGGGCTCTGTACTGCGGCAGGCCGCTCTTGGTGGTGTCCAGTTCTTCAGGGTCTCCTTCCTGAACCCTCAAAGCGGCGATCACCTCTCGATCAGATGGGCTGAGGGTCAGACAGCCGCAGCTATGGCCTTCAACGCCGTCTTCCTCCCCGGGGTCGTCTTCAACCGTCATGAAAGCGTCTCCCCAAAGACGCTCGCACAGGTCTCGGCCGTGCTGGTACACCTGTCCAAGAAAACACAGATGCATAGCACAGCTCTTCTCAAACAGTGGATCCAACCTGACAGTTCATGCTATAGTGGCCTCTTGTGGCAATGCTGAGAGTAACTGATTTCTATTACGCATTCTGATGACATAACATGAAAATATAGAAAAAATGCAATAAATATACACTTACACAGCACACCTCTCAGTCCATACCATTCCCCATGCACTTTTTTTTTTACCAACTGGACTTCAATGTAGCATGCACTGCACTTTAACACAATAATACTCTGCCAACATCTATATACCAACCATTAGATCTACACCACTCTGTGTACATGTGTGTATTATATTTGTATATTTATTGCTTTATATAGTGTATACACTGCATATAAAAGTATACTGTTATATGTAAAGTGTCTAAACGTGTATAATGTTATTTGTTAAACGTGTCAGTTGTATTCGGCACTGTCTGGAGCACGCTCCCAAGCTTTTCACTCGTGCTGCTGGTCATGTGACAATAAAAGTGATTTGATTTGATAAACAATAGAACAATAAACAAAGTCAACTTGAATGAACCCCAGACTGCTGAAGACTGATGTCCGTTTATCCAACTTACATTTAAAATATGATTATATCAGCCAGTGCTCACCTATAGGTGCTCAAAATAAAACATTTTCATTAATTGAAATAAGGCAGAAATACAACTAAATATAATTAGATAACTTAAAAATTAAATATAAAAATTCTCCCATTTTCAACTGAGTTTGTTGAAATACTACAATTACTGTACTAAACTAAAATATATATAGATATTAAAAATAAATGACTAAAGCTGAAGCTAAAATAATAAATATTCTGAAAATATAAAAATAAAAGGCAATTCTATATTTCATAAATACGTAATACTGCTGTTCTCTATATTTCACTATTGTCTGCTGTATTGAAAAACTGAATATTAATTATTCACTACTGCAGACAGTGATGAAATAAAAAGTCATGATGAATATAATTACAGTGAACATTATCATCATTAACATTAATCAGTGTTCAGTCATAAACCAGGAGGTAAAGTAAACAAGAAATTAAAGTCTTATGAGTAATATGAAGGGCAGAGATGCAGTTATGAGGCATCTTATGTTCATGTAGCATCGAATATATTGTTTAATGATGATAAAACATCTCAGATCTTCAACTAATATTATCAGTCATTATATTCACACAACAGCGATTCATGCATATTAATGATTGCTGAATGTAGAAACACACATACACACACTTTCTCTCATAATTAGCTGTGATTTTCACCCCTCGGAACATGTAAAGTGTGTGTGTGTGTGTGTGTGTGTGTGTGTGTGTGTGTGTGTGTGCGTGTGTGTGTGTGTGTTTCTGTCACTCACGCTTGTGCATGTGTGATTGATTATGAATTATCATTGTCAGCTGCGTTTCCATGGAGACAGTGATCTTAAATCTCGATTTACTTTCTTAATTCATGATAAATGCATTACTGAATCATTCTTTTGTGATGTTTTTCTGAAGAAACAAAATGCTTGACTTCATGATCTTTCCTCAAAATCATAATGTCACCTCCTCATTCATCATTTTCAGTGAATGGTCAAACTAAAGTTAAAAATCATGTTGGGATCACATGACCAGCCAAACTCTTGGTATCATTGTACAACATCATTCACAGATTAATACAGTCAGCTGTCAGGTTGCACTTTGTTTTGTTTTTTACATTGTCATTGTGACGTTGTTTCAATGTCTTACTTTTCAAGTTCTATACTTTGATTTATAAGTACTTAGTTTAATAGCTTTTTAAAACCATTAATATTGCATTAAACACTGCTGCAATGTTTTTTCAATGTTGAAACACCAACGAACGTGGTCTCAAGCACATTTCAGTGTTGAAACTGTCTGTATGAGAGGCCGGTCACTGATTCACTCTCTCTCTTTTCACATGTTCAGCATATCAGCAGTGAGAAAGAGTGACATGAACTGACACCTCCACTCCGTGTGTGTGTGTGTGTGTGTGTGTGAGTGCATGAGTGTGTGTGTGTGTGTGTGTGTGTGTGTGTGTGTGTGTGTGTGTGTGTGTGAGTGTGAGAGGGTGTGTGTGTGTGTGTGTGTGTGTGTGTGTGTGTGTGTGTGTGTCTGTGTCTGTGTCTGTGTCTGTGCGTGCGTGTGTGTGTGTGTGTGTGTGTGTGTGTGTGTGTGTGTGTGTGTGTGTGTGTGTGTGTGGTTCCAGCTGTGTCCAGGCCCGGAGACACAGTGTCTCTTCACACACTCTCTCTCGAGCGCTCGTCTCAGAAGTGATGTTTGCATCATTAATACTAGAGCTCATCCAGTGCTGTGTAGTAACTGATTACATGTCATTTGGATTACATAATCAGAGTCCAAAAATTAAGTTGTTGTAATTAGGGTATTTTACATTTTAAAATACTTACTTAAAATTGTACTTTTTATGGATCGCATGAATACATATTATACACGTAATAGCCTTAATAATTTAATTCTTAATAATTTATTGATTCTTAATTTTCTCTTTCAAATTGTCCTTTCTTAAAATCCTGTGTGTCATACCATTTAGCTTTAATTATATTCACAAATTGTGTGTAAATAAATTAGCAAACCATGCTTTTGAATTTGAGGGAAAATAGCACATCGTTAAGACTTTGTGTGAAAATGATTATGCAAGTCACATTATTATTCACATGTTTACTGTTCTCTGAAGTTCACCGAGATGCAGGTAAACAGATTAAATATTTAGATTTTTAGTGTTTAAATTATATTTAGTTGACATTTTTATGATTTAATTAACGATTAGCTTTTAATCAATGTACAATCCCACTGCAGTTCTTAAATTAAGCCTAATTTGGAAACCCTGGTCTGGTGTAATGTAATGTTTAATGCAGTTTATGATATTCAAAAAATATATATTTTAAGCAACAGGTTTGATATAAAGTCATTTAAAAGTAACCTAAAAAGTAGCCAGATTACATTACCTAAAACGAGTAACCTAGATTATGTTACTAATGACAGTTTTCATCATAATAATTCATAATTTATTCGGACATAAATAATTCCTTAAAAACTGCATAGCAACCACCCTAGCAACAAATGGGAATGCACCTAAACTCTTCAGAACACCTTAGCAACATCCTGGTAAACATGAACGACACTCTAGTAAAACAGCAATGTGGCAAAAATTCAACAGAACACTTTAGCAGCACACTAAAAAACTACTCCGAACGCTTTACTGCATAGCAACACTCTAGCAACTATCCACAAAACCCTAGGAACACAGTGTGTCGAACAATACTCATTATCAACCAATTATCAACACACTATCTAACTCTCACTCCATTCAAAATGCTTTAACAATGACATAGCAACACCCTAGTAACCACCCACGACACTCATCACAGTAAAATGCCCCAAACTACTCAAAACAGCTTATCAACACACTCAAAACAAATAAGCAACTCCATAGCAACATACTGGTGACCAGCCACACCATTGCAAATGTATAGCAACACCATTGCACCTGAAACACAGCTAAGTGACAAAAATGACTCAAAACACCTTAGCAACAACTTAGTAACATACACACAACAACCTTGCAATACATTGCAATGTGTTAAAAACTCCTTACAATACCTTAGCAACCGCTTATCAACAATCAGAACACCTTGTCAATCACCCACAACACCCTAAACTAAACTGCCAAAAACTACTCAGAATACCTTAGCAACTGCTTATCAACAATCAGAACACCTTGTCAATCACCCACAACACTCTAAACTAAACTGCCAAAAACTACTCTGAACACCTTAGCAACTGCTTATCAACAATCACAACACCTTGTCAATCACCCACAACACCCTAAACTAAACTGCCAAAAACTACTCCGAATACCTTAGCAACTGCTTATCAACAATCAGAACACCTTGTCAATCACCCACAACACCCTAAACTAAACTGCCAAAAACTACTCTGAACACCTTAGCAACTGCTTATCAACAATCACAACACCTTAGCAACCACTTATCAACAATCAGAACACCTTGGCAACCACTTATCAACAATCAGAAAACCTTGGCAACCACCCACAACACCCTAAACTAAACTGCCAAAAAACTACTCAGAATACCTTAGCAACTGCTTATCAACAATCAGAACACCTTGGCAACCACTCACAACACCCTAAACTAAACTGCCAAAAAACTACTCTGAATACCTTAGCAACTGCTTATCAACAATCAGAACACCTTGGCAACCACCCACAACACCCTAAACTAAACTGCCAAAACTACTCTGAACACCTTAGCAACCGCTTATCAACAACCAGAACACCTTAGCAACCACTTATCAACAATCAGAACACCTTGGCAACCACCCACAACACCCTAAACTAAACTGGCAAAAACTACTCGAACACCTTAGCAACCGCTTATCAACAACCAGAACACCTTGGCATCCACTTATCAACAATCAGAAAACCTTGGCAACCACCCACAACACCCTAAACTAAACTGCCAAAAACTACTCTGAACACCTTAGCAACTGCTTATCAACAATCAGAACACCTTAGCAACCACTTATCAACAATCAGAACACCTTGGCAACCACTTATCAACAATCAGAACACCTTGGCAACCACCCACAACACCCTAAACTAAACTGCCAAAAACTAGTCTGAACACCTTAGCAACCGCTTATCAACAACCAGAACACCTTAGCAACCACTTATCAACAATCAGAACACCTTGGCAACCACTTATCAACAATCAGAAAACCTTGGCAACCACCCACAACACCCTAAACTAAACTGCCAAAAAACTACTCCGAATACCTTAGCAACTGCTTATCAACAATCAGAACACCTTGGCAACCACCCACAACACCCTAAACTAAACTGCCAAAAACTACTCTGAATACCTTAGCAACTGCTTATCAACAATCAGAACACCTTGGCAACCACCCACAACACCCTAAACTAAACTGCCAAAAACTACTCTGAACACCTTAGCAACCGCTTATCAACAACCAGAACACCTTAGCAACCACTTATCAACAATCAGAACACCTTGGCAACCACCCACAACACCCTAAACTAAACTGCCAAAAACTACTCGGAACACCTTAACAACCGCTTATCAACAATCAGAACACCTTGGCAACCACCCACAACACCCTAAACTAAACTGCCAAAAACTACTCAGAAGACCTTAGCAACCGCTTATCAACAATTAAGCGACACCACTGTGTGTTTTGCACTGATGAATATCACTCACATTTCTTCGGACATGTAAAGCTCCAGTAGCGTGTGTGGTTTGTTTGGTATGTTAGGTTACCTGTTGGTACTGCACACAGCCGCCGCTGCAGTTCTGTCCACGTGGGTCAGTGGTCCAGTCCCGAGTACATGTCATGTCCATTTTACAGGCCTCGTACCTGCAACAGTGACTCACGTCATCACAGTCCTCTACATTACCAACAACTAAACTGATAATTGATGAAGAGCATTCTGATACATTCAGCTCATTACTGTCAATCAGATCTGGTTATCACACACACTAATGACCACAAGATGAGGGGGCGTGGCCTCACCAATCTCTGCAGAAACTGTGACACAGAGGCACCGCCTTCAGGGAGGAGTCACGATGTGGGTGTGGCCAGCGAGCCGCATCAGGAGAACAGCGGTAAAAACAGACCGCGCTTCAGGAAGGACTCGCAGCTAGAGAGAGAGACAGAGAGAGAGAGAGAGAGAGAGAGAGAGAGAGAGAGAGAGAGAGAGAGAGAGAGAGAGACAGAGAGAGAGAGATACAGAGAGATACAGAGAGAGAGACAGAGATACAGAGAGAGAGAGAGAGAGAGAGAGAGATACAGAGAGAGAGAGAGAGAGAGAGAGAGAGAGAGAGAGAGAGAGAGAGAGAGAGAGAGAGAGAGAGAGAGAGAGAGACAAACAAGGGTTCAACCCATGTTGTAATACAGTGGACTTCTGAAAGTTGACAAAATTAGCTTTTTGGCAGATATATATTCAATATTTACAGCTTTTTTCAATACAATACAAACACCTAAGGAGGAGAACAATAATGAATATTTATACAAAACAAATAAATAAATATGAATTAAAAAAACAAAACAAAAAAAAATAAACATGGAAAAACCAACTAAAATTAAATAACCAAATAATTAAATAACCAACAAATAACCAATTAATTAAATATATTAATAAGCATACATTAAAATAAATAAACAAACATGGATTAAACAAAACCAAGTAACTAAATATATTACAATATATTATACATTTAAATAAATAGATGATGTGTATATATATATATATATATAAGGATTGAAAATAAATAGACATAACATTTTTTAAAATTATCATAAACATTTCCAAATAACTAAATATTAAAAATAAAATCAATAAATAAATAAGCAAACATTGATTAAAAATAACAAACATGGACTAAATAACTAAAACAACTACTTAAATTAAAAATAAATATTAATTTAAACAAACAACCAAACCTACTGTTTTAATAGGAAATGTCAACATGAGACAGAATATTATGTCCGTCAAATTATTTCATGGGCTGTTTAAAAAGCTTGTAAATCACCCTTTATACTAATAAATACAAGCTGTTTCATTTAAGACAAATATGGCCTAAAGCTCCTGTTAAAATCATTCTCAGTGTTATTTTCATCAATCATATGTGATTAAATCAACCCATTTCCAAGCTTTGTTTAGGATTTGTACCTCAGTATAGCCTACATAATGAATCATGGCTATTAATGATAATCAGCAGATGCTTACAGAGGGCTGAGGACACCACACTTGTCCCAGTGAGAGTTATCCACGCCGGACAGATCCTGGACATCCTTCTCTGAACAACACGAGTCTGGACAGAGACACAAGCATTCACACACTGGGACAAAACTACAATCCACGGAGGCCCAATTCTACTGGGCTGTTTTAAAACGTGACACAGGTCTCGACTGTGTGTATGTAAGGAGACTGTGAAGTGTGCACACACTCTCCATGTAGAGCGAACACTGCTTCAGGTGAGACTCTGGGCTGTTTTAAAACATGACACTAAATGAACTGGCCTCGACTGTGTGTATGTAAGGAGACTGTGAAGTGTGCACACACTGTCCATGTAGAGGGAACACTGCTTCAGATGATGCTCTGGGCTGGGCGTGGCTTTGTGGTTCCCGTCCGATAGACACGCCCCCTCGTGACTCATCACAGCGGCGGCCAATAGACTCGTGAGGTAGGCGAGGCCGAGCAGAACTTTGGACACGCCCATTTTTAACTGCGTTTGCTGCAAGAAATAATCGGGTGAAGAAACACTTGAACTTTCATCAACAGACGTTATGATGATATTACACTTCAGAACATGGACATTCACATCATGAAGCTTTGATTCATATTTGCATTTATATTCATAATGACTTACTCATGATGAAACTGACTATAAAACTGAGTTTAAGTAAACAGATCAGACGAGTTAAACATGCAGAACTGATGTTATTTAATGTGTTTATCTCTGTCTGAAATCCTCAAGCAATTATAGAGTTGAATTTCCATCATAATACTGTCATGATTTGGAATCAGTTCTAATGGAATCAAACGGGAGCGTTCCACAAATCACATAATCCTGCTGGATAAACAGAATTTCTGAAACTATAAACAGAACATTAATGTGTTTATCCAGCAGGACCTTGTCCGATTGTCAGGCTAGTCTTAGGTTCTTTCTTTAGGATTATAATAAGCATGAAAATATAAAATAAAATTCTACTTTTTTTATTTAACAGGATCTTATTTGATTTTTAGAGGAGTTTTGTTATTCCTCCGTAGCTTTGATGTTCTTTCATTGACAATAATAACAAAAAAATATATAATAAAATCTACAATTAATGAGTTTTAATCACCATTACAGTAATGAAGAGGTTCAGCTCAACACATAACGTATGAAAAGTTGAATCCTAACAAACAGCATCATGATGATGAAAATGAAGTTTCTAGCTGACTAATTTCAGTCTTCCTGTGCTGCTCATGTTAATGTGCTTAACTGTGTCACACATAAGAGGATGTCACAGACCGATTTACTCCACTACACACAACACACATCTTATGTCAGAACTGGCTCTTCTAAAGCACAAAATAATTGTTTGTATGTCCATAAAACTGCTTCATACCTGATACTGTGATACTGGAGAAGTGCAGCGGCTGCTGTGAACGTCGGATGCTCTCGATCTGATCCACTCTTTCCCCGGAGCTGTAGACGAAGGACATCTCAACGCCCCCTCTCTCTTCTCTCTCTCTCTCTCTCTCTCTCTCTCTCACACACACATCTCTCTCTCTCTCTCTCTCTCTCTCATCTCTCTCTTTCTATATATACACACATCTCTCACACACACACACACACACACACACACACACACAAACACATTCTCTCTCTCTCATCTCTCTCTCACATAAACAACACAACAAGCACATACACACACATACACACATAACACACACACACACACACACACACACACACACACACACACACACACACACACTTGTCTCCAGTGAGATACACTCACGCACTCTCTCACACACACTACATCTCTCTCTCTCTCACAACACATCTCTCAGACACAAGCACACACACACACACACACACACACACACACACACACACTCTCTCTCTCTCACACACACATGACACATCTCGACTCACACACACACACACACAACACACACACACACACACACACACACACACACACACTCTCTCTCTCTACACATACACACACACACACACTCTCTCTGGCTCTCTCACACACACACACACACACACACACACACACACACACACACACACACACACTATGCTCTCTCTCTCTCACACACACACACACATCACACACACACTCTCTCACACACACACACACACTCTCTCTCTCTCACACACACACACACACACACACACACTCTCTCTCACACACACACACACACACACACACACACACAATGTGTCATCAGTTTGATCTTAGTGAGTGCAGTTATCAAAGAAACACAATAAAATCAATAACAGCCTAATATGAGCAGAATCAAAACAGAGACACCTTGATAATGCATTATTCTAACAATAGCAACACAGAGGCTTTATTTGATTTGACCTTGTTTCTAAATGCATCTCATTATGTGCTACTGAGTCACTGCACCTGCTGTCCGTGTTTTCTGACATGTTATCTTCCAAAACCTGCAGTACTGAGGCTGTCAGAACAAATTGCAAATGTGCATAAAATTATGCACAGAGAAATGAAATGAATATTGCTTTCATGAATTATGACTCAAAGTTCACAAAAACAACATAATGCATATACATTGCATAACATTAAAACTAAAACCATTAAAAAAATATTTGGAAGCAAATAAACTAAACATAAAAAATATCCAAAAAACATTAAACTGATTTTATTTCAGCGGCATAATATAAAATTAAAAATAAAAATAAACCAGTAGCACTGAATTTTTTTTTACTTAATTTCACAAACAATTACAAAGAAACATCAACACATTGAATCAAACATGACATTTTGATGTAGAAGACTTCCAAATATTAAAAAGCAACTAGTATCTGACTTTTACTAAAATACACTGGTGACATAATGTGGACGTAAAACAGTCTAATTATCTCAAAAGCCAGTTAATCTGTTTGTCTGGGCTGAAAATGACTTCTTTATGATTGTACAAGAGCCGTTTGCAGTAAACAGATACTAATCGTGAGAGATGAGCAGACGCTGAAGGCTTGTTTTCCGTCTCTAATCTTCCTTCTGGAATAATCCCACCTCCACGCGCTGCTTTAAGACGTTTTTGGCCTCAAACACTGTGCCCTAGTTAGAGAGCTGAGAGGATTCAGCCTGAAACACACATGCACAGAGCTGCAGCACGTCTCTGAAGGACATTATCAGCACAAGTCATGTATGTTTTTGCTCATGTCATCAGCTGTTTTCTGCATTCGAGGCCTGTCAGAGCGATTCACCATGATGCAGACGGTTTGATAAGCAGGGGCCGCGGGTCTCCGGACGCTCGAGTGTTTTATTTTGGGTCTGAGGACAGCAGACAGAAGCTATTAGCCTTTGGTCATGAGCTGGAATAATAATCCTTTGTGTCAAAGCTATTCATGGATGAGCTGTTGTGTTCGTTTGGAGAGGTCACTCACATTACCACGACAGGAACGCCGCTAATTGCACCGCATTCAGAGCTGGTTTCCCTCGGACAGACCGTATCTTACCTAAAACACCTCAAATATGGCCCATAATGGGTCAATATCAATCACAAAAACTAAATGTTACCATGTTACCATGGCAATGTGCCTTCAGTTATCATCTGTAAATACATAAGTGGCATGAACAAGGTAATCATTTAGTATTAAGAGACATTTATTACCAATCCTATTTTTAAATAAAAAATATTTTTGTGTCTTACCTAATTCATAACAACAACGCAACTTATTACATACAATTTATAGCACAAAAAAGATAATAATAGCCTCCTACAGAAATTTAATAATTAGGCCTAAATAATTTTTTTTTCAACTGCTTACACATTCAAATTTTACTTTACAATTTCTGAAACCTGACACTCAAACAGCAGAAGCTCACACCAAATCTGCAAAACCAGACACTAATTATCAGCCTTTGACTCCGTTTTCAATTTCATCAAAACACGACAATGTAACACACATGTAACATCTTGCTTTGGAGATGTGTTTGAGATATTTTGAATGCACTGCTTTATTTGGCAAGCGATGTGAGGCACTTAGCATTGTGTGTGTGCAAGTCTTGGATTTGTGTGTAAAGTTTTGAAAAAAGAGGCACAGTTTTGAAAACGTGTGTAAGCAGTTGACAAAAACTGTCAAATAAAACACTGTATGAATACTAATATATAATGATTCTTATTAAAGCTACAAAAGTCATACAGTCAAGAGAGGCGAGTAATCTGTTATCCTTTAGTTTTCTTGTTATGGACAGACCAACGCTATCTCACGACCAATTCGTATTAGGAGGTGGCTAATTCGTACATTGTAAAAAAACTAATTTTTAATTGTTTCATCTTAAAATAATTTGTCAAATGTGTAGTTTAGTCAACTTGACATTTTAAGATACTCAATGTTAATTCAAGGGACATCGGGAATATTTTGTTGACTAAACTAAAAAGTGTACGTCAGCGGAGTAACAAATTATGTTAAGATGAAACAATGAAAATCATTTTTACAGTGATTTTTACAGTTTTACAGTGATTACAGCAGTTAAAGCCCCCAAATTAGGCATTCAAGAGGGCAGATATTTGCCCCGAACACAATGAAATATTTGACTTTTGTGAAACTTTGCTTGTCTTACTCTGGTTATTGAGTCTGCGCGCTGCTTGATGACACACAATATTTCATAAATAGGCTTCTTATCAATCTAAAATGTGATAACTTAACTTTAAAAAAATGTGGAAACTCATTGCCTTAACATTATTAAATAATTAATAATAAAAAAGTATAAGTTAAGTGAATTGTCAATTGTCACTTAACTTTTTTTCAATTATCAAATTTTTTTTTTTACAGTGTTGTACGACCTCACTCGTTTTGTCTGAACCCCAGTGAGGGGTAACTGTAGGGCAGGCTAGGTGTAGGTCATTTGTACAAATTCATACAAATTGGTAACTTGTAAAATTCGTAGGATTTAGCAAAAATCATATGAATTTGTATGAGAGCAGTCGTATTTAATTAGCCACCTCGTATTGCCGTGAGATCGGGCTTGATAGACAACAGGCGAATTAGGCCACTGTCACTTTAAGAACTAATATTTTGATCCAATTTCTCCCAAATATTTACATTTACTTAAGACTTAACCGACTATTTACATGAATACTCACCAAGATGAGCATTTAGACATAAATTCATGAGTATTTGATCGTTCAAGCGTGTATAACAGGCTTTCTGTGCATGTGCTTCAGTACCGCCCTTTTTTCGCGGTTTATTTCTCGTCATAATTAGTCTGGCGCTTTATTTTCTCGTTCATGCATGTTTGCTTAATCACACCTGTAAATAACTTTAAGTTGAATGCTATTGTAATTATTGTGCATTTAAATTATGAACTATGCAGGATCTCAAAAATGCGATATTGTTTGATTTGTTGGATCACGAAAAGCTATTTTCTGGACAATCTTACAATTGTCTGGATTCTGGACAATCCGCTTAAGAAAAAAAAAGTTAAAATTGTGTGCCAGTACTAATATAAAACAGGATAAAAATATAGATGTAATTTAAAGCAAATGTGTTCTTATTATCGGAGATCTGACATCTGGCTGTCAATCACAGACATGAATGAGAATGCCTTAAACCGAATCTTGTCATTGTATTTAATAGCAAACAGGTTGAAGATTAGCACACAATAAACGAATAATATGTTCCCTACAAGAGTATATTAGGCTATCCAGCACAGGCTAGTCTGAAGCCTCTCCTTCAAAAGGCTGAATTATGCGGATCGATTTTATTTTGAGAGGGTCTCTGATGTTCATCCACTATCTAACGAGTGTTTCTGCATAGACTTCATCAACACATGCCTGTTTTCCCTCATTATTAGAGCGCTCTCTGCTGGCAGACTGCACACATTCAGCTGCAGCGCTCCATAGATGTGTGTATGGCAGCTCTCCGTCTAGTGGGGGACACAGGCAGCGTGTTGCCAATTCATTTTCAGAGAAAGTTGCTAAAGGGAGGTCGATTTGTTGCTAAATGGAACACTTCATGTGCATTTGCGGTCTTCCGGACTTAAAATGGCCGCCGTGTGCGCGTGTCCGTTAAGTCCACGAGACCGTAGAGTGTCCCATTCCTCATTTTAGCGTTCAGAAGGGTGCTCGCGAGCACGTTATGCGCCCTCGATCCGCACTTCTGCCGAGCTCGCACTGGGGCAAGCTCTACGCGACATTACGTCATGAAAGTGCGGACTCAGAGGAAGACCGCGAGGGTTTAGGGCGCTATTTGGGACAGGGCCAAAGTTGCTATTTTTTTATTTTTATTGCATATGAACATATATAACAACAAGAGAAATACAACTTTGCATATAAATGCCATCAGTACACAAGATTAGAAATGAAAATGTAAATTAAAAAAATAACGCCAGAGGAAGAAGGAAAACAAAATAATTAAAACAACTAAAATAATGAGGATGGTACAGTTTACTTGTCTATTTCAAATTTGCAGATAATGTTAGAAGTCCTGAGAGCTTTTTTAGTTTTACATTGATATACCGTATTACAGTATTGTTTAAATTCGTTAATAAAATAAACAAAAAAATGGCTTACCACCCGACCACTTCATTTTGTATATGAAACTTCCCCATTATAACCAGTAATTGAATAATATACACTTTATCCTTTTCTATCCCATAATCATCAACATATATCATTATATCAGACCCACCCAGTTTAACAGCTGTATTAAGTTTTCTTGCAATTAAATTATCAACCCAAAATATCTTTATATAAATGCAATGACAAAATAAATGAAAAACAGTTTATTTTTAATTACTACAACATTCACAGGAGTAGTCAATATTCAATTTAAATCGCTCCGCCAAAGTTGCTAAACAACGCTGTGATGTCGTAGCGCGATGACGTCATTGCGTCAACACGACGCAAAATTGCCACAACATACAATTTTTTTTATTTCGATTTGTTTGTAAAATAACATGCATAATGTAATCTTAAAATATAAATGATTGAACACTTACACATTTTTGATTTATTACAATTTAAGTTTTAGTTTTAAATAACTACACATTCTCAACAATTATGCTCTAAGCAGTGTATTTGTAGTTAAGAAAAGCATGTAAAATAATTTACCGTATTGATTTTTACCTGCGTTTTAAATAACGCATTGTGTTTTACATGCAGGGTTATAAAGGATGATGGATAATGTCCTGGACAATTACTAGTATTACGGTGTACTAACTTATCAACAATCGCAGGTACAAGCTATTATCATAAATTAACAATTATTAAATTATTATTATTAAATTACACAGTTACATTGAATTCACATGATGTGTGTACCGCGAGGCATCGTTGGTTTCCTCTTTTTGTGTAATTTGGATGGAAGTGTGCCTTTTATTGTTTATTGTCTATCGACACGTGTTTTTTGAATGGCTAAATTTGTTGCTAGGTGCTTTTAGAGGTTGCTAGGGTAGTCTGAAAAGCTGATTAATGACTATCTCTCCTAACCTGTTTAACGACAGCATCCGAATTAAAAGTGTCTCTCTGTGGAATAAAAAGCCAAACCTTTTACACGAAATATTAAAGCATTAAAATACAATGTGTCATGTTGAGGAGAGGTGTTGTTACTTTACTAAGTGGTCAGATGCATCTTTTATTCAAATTGGTAATCATTATTAAAAGCATTATAAATGAGTAATCACTCAGAACAGCCAGCACACATGTGCTTAAATCCACCCAGATCTCGTAATTGAACAATATCTCGCTCTGTGTCATCATCACTGTGTTTATGGTGTGGACACGTCATCTTCACACTCATTGTGGACAGGTCTTGGCGGGGAGTTTTGCTCATGTAAATACCACTCGCATTTACTCAAAAGGAAAATATGGTTATTACATGACTTTTTATTCTGAAGGTATCTGCTCTGTTGAAACCCGGTCTGCTCTTGTAGCATGCAAATGAATCACAATATTAGTTATTAAATTCCTGACTTCTGAACGCAAGCGATTGTGAAGGTCTGTCGTTCGTGTGAAATATATTAGATGTTCTCTGAAGTGCCTGGCCAATAAAGCAAAGTCAATCAAGCTTCTTTACACAACGTATTAAAACATTTTAATAAATGATGTACATTGCAATGACACTTGATTTTATAAAGATGTCTGTGTGTCCCAGAGCTTTTGTGACTGGTTAAGGGTCATTTTTTTGAAATTGAGATTTATACATAATCTGAAAGCTGAATAAATAAGCTTTCTATTGATGTATGGTTTGTTATGATAGGACACCATTTGTTTGAGATGCAACTATGTGTAAATCTGGAATCTGAGGGTGCAAAAAAATCTAAATATTGAGAAAATCATCTTTAAAGTTGTTCAAATTAAGTTCTTAGCAATGCATATTAATAATCAAAAATGAAGTTTTGATATATTTACGGTAATAAATGAACAAAATATCTTCATGGAACATGATCTTAATATCCTAATGATTTTTGTCATAAAAAAAAATCTATAATTTTGACCCATACGATGTATTGTTGGCTATCGCTACAAATATCCCCCAGCTGACTGCTTTTACGCTCCAGGGTCACATATAACAGCTGACGCAGACAATCATGTCCATGCCTCTGTTCTTGGCTTCATTGTTCAGCAGGATCACAGTGAAAAACATCTCTTCGAAGTTTGCATGGATGTATTGACCCGACACCTTGAGGACAAGCACGTTGCCAAAGTGTGGTGAAGTTTTCAATGCAGAAAGTCTCTCCGAGGTGCATGTCTGAATCAAATAACCGCAGAGTCTGATGAGGCACTCGGCGTCAGTGTTCAGGTGTTTTCAACCCCTCCTCCTGGATCTTTCTCCCGCAGTTCATGGCCAGAGCTGCAACGGCGTACGAGGACAGAATCACGATGGTGCTGCCGACGAAATGAGAGGAGGCTCTTCTGGGCGTCGAACGCGCCGGCCTGCGGGGGTGCAGCGCGTCCGAGACGCTCACCGCTCGGCTGATGGGCTCCATGTCTGAGACGAGAAGTCTTCGAGCGCAGCTAACAGTGCGTGGACGCCTGAGCAGGCCTCTTTATAAGAGCCACGACTGCCTCTCGGGACACGTCAGATCCGGGACGGGAAACACCAGACTGCGTCGATGGGATGAGAAATAGACACCGTGCACGCGGTCACGCGAGGCGCTTAATGCGTTAAGCTCATTAGAAACGGGAAAGAGAGGTAAACAGCTCTGACATCAGACGTGTGAATCTGTTTACTCTTATAGCTGTTTATAACTCACCTGAGGTCAAGACAAAGGACACGGAAAGAGCTCGCAACCGCAAGGTCATGGGTTCGAGTCCCAAGAAATGCATGCGAATAATACATATTTTCTCCTGATGAGTATTTTATGGGTTTAGATTTTAATGGTACATTATAGAAGGAAGATGAACAAAGAAATTGTGTTAGCAAAGGGTCACGGTTTAATGAGCTAATGCATCTCACTGTCCTGCAGGATTGATTAAATTACCGTGTATTTTAGGTGTGTAATGTCCCAAGGACTGTTGGATCCCTTTTAAAATCATTTACATTTCATCTGGCAGGTGGGTTTATTAATATGCCACATTATTTATTACAAGGGAAATTTAATGCATAGCCTATTTTACACATGCATATACAAATAACATGCAATCAAATTAATTAAAGTTCAATTTAAATAGACAAACATAATACATAATAAGATACATATATATTTAAATGAAAGAAAAATCATTAATATATAGAAAAAAAGAAGAAAAAAGCTATAATTAAAATGGATTAAATGGAAGGAAGTACACAGTTTATTTTGAAATAAATAAGTAAATCCATAACTTGGCTCAAAGATTGGTGTGTGGTTGCTAGGATAATATCGAGCGGTTTCTAAGGTGAAGCGGTGATATTCGAGTCGTTATGGCTCAGTTCCTCTATCAATGTAAGTCTGTGAGATTTATAATATAATTACACTGAAAACAATGACACTGAATATTTGCTTACAGCTTATTTTTGCTACATTTAAATACAATGTTGAAAGTTAATCAACTAAATATGTTTTTTTAAATGCAGCTGAAATAAATGGATTGCAAACACTTTAATATTTAGTAAATTTAATGAATAATTATATATTTTTCAGTGTACATTCACATTTTCCAGCAGGCACACAATGTCATGAGACGTTGATATTTGGTTAAATTTCAGTCGCAAAGTTGTGTGACCAAAAGTCACTGTCAATTCAGCGTCTAATGTCAATGTTTATCTCATGTCCACACACAGCGGCTGACATTAATATCTGTTGTTTTTAGGTTGTGTGACCAAAATCCAACAAGATTAACCTGATTTTCATTCTCAACCGAAATGCAACATCTGTCCGACGTTATATTGATGTCCTGTGCCTGCTGGGTTACATCATATGATACAGTGTAATATGAATGTGAGTCGTGCTGAGGTCACCAGAGGTCAGATCTGTTAAGCAGCAGCTGTAGCGTGTCTTTCTCAGGTTCATACGCACCTCAGACGTGTCCTGAAGGATTACTTGGACACTCAGCGCCTCCTGTTACAGCATCTGTTCATCAGAGACAAACTCACAGCGAACAGATCACAGCGAGGCCAGATACAACACACTGTTACTATTGAACAGATTTAGTGCTGTTTGTTAACTCAGTCATCAGTAGTAG
>CM050415.1:40255055-40270055 GCA_027564155.1 Gymnocypris eckloni scoliostomus
TGGATAAAAGCGTCTCCTAAATGATTAAATATAATATATAATATCATATACAAGTGATAGTGTTGCTGAACAAAACTTCAATGGGTTTTCATTATTCCTGTTTTAATAAATAAAAGGAGGCTGTCTGATGATTATCATTTTATGAAATATCATATACTTTTTTATTAGATTTTATTTCTAAAATATAAATCCTTGATATAGCCTAATTTGCTTATTTTATTATACTATTTCCCAAAAATCTGTAAATTTTACAAATAATTATCACATTTTCATTAAGTGTTCTTAATAAAATAGTTTTGCATTCAGTTATATTTTGATGCTGCCTATTAGTCATTATTGGTCAAATGTTATTGATGTAGAATCGATTAGATTATAATATCATATCAATGCCAAAACTGTGGTATGGAGCCATATTTTTGGCCATATAAATATCAGCATATGCACTAAATCACATGATTTTGCTAAATTTGGGCCTCTGAATAAAACTAGGCTGTTTTTTCGTCTTTGATATTCTCACTACATCATACAATATGAGCCATACAAACTATTAAATACGGTACTCAATAAAATTCTCATATGCACTTTAATTAAAAAATGTTTTGGGTCTTAAGGTCCAATAAACTGCACCCCCATACAAAAAATATTTCATATGTCAGTCTTTACAGGGTGCAACTGAAATATGACGCTGATCATAATCACGCAGTTCGGTTCTGTATAGACTCACAGGGGAGCACCGGTTCATTCTGCATCACACGGCAATGTTTGTCACTGAATACGTAACGAATGATGGTATTTCTGGACCGAGTCCTGCTCACGAATCAACAGCTTGTGTGTGTGTTTGGAGTAGATCCTCCTCCAGCCTGTATCTCTGGCAGAAAGTCTACAGGATTGTGTGTTTTCTATTCGTCTTCCATTCAACTCCAAGACATCAATGTGAGCAAAACCAACATGTCACGTGACAGCGGTTAAACAGTTCACAACGTAAAGCCACAAATGCACATACTGAATATCAGTGTTGTGCGTAACGCATTACACGAGTTACGTAATAATATTACTTTTTTCAAGTAGCTAGTAAAGTAACACATTACTTTTTAATTTACTAGAAAATATCTGAGTTACTTCTTCTCCATGTATTGATGACAGTGAGCTGTGTGAACATGATCTTACTGTAGATCTAATCTAGACTAAATATGTGTATTAATTCATCACACTCACAAAAAACAGATTCAGTGTTCATCAAAATGAATTAAAACAGTGAAATACAAACTCAGAATATGACGCAAACCTGCAATAATTAAATATGTTAAACAACACAAATATATATAATCCCATTTTATTAACCGATGTGTTTGCTGCTGACCTTTGATCCAGTTCAATCATACTAATAATAAAAATTACTTTAGATAAACTAACAATTGTGCTTCGTTGTTTTTTATTTCTGAAGAGTGTTAATCTTCTCCTGTGTTCTTCTGTACAGACGTGATTTACTCGTCCTTCAGTCTGAGGTTTATTCATTACACTTTTTGGTGTGAAAGGCTTTTACATTTGCTATAAATATAATTTCTTGTATTAAAAACAAACAATAAAGCCCTGCTCATATTTAAAAAGTAACGCAAATTTCCATAAAAAGTAACTAAGTAACGTAATTAGTTAATTTTTTAGGGAGTAACGCAATATTGTAACGCATTACTTTTAAAAGTAACTTTCCCCAACACTGGTGAATATACAACACACAAATCATCATTATTTTGTCTTCTTTTTACTAAGATTTAAATAATATAAATGCTGATAATAAAATGAAGAAAAATTATTTGAAAGTAAAGGTGACATTTGTATTGTTAAATATGAATTCAAAATGACATCTATTGTTTTGAAACCCAACACATGTCATTTTTTTGTGTTGAAAATGTGTGCCTGTGCTGACAGTACAGTACAGTACATGACATGCACATTTCAAGTGTGATTGAAGCAATCAGGTATGTTTTGTGGTGAATGTGAGCGCTGAACAACAGTCGAGTTCATTGGTCTGATGATCAGCACCATGGACAGAGACTCAACAATGCTTCAGTGCAAACCCACAACAGCTCACTGGTGCTCCACTAATATAGCACTGCTGATGAAAACAGATGAATTATAATAACCAAGCATCCAAAACTAGAGGTTTTCAGCCTGTCAGCACATTGTTTTGCTGGTTTCGAAGCATGAGCAAGATTAAACACTCACAGTATATATTTTTAAAACAACTCTAGATGCAGTTTTGCTTATTAGAAAACAAGGTGAAAATGCTGATTACGTGTAGCTTTTCTATATACAACTATCCTCTATATCTCACAATATGCTGTAACAGAGATACAGTGAGTCATTACAGACCGACTGAGTCAATCATGACACACTGATGACATATCGATGAGTCTGTCTTTGATCATGTCCTCATAAATATCATCTCAAAAGTTTAACAGTCCGAACAAAACAAAGCTCTTACATCTGTTTCTATGTCGGACGCTCCCACGGGACCCTGATTTGCTCAGTTGGATGTTTTGCAGAAGAACAGATGCTCCGCACACCATCTGTTATTAAAGCAATGTATTTCCCAAACCTTATTCTGTATATAAACCAATATCACCACAGTGTACTTTTAATATAGTACTGAACTATTAAATTGCTGAAAATGTGCTCACCTTCAGGTCATCCATGATTTGTTTCTTCATCAGATTTGGAGAAATGTAGCATTGCATCAGTGTCTCAGTAATGGATGCTCTGCAGTGAATGGGTGCCGTCAGAATGAGAGTCCAAACAGCTGATAAAAACATCACAATAATCCACTAGTAATACACACCAGTCCAGTCCATCAGTTAATGTCTTGAGAAGAGAAAATATGCATGTTTATAAAAAACAAACTCAAAACAAAATACATTTTTAACTTCAAAACACTGATTTTAGGCTAATACGAGTCTATAATATTGCTTTCTCTGGTGAATCAGGAGATAAATCTGCACAGATCAAGCACTGTTTGCAAGCAAAAACAGTCCAAAACAAATATGTGACCCTGAAGCACAAAACCAGTGTTAAGTCGCTGGGGTATATTTGTAGCAATATCCAAAAATACATTGTATGGGTCAAAATTATTGATTTTTCTTTTAAGCCAAAAGTCATTAGGATATTAGATAAAGATCATGTTCCATGAAGATATTTGTACATTTCCTACCGTAAATATATAAAAACTTCATTTTTGACCAGTAATGTGCATGTTTAAGAACTTCATTTGAACAACTTTAAAGATGATTTTCTCAATATTTAGATTTTTTGCACCCTCAGATTCCAGATTTTCAAATATTGTCCGATCATAACAAACCATACATCAATGAAATATTATTTATTCAGCTTTCAGATTATGTATAAATCTCAATTTTGAAAAATTGACCCTTATGACTGGTTTTGTGGTCCAGGGTCACATATGTTGGTAGATTTTAATGTGAGAGTCAACAGAATATGGATTTTTCACTGGAGGAAGCATTATTATGGAATTTGGACTCTCGTTCTGACGGCACCCATTCACTGCAGAGGATCCATTGCTGAGCAAGTGATGCAATGCTACATTCTTCCATATCCAATGAATAAACAAACTAATCTACATCTTGGACGGCCTGATGGTTTCTGCAAATGGGTGAACTATTCTTTTAAAACAAACACATGCTTATCAATGCACATGCTGCTAAAATTGTGGGGGCAGCATGTTAGCATGCTATTGTGACATCCTCTGCATGTGTGACATAAATCAGTTGCTGTGTGTCATCCAGTGTGTTGTAAACAGCATCTGGAAGCACTGCTGTCTGGGATCAGTCGGATCTGTCAGGCTGATCCCAGCGCAGCGTTTGTCCGGTTTTCCTGTACGGATGAGTGATGTCACCAGCGAGATCATGAGCTAATCCTCCACTGCTCAATATTACGCAATGGTCCAGCAGTGCCATTCTCATCTGAGTGTCCCAAAGAGATGTAGCACAGAATCAGACCTGTTCTATTTCTGTCATCATACTCTTTCATGCTCTTCTGTGTGATCCGGAGCTCATCCGGCCAAAGCAACAGCTAATCTAGTTCCTGTCCTGATCAAAGTCACCGTGTGTAAATCATGGCAGAGATAAATCCATCAGTGAATGTGTCAATGGAGGGCAAATCTATTGACTGCATTCTACATCTGAATGTCTGTGGGAGAGAGATATGACAGTTAACCCCGTGCTAACCTTTTTTTTTTAAAGTATTATAGCTATAATTTTGGTGAGATAGCAAATAACCTTTATTTTTGCATTTATTTTGCATATTTATTTTTTATCTAAGTATGCTTACAAAATAAGTGATGCTTTAAAAATAAACTAAACAAATCAATAAATAAATAAATAAATACATAATTATAGCATTTATATGTAATAAACATACTTTAAATAAATGCATATATAATTAAATATAATGTTTGGAATATAACAGACACACTTAAAAATGAATGAATGAATGAATGAATGAATGAATGAATGAATGAATTAATGAATGAATGAATGAACAAATGAATGAATTAATGAATGAATGAATGAATGAATAATGAATGAATGAATGAATTAATGACTGAATGAATGAATGAATGAATGAATGAATGAATGAATGAATGAATGAATGAATGAATAAATGATATAATAAATGAATGAATGACTGAATGAATGAATGGGAGAATGAATTAATGCATGAATGAATGACTGAATGAATTAATGGGAGAATGAATGAATGAATGACTGAATGACTGACTGAATGAATGAATGAATGAATGAGATAATAAATGAATGAATGACTGAATGAATGACTGAATGAATGAATGAATGCATGACTGAATGAATGAATGAATGAGATAATAAATGAATGACTGAATGAATGAATGACTGAATGAATGAATGAATGAATGAGATAATAAATGAATGAATGACTGAATGAATGAGATAATAAATGAATGAATGAATGACTGAATTAATGAATGAATGAATGAATGGGAGAATGAATGAATGAATGAATGAATGGATTAATTAATAGACTGAATTAATAGACAAGTACTTAAAAAAAATAACTGCAAAATACTTTTCACTTTTTAAATATATATATTATATTATTAAACAGATGATTTTTTTTTTTCAGGAAGTCCAGAACTCAGCAGATGTGTGATATCATGCATATGAACAGAAAACAGATGTCCTCTGAACTGCTGGGTCACTGGAGGGCATTGGGTCGTGTCTCAAAACCCAGCGAGCTGCCTATCTAGATAGGAATATAGGGATGGAAGTGTGCGGCGGCGGCTAGAAATGCTGCTGTTTTGTATCAAACAAATGATGAATGATTCTCACGCACATAAATCCCCCAAATATCCCAACATAACACGCGTAATGAGTAATAAATGACTAAAACGCGCTAATGCAGCTCACGAGGGCTTGAGACGCACGCAGCCGGGGTGTTGATGTGAGGGAGGAGCGAGAGGAGGAGACAGTTAAACATCCCGGAGACAGAGAGAGGATGACATGAATGAACACCACTGAGAGAGAGAGAGAGAGATGCTGAAAGAAGCGGACGCGCTCGCGGCGAGTCACTCGTGTTGATTTCGCGCACGGTCCTTTATGACGTCACGCCCAGCGCTCGTTCTTCTTCTGCAGGACGCGAGCGTCGCGAAGCCCCCTCCGGCCTCTCAGACGCTCGGTATGAGCCGGATTACGGTGTTCCGGTGGACGCGAGCGCACTGAGCTCTTCTGCACGAGCCTCCGCGGATCTCGACATGGACGACTCGGGAATAATCCGGCGCAGGCGGCTCCAGGTCAGGCATGCACCCTTCTGACACCAGCTCCGTGGCTCTGGACTGGACCAGGGTCTTAGTATGGTCTCGGGCCACGGATGCTGGAGATAGCATGGTATTCTTTGAAGTGCATTGAATTAACATGGTATTTTAATATGGTAAACATTCAGCACTATGGTACGTCATGGTAGCATGATTTGATTGGACCACGTAAGGACAGTGTTAACGGTGGGGAGTGTTATTCTGTGAAATACCACGGTAAATGGACATGGTAATCCTTCAGTACCATGCTATTAAGTGTGTTTTTGTAGCAATAACATGTTTTATGGACATGTACTACAGTAACGTTGATATATTGGGGTTGTACCATGGTATTCTTTGATGTAACATTGTATTGTAAAACGGTAAATATTCATTACTGTGGTACATATCAAAAATACCATGGTATTCTGATCTGATTGGACCATGTAAGTACAGTGTAACTAGTGGGGAGTGGTATTCTCTGAAATAACATGGTAAATGGACATGGTAATCTTTCACTACCATGCTATTAGTGTTTTTGTAAACGTACTATAGTAAAACCATGTTGTTTGGACAAGTACTATAGTAATATTGTGGTTTTGGCTACATATTGAACATGGTATTCCTTGAAGTACATGGTATTTTAATATGGTAAACATTCATTACTATGGTACATCATGGTAGTATGATTTGATTAGACCACGTAAGGACAGTGTAACCAGTGGGGAGTGTTATTCTGTGAAATACCATGGTAAATGTACATGGTAATCCTTCAGTACCATGTTTTTGTAAACAAGTACTATAGTATAACCATGATTTCTGGACATGTACCATAGTAACATTGTGTTTGGCAATGTATTGAGGTAGTACCATGGTATTCTTTGAAGTGCCTTGAAGTAACATGGTTTTTGTATATGGTAAATATTCAGCACTATCAAGAATACCATGGTATTGCTATCTGATACTCTCATTACTACAGTGTAACCAGTGGGGTTACAGTGGCATTCTTTGGAGTACCATAGTAAATGAATGTGGTAATTGTTCAGTACCTGTTTTTAAACATCTATTATAGTGATACCATGTTTTCTTGACATGTACCATGGTATTCATAATGGGTTTTGGCCATTAATGGGGTAGCACCATGGTATTCTTTGAAGTAATATGGTATATGAATATGGTAAACATTAAGTACTATGGTATAGATCCAACATATCACGGTATTACTACTGTTATTCTCTGAATGGATCACATAAGGACAGTTTAACCAACAAGGGGTGGTATTCTTTGGAGTACCATGGTAAATTAATGAATACGTATCATTTCATGCAGTATATCAACATGCTATTGGCATGTTTTTCTGTACAATATACTGTAGTAATACCATGATTTCTAGACATGCAACATGGTAATACTGTGGTTTTTGGCCAAATATACCTAAACAATCAGTATTATGATAAATACCAAAAATACCATGGTATTGCTGACTGATACTCTGGTCCACATAAGAACATTGTAGCCAATGGAAAATTGTATTGTTTAAACTACCATGGCAAATGAAGGTAACAATTATTAATAATAATACCATGTTTTTGAACACTGGCAGTAATATGGATTTCTTTGAAGTAGCATCATTGTGTTTAAATGTGATTTTCGTTTAGTTGTATTTTTACAGAGTATATGTTACCTGAGGCTATTTGTAAGATGAAAACAACTCTTCCTCTTTCATTCTGTGCATCTCTGAGCTGCGATGATGAGATATGTGCCTGTGTGTGTGCTCAGTGAGGTTTATCAGAATCTGCAGCTTTGTCAGGACAAATGTGTGTGTGTGTGTGTGTGTGTGTCGACATCAGAAACCGCTTCTGTATCTAGAGTTTCACAATGAGTTAAACAATCTGATATGACATCACACACACACACACACACACACACACACACACACACACACGCACGCACGCACGCACACACACACACACACACACACACACACACACGCACGCACGCACGCACGCACGCACGCACGCACGCACGCACGCACGCACGCACGCACGCACGCACACACACACACACACACACACACACACACACACACATACAGAGTGATCAGAGAGAGACTGTGTGTTATCTGAGAGTACAGTGAATCCTGAAACCTGTCAATAACGTGTTTTTAGGACCATTAAGTTCATGTTCATTTTGCAAACATTACCTTCATTATTTTAATGCTAAAAAATGTAATCTAAATGCAGGACAACAAATAGTTCCATCATGTACAAGCATTTCACAGTTAATGGCATCTTATCGGTTTTCAAAGATTATTTGACATTAATGAGATATGACATAAATAAATATGAATATAACAACATGCACATGCATTTTTAGACAATGCAAACATTAATGTTTCTGGGAAAAAACACATTTGGCCACAGAATTTGGTGTGAAATGTGTTTCATTGTCATGAAAACAATGTCACAGTGCAAAAAACCCTAATGCTCCTAAAAATAGAATTAATTAATGCAAAATATAATTGCTTGGCATCTTGTTTAAATAGGTTTCAAACATGTGATATATTTTTCACTTTGTGTGAAAATAATTGCCCTCAACAAATTTTCCTGTTTCCCTTGGGTCTGTCCCGTTCATCACTCTCACACACACACGCACGCACACACACACACACACACACACACACACACACACACACACACACACACACACACACACACACACACACACACACACACACACATTAGTTAACACCCCTCCCCGCTCCGCTGCACTGTTGCTGCCATATGGTGCAACACACTGTCTCAGAGGTCAAAGGTCACCCCAATCATGCAGCAGGGTGCTGCACACATATTAAGAGCTGATGCAGAAGGGGTGTAGGTGCATGCATTTGGCAACTAGATTAGACTTAAGTTGCATTTTTCATCATATTTGACATGCATTTGTCAATCTTCGGAGCTCAACAGTGTTCGTCTCTGTAGCTGACCCTCAAAGCTGGTGATGTTCGCTGTGACGCAGACTCCTGCAGATTTCCGGAAGTCTGTCGTTTAATTACTGAAGGCGTCCGATGCACGTTTTCTCCTGATGCGCAGAGCCATTAGTAAAACAGTTGGAGGAAATCCTGAAAGCGAAGGCGCAGTGATAACTCAGGGGCTGTTGTGCAGACGCTGGCACCGGGACGCTCTTAGCTTAATGAGGCTCAGATTATGGGTTGGCGCGGGAAATGATGGGTTTGCACCAAACGGCGGGCAGGAGGCCCAGATAGTGCCTTTCATCAGCGCTCAGCCCGTCATCATTCAGACGGATCATGCACGGTGATCAGACTCTATTCAGCCCAAATTAAAAAGAGAGACAAATATAATATGTAGAAGTAAATTAACCTGTTTATTGAAAACTCATCTGGGTTATTACAGTTTAAATAACTAAAACAAAAACCATAAAAAAGCTTTTTTTATTGCTTGAAATAAAATATATGTTTACTGAAATAAATAGTACAAGTTTTTTCAAAAAGTAAAACATTTTTAATAATTAATTCAGCATTTGTTTTAAGCCAGAAAACATATTACTTAAAATGCACAATGATAATATTGTAGTTTTGGGCCATATATAGAGGTAGTACCATGGTATTGTTTGTAGCTCCTTAAAGAAACGTGGTATGTGAATATGCTAAGCATTCAGTACTATCAACATATATCAAATACATATCACAAATACCACCATATGATACTCTACTTTATGACTGGACCACATAAAGACATTCTAACCAATGGAAAACCATGGTCCATTAATATGATAATCATTTACTGTGCTTTTAATGATGAGAATGACTACAGTAGTCAATAACAGCAGTTAGTTCATGTTCATGTCGTTCACTAATGTTACCAAATTAAACTTTACAGTCAAATGTAACCTGTTTGCCAGCATTTCTGGGCTGCTTTACAAAGATATTCTTCATTAAATACAATTTCTTCAATGCAACATTTTAAACTCTGTAACTTGAACCATGTCGTGATTTACAGACACATTTCTATAAATATTGTCATCAGGCTTTGATGAATCTGCTGGTTAAGCACGGACACAATGAGCAGAAAATGACCAGGATGTTAATAAGGAGCAGAACTTCTCATTGAGATTTTGACATGTTAAAATGATCAAACGCACCCGTATGTGTTTTGCAGCTGTGCTATTGTGATATTGTATCTCATGACTGGTAACTGTAATGTTTAAGAGCATCTCTGTGTTGAGTGAACGCGTCATTACCGTGGCTGAAGGGCTTTTGCTCGGCTGATCTCTGCTCAGAGTTCGGCTCCATCTGTCCGCATGAGTTTACCGGGCTGCTCTTCTCCACGGGGTTTCTGGGAAGCTCTTACAGCATTTAAAGACGGAAACTCAATTACTGTCTAAAATTAAACACGCGAGGCACCGTGAGACAAACAGACAGCGCTGCACGAGTGTCTTTCTTCAGAGAAACTAGACATGATCTGCAGCCTTCTGTTGTATCAATATATCATATAGATATGGTAATAATAGCATCATAAAACAGACTTCCTCGTCACATCAAACCCCAGTTAATTGAATTTAGTATCTTAAAAATAAATGATTGATTGTGCAACGTTAATGAGAGAATATTTGCATAGTTTGATCAAAGTGCACACTGAAAATGTAAGTTGTACATTTTACGCTATGTCTTGAGTTTCATTTAATTTGACTTAGATTAACTCTAAGAAAAGCTTCATGGTTTTATATGAGTCGGAGAGCATTACCTGTTTAAAGGAAATTACAGGGTGCTAAATATTACTATTGTTAATTATTACAGCGGAGAAAACATCTGGAAACCTTCCAGCAGTGTAGTTTTAGTATCATTGAGATACTGTCAGTGTGTATTCATATTTTATTTTCTGTTTTCATTTTCATTTTAGTTAAAGGTTTCATCATTTTATTGTGTTTAGTCATTGTTATATGTCTGTATAGTTTTATTATCTTCAGTTTTAGTTATGTTATACATCGAGATAAACTAAACGAAAATTTGAAATGTCGCCTTGGCAACTCACTGAAATAAAATACGTTTATTTTTTTTTACAATTTTAGTTAGATTTTATTTTATTTTAAGTTTTATTTATATATTTAAAAAATATATGGTTTTACTTTTAGTTAGCTATAATAACCCCAAGTTTGAGTTATATATTTGGCAAAAATATGTACCATTATGCATACAGTAAATAAATCAAATCTTGTATTTATTATATTACATTTTTAAAGCAATGAAGGCACAAATCCCATATTCATGTTACATTTAAATTAGCTTTAAATCAATTATATTTGAAGTTTTATTTTTTAAATATTGCAAATGTGTTCAATTATAATAATTTTAATCAAAACAGATTAAATACATTTTTAAATTATGGATATATTCATAGCTTAATGAAGATATACAACAAGCATCATCACTATATATTAATAATATTTTGTTGGTTTATTTTATTCCTGAACTGTGGAAATACCTATATTAATAATATTTCGTTGGTTTATTTTATTCCTGAACTGTGGAAATACTAGGAAAAGGTGCTGCATGCTGCTGGTTTGCATGTAGCTTGCACATCTTTATTAAATATGAATATTTTGTGGAAATATCTTCTTTGACCGTGGAATGGTTTTCACAGTGAACTAGAAACAGACCGACGCAGGCGCAGGAGAAGGTGTTTGGTGTATCTCTGTGTATGTATGCCCTTGGGTGGGGGATCTCTCGGGTTAATTACAGTGTTATTGACCCGACGGGTCGGTCAGAGAGAGTTTAACCTCCGTCCATGAAGCCTGATCATCCACACGAGTCAGCAGCACACTAAACACATGCTTTTATTGAGGATCAGTGTGAGAGCTGACGGCCGATGCGGCGTTTGATCAGCTAGCTAGCGTCTTCTGCTGCTGAGCTAAACATACAACACCTCTGATACACACTTCCCAGAAATCAAGATGCTATGATAAAACCTTGGTTTACTCTTGCTTTGGTTTGTTGGAGGCCTAGCTGTTCATAAAATCTGTCAAATAGTCTTGATATTGTGTTCAATTGTCCTCAAAATAACGGCACACCATCTCACTGGTCCTGAAATAAGGCTTTCATTTCTTTATGCACAAAAACACATGTTTCTCGTGGATCTGGTTTCCAGTGCGAATGTTGTCAAATGAGGCACAGTGTTAATCGTGAAAGCACATCAGTGTCCAAGGACATCTGAGCTGCTCGTATCGATTAGCGATGCCTGCAACCAATGCTAATCATATTTGCTGACTAAAGCTGCTCAGAGCCAACTTTTTGTTGAATACACTCTTGAAAAGAAAGCTGCATAGAACCAGTCTAAATGGTTCCATATAGAACTTTAGCATCTGAAGAACGTTTCTGTTTCACTAAAAGGTTCTATGTGGCGAAGAAGGTTCTCTTTAGATTATAAAAAGGTAAGAAAGAGATGTTCTTTGACTCAATGGTTCTTCGTGGAACCAAAAATGGTTCTTCTATGGCATCGCTGTGAAGAACCTTTGAAGCACCGTTATTTTTAAGAGTGTAACTTGCATTAAATGTCTCCTATTAACATATTATATTACTACGCTCAACTATAATCGGCTAAAATTGATAGTGGCCTATGCTCTTTTTAGCCAGCTGGCTTCGGATTGGCTGAGATGTCTTTAGAGGGCGGGGCTTGGAGAGGGATTGATGGGAGGAAGCTTGTTTAATTCAGTTCTTTACCCTAACATGCACAGCCAGATCGTTCAGATTAAGAACATGAATGAATGTAGTAAACAACGGAGTAATGTGTTTAACATGCGTCTGCTGAAGTTCTGCCGGAGAGACAGAGCGGATTATGTGTTCGAGCACAGAGAGAAATGAAGACAGCAGCTTCTCTCTGAGCTCGGTTTGCTCGTTCCAGTGTGATTCGTCCACAGAAACCCAACAAACCGTCACAATCATGTGCCAAACTGTTTCAAATACAAACTCAGTGGCATTCACACTAGGGATGCACGATATATCGGCCACCATATCGGTATCGGCCGATAAATGCTAATTTTTCTGTTATCGGTATCGGCCTGATAAGAAAAACTGGCCGATATCTTTAATCCGATAAATAATGCATTATTTCCTTCAGAGACTCTTCAGATTTGTGCTGTTCACCGTGATGGTTTTGAAATGCTTGAAATATGATTGGAATCACTTTGAAAAGGACATCATTCATGTGCAACATGTGCAGAGCAAGTCTGTCATAAAGGATGTATACAATTATGATAATAACATTACTGTAAATGACGTTGTGTAATCTTTGTGTGTGTGTTGAGCGTGTCCACAGAGCTACATCTCCATGACAGTTAAGTTCGCTTGTGCATTTGCAGCCTTTTGTGTAATTGTATGTAGTAATATTGTGTTTCTTTTATGTATATCTGCTTTATCTCTTATAGAATGTGTTTGGTTAATTAACAGAGCGTTAATAGTGCGCTTCAGTTTGCTGGTGATCATCTTTAGCTCAGCGCACGCAGCTCAAACAGCAGCGCACAACTAATAACTATGATTGGGACTGTCGTGTATATAACATTCAAATTAGATTATTATTATAATGAAACGTTGTGAATTCTTTGGGTTTAGTTGCCGTGTTTCACGCGTTGTTGCGGGAAGCCAAGTGCGCGTCCACGAGTTACACATCTGACTAGCGCATAACTTAGTTAAAAATAACTTGTGCATTTCTGTATTTCTGTGCATATATAAGTTGTAATACACTGTTCAGTAAATATCTGATTCAGCCTCTCGAACCCGCTATAACAGGTTTACAAGTAACATTCAGCTTTTACACGACAGCTCAAACAGATGCTATTTACAGGTCTAGCCTCATTTGTTACCAAAATCACTAGCATTATTAATAAATAACCACCACTTTTATCTTATTTTTCATCAACAATATGGTTTAGCTAATTAGTATAATGTCATTATTATCCATGCAGATGGCTTTCACATGTAATGATGTCCAATGACTTGTTTGCATTATTTAATTTTATTTGTGATACGGTGAAATTTGTTAATGGAGGTAAGATATTGTTTTAAACGCAGCTACTGTTCAAACTAGGCCAGCTGTTGAAGAGGCTCTTTTGAGGTCAGGAGAGGAGGTTTACATCAGGCTCTCAAATAGTATATAAAGATTTGGATATAGATTTACCCCCCAACATATCCCATCCGGGTCACGGCACCAATATAAATAACTATCCACACTGCCACAACTCATATCGGTGCATCCATTCCCACACTTCAATCCATATTAAATAGCTTCTCATTTAGGCATTGTTTGATCATGTTCTGAAGTGTGTTTGTGCCTCTTTCTGATATTTCTCATCTAGCTCTGATCTCTGTTATTTTCATCAACAATATGGTTTAGTAATTAATATAATTTCATTATTGTCCATGCAGATGGCTCTTCTGTTGTATTCATTCATGGCACATGCATTTTGATTCTTTACATGCAATGATGTCCAATGATTTGTTTGCATTATTTATAATTGTATTTTGTATGTGAGACTTTTATTTCTCATCTAGTTTAATGGCATGTATAAGTGTGTCTGATCTGTTTTCTCTGTTTCTCTCTCTGTATGAGGCGTACTCTGATATTTCTCATCTAGTTTAATGGCATTGTATAAGTGTCTGATCTCTGTTTTTTCTCTGTTTTAAATAGCTTCTCTCTGTTATGAGGTGTACTCTGATATTTCTCATCTAGTTTACTGATATTTCTCATCTAGTTTAATGGCATGTATAAGTGTGTCTGATCTCTGTTTTCTCTCTGTTTCTCTCTCTGTATGAGGCGTACTCTGATATTTCTCATCTAGTTTAATGGCTTGTATAAGTGTGTCTGATCTCTGTTTTCTCTCTGTTTCTCTCTCTGTATGAGGCGTACTCTGATATTTCTCATCTAGTTTAATGGCTTGTATAAGTGTGTCTGATCTCTGTTTTCTCTCTGTTTCTCTCTCTGTATGAGGCGTACTCTGATATTTCTCATCTAGTTTAATGGCTTGTATAAGTGTGTCTGATCTCTGTTTTCTCTCTGTTTCTCTCTCTGTATGAGGCGTACTCTGATATTTCTCATCTAGTTTAATGGCTTGTATAAGTGTGTCTGATCTCTGTTTTCTCTCTGTTTCTCTCT
>CM050415.1:40275055-40360108 GCA_027564155.1 Gymnocypris eckloni scoliostomus
ATGGGACAAACACTCCCAGCTCAACGGTGAGAGAGTTTCTCACAGATGTGTGTCACATCTGATCTAGAGACGTCTGATGACAAACACACATCAGATGCATCTCAGAGATTCAGCTGTGGGTCATTTAACACGTGTTTGTGATGTATTTATGAGCCGTGAACACAGCTGAAGACTGTGTCCAGCTGCACAGTCAGAGACTGTGTTAGTTCAGCATGTTTTAAATGAGTTTTTATTTTAGTTTCCATTTTCATATTTAAGTTAATTTAGTAATTTTGTTGTGTGTTTTTGTCATTTGTACTAGTAATTAGTTTTTTATGTCTAAATAGTTCTATTATATTTATAATATATCATATAAAGGAATATAATACAATAAATAGTTATTATATTATATAAACATATTTTGGAATAAATAGTCTAGAATTAAACAATAATAGTTATTATATTATTTTATATTATATTAAAGTGCTTTGTAATTAATAATAGTTAGTATATCTATAAAAAATGCGTTGTAATAAATGGTCTAAAAATAAATAAAATAGTTATTATATTATTTAATATTGTATTATGTGATATACAGTACATAGCAAGCATTTAAACATATATTTTATTAAACCAAGTTCAATGATTTGAATTTGATTTATTTTTATTTTTGTATATATTTATCTATATTGTAAAATTTCTTTCATACTTTCAGTTTATTTATTTATTTTTGATTGTTTTATTTATAAATAGTTGGTTAAAGTTTAATTTACTCTTATTTGTTTTCATTCGTTTTTTTAATATACATTGAGATTGTTTTTCATGTTTTATTATCTCTTTCTTTCATTTGTTTGTTTATTATTTCTATTTATTTGTTTGTTGAATTTTAAAGTTTTTTTCTTTATTTGTCTTAATTCATTTATTTTTAAAGTTTTTCTACTCTTTTTTGTTTGTATTTTATTTATTATATTTTTAAGGTTTCTTTCATTTTTTCTTTTTAAAGTTTATTTAAAAATATATTTATTTATTCAAGGTTTCATTAATTGTTTTTTTATTTGTATTTCATTTATTTATTTATTTGTAAATAAAATAAAAACAAACAAAAAAACAAGGTCCATGATTTGAGTTCACCGTCATTTAAATCCTATCTCAAACAAAATTTTTTGTTAGAAAAAATGACAACAGCTCAAATATGAAAATAAGGGTTTATAAGCTAATGGTCAAAACTAGTGGACTTTTGAAGATGAATTAAGGCATGTTTAAGGTTCTCTGTCATAGGTTCACTCAACGCTGCGTGAGCTTTCACGCTTTGGGAACGCCCCTGGGCGTGCCGATTGTCTGAAACACGTATAGAATCATGCCAATTCATTGGCTGATGGCGCGAAGCCGCCCCTGACGTACTCACGTCGTCAGCTTATACTAGCGAACACGCCATCTGCTCTTCAGATTTCTCTGCCTTCACGAAGCGGCCATACTAGCCTTTCTGTTGCGATTTTTCTGGTCCAAATAACTTACTTCAGACACGGATTTCTCCATTTGCACTTTGGCGACTGCATTCAGTGGAACTTTGTTCTCCTCGCGGTGAAGTGCCATAAAATATCGCCGTTGTCAATCGCCGTGTGCTCGATTTATCGCGAGCGATGACCCGCACAGTAGGTGTGTAAAGTGTTTGGGGTTTTCGCATGCATGCGAGGCGGTTTATGGGATATCAAAATGTACATTTTGTGAGAATCTCCATCTCAGAGCCCACCGCTCTAGGCTTGAGGTTTTTGAAAAGGAGTCATCTGTTTTTCCCCGTCGCGCCCGGAGGCCTCCGCGCCCCCCCCCCCGCGAGTCCGCGACCTGGGGTTCGTATGTCGAGTTCGAGGCGATGGAGAGTGAGCACGTCTTTTCTCTCCCTCTCTCTCCTGAGCACGTGCGTGCAAATTCTCCAGTTGAATTCACGCACGATTATTTGTATCCTAGCCCGGAGGCACGTGACACCGTTTCCTTCAGACTAGATGATATATTGCTGACAGCAGCCTCCGACTCTGAGGATTTCGGGCCTGTTTTAGCGGATGCTCTCCCGCCTAGCGGCCAGGAGACACAGCCTTCTGCGGCCTACTCTGAGTTCGTGGATGTGCTTTCACGCGCCACTGAGAAGCTCTCACTGGATTGGCCCGATGAGCCCCGCGAGTCTCAAACATCGAAACTCGACGAATGGTTCCTTAGTGGCTGGGTTCCTTGAAGGGACTGGTCTGACTCCAGAAGCAGTCAAAGAGTTGCGCAGGGCCACTGACTTGGCTCTGAGAGCCACCAAGCACACCGCACACGCCGTGGGGCACTCTATGGCGGGCTCAGTGGCCGCAGAGCGCCATTTGTGGCTTAATCTCACTGAGTTTCATGAGAAAGAGAAGGTGTTCCTGCTGGACGCACCCATCTCACAATCTGGATTGTTTGGAGAGGCGGTTAGCTCTGTGGTGGAGAAATTTCGCTCCGCTAAGACTCAGTCGTCTGCTCTTAAGCAGTTCATGCCTAGGAGGACGAGGGACCACTCCACTCCCTCCTCCTCCTTGTCCAGAGAGCAATCCTTACCCAGAAAGGAGCCTTCTGGCAGGAGCTTTTAGCTTGGCGTGTTTGGTATATCGTTCCCGAAGCGTTCAACGCAGCGTAGAGTTACCTATGAAAGAGAACGTCTCGGGTTACTCGCGTAACCCTTGTTCTCTGAATAGGGAATGAGACGCTGTGTTTGCTGCCAAGCTCCTCACGCTACCGACAGGGATCTTTTCGGCAGAGAAATCTGAGGAGCAGATGGCGCGTTCGCCAGTATAAGCTAACGACGTGAGTATATCAGGGGCGGCTTCGCGCCATCAGCCAATGAATTGGTGTGATTCTATATGGATTTCAGACAATCGGCACGCCCAGGGGCATTCCCAAAGCGTAAAAGCTCACGCAGCGACTCGTTCCTCGTTCAGAGAACAAGGGTTACGCGAGTAACCCGAGACGTTTTCTTTACACGGTCAAAAACAAATGATTTGCTATGTTTAGGATTGTTTTTATTTGAAGAACTAAGCATGTTTAGATAATCAGCTTTTACTCTGAGATATAAAGTGCACTTTATTATGTAAATAAATTATAGTTTTATTTAGTTTATTGGTATGTTATTGCTATACTGAAGTGTTTTTTGCTTTGTTGTTTTTTCTTGTAATTTTAATTAAGAAAGCATTATTGTGCTGATTGTTGTTTAGAGCAGTCTTCATGTCAGGACTGCATCTATGTCCCCTTAAAATGCGGTCTATATAGGCGGCTCACTAGGGACTGGAGCTGATGCTTCCAGATAGTGTACAGCCTGTTCACTCTGTCAGAGTTCAGATGTGTTTAATGTCTGTGTTTATCTGCAGTCCTCCAGCTCGTCTCAGGAGCGTCTGCACCAGCTGCCGTCTCAACCCACCATGGACGAGCTGCACTTCCTGTCCAAGCACTTCGGCAGCGCAGAGAGCATCACTGACGACGACGGGGGTCGCTGTTCACCCCACATAAGACCCCGCTCGCGCAGCCTGAGGTCTGCGCACGCACGCACGCACTCACTCACTCACTCACTCACTCACTCACTCACTCACTCACTCACTCACTCACTCACTCACTCACCACTCATCAGGTGGTTGTTTAACTCTCTTTCTCTCTCTCACTCTCTCTCTCTCTCTGTGTTTTCAGTCCTGGTCGCTCTCACTCCTGCTACGACAATGAGATCATCATGATGAATCATGTTTACAGGGAGCGTTTCCCTAAGGTGACACACACACACACACACACACACACACACACACACACACACACACACACACACACACACACACACACACACACACACACACACACACACACACACCTGTCTCACACAGCAGCATCTGTCTACCTGTTTCTAACACCTCTCCACTTGTGAACACACAACAATGCTGAACAGATTCTAGAATAAAATTAATACAAATATATGTTAATATTAACATTTCTAGATATTATAATTTCTATAATTATCTATTGTAACACTTTACAATGATGTTTCCTTTGGAAACATACAGTTAACTATTTAAGTTAACATTAACAACACTTATATAGCATCTATTCATCTTAGTTAATGTTACTGTAAATCAGCAGCATCTGAGCAGTAACACTTTGCTGTGAGTGTACTTCATGAGCCTCTTCTCTAATATTAGCCCTCTTATGGGAAACTGTATTGATTTTCACACACACGCGCACACACACACACACACACACACACACACACACACACACACACACACACACACACACACACACACACACACACACGCACACACACACACACACACACACACACACACACACACACACAGTGAGGCTCTCAGTGGTGTGTGGTGTCTGTCTCTCAGTTTGCTGTAAGATAAACACATGTATATGTTCAGAAGAGCATCAGGTTAACTGAGGATGACTGGAATAATCGACTACAGATAAGAAATCTAAATAAAATCACTTTCTAAAAAATAAACAATATCATCTTGCTTTGCACAACTAGCCATCAAACATCAAATGTGTGCATATTTAAAATATGAAAATATACTGTTATAAATACACTTATGAATATATTAAATATACTATTATTTTTAGCATCTACTTAATATCAACTATTCTCTAATTAATACAAATAATCTAAAAATAATAACAATAATACTAGTAATAACTTGTATAATAATTATCTACATTAAATAATAATATTTATTATTATATTATTATTATAAAAAATTATACAATATTTAAAATTCTTCTTATTATTACTGATTAATATTTTGTAATGAATTAATCTAGCAATACTACTACTACTAGTAATAATAATGGTATATTATTTATTTATTACAAAATGCTTTATAATAATAGTTATAATAACATTACTGGTCCCAACGAATTATTCAAAAATAATAAATCATTTGTTCTTGTCAGGCCACGGCGCAGATGGAGGGCAGGTTGTGTGATTTCATGCACTCATATTGTCCCGAAAGCGTTCTACCGCTTGCCGACGGGGTCCTGAGCTTTATCCACCACCAGATCATCGAGCTGTCCAGAGACTGCCTGACCAAATCTAAGGAGGGTCTCATCACGTCCGTCTACTTCTTTGAGCTGCAGGAGAACCTGGAGAAACTTCTGGACGACGTGAGTTCATCATCAAACCTGTGATCTCATTAAACCCACCAAGAACGGTCCCTTTACTGTAATGTGAAGGAGTAATGAAATAGTATTTAGCTTGTGTTTCTCTATCTTTCTGTCTCTCAGGCTTATAAGCGGTCAGAGAGTTCAGAGTTGACCTTCGTCACTGAGTTGGTGAAGAAACTCCTCTTCATCATCGCTCGGCCTGCTCGACTTTTGGAGTGTTTGGTGAGAAAATGCTTTATTTTGCTTGTTCTTTTATCCATTCATCAGATAACATGATGCTTCAAACCCCTCTGGACACCAACAACACAAGCCTGATGTATTCCAGTATTCACTCTTACTTGAAAAAATATTTGCAAATCGTTGCAAAACTCACAAAAGAAGAGAACCTGCGGCTGCATTAGCATTTAGATTGGGAGCTGTGAGCGTGCTGCTGTTATCATTGACCTTCTGTGATTCACTGCCTGAAAAACTAATTTGGAAATGTTTCTGTGCTGCTCCAGGATTAAACCACATGAACCGTACATTAGCCCTGTTAAACAGAAATGCTCCCAGCATGAGAGTGTGTTCATGTACTTCAGCAAATTACAAATGTTCAGTTTAATTCAACTTTAGTTTTGTCACAGAAACCCTAGCAACACGCTGATATCTGTCCCAAACTCCACAGCAACCGCATAGCAACATTCTAAACACTAAACCAAACACCTCAGCAACCGCATAGCAACATTCTAAAAACTAAGCCAAACACCTCAGCAACTGCATAGCAACACGCTGAAATCTGTCCCAAACTCCACAGCAACCGCATAGCAACATTCTAAACACTAAACCAAACACCTCAGCAACCGCATAGCAACATTCTAAAAACTAAGCCAAACACCTCAGCAACTGCATAGCAACACGCTGAAATCTGTCCCAAACTCCTCAGCAACCGCATAGCAACATTCTAAACACTAAACCAAACACCTCAGCAACCCCATAGCAACACGCTGAAATCTGTCCCAAACTCCTCAGCAACCGCATAGCAACATTCTAAACACTAAACCAAACACCTCAGAAATCGCATAGCAACACACTGAAATCTGTCCCAAACTCCTCAGCAACCGCATAGCAACATTCTAAAAACTAAGCCAAACACCTCAGCAACTGCATAGCAACACACTGAAATCTGTCCCAAACTCCTCAGCAACCGCATAGCAACATTCTAAACACTAAACCAAACACCTCAGCAACCCCATAGCAACACGCTGAAATCTGTCCCAAACTCCTCAGAAACCACATAGCAACATTCTAAACACTAAACCAAACACCTCAGCAACCGCATAGCAACATTCTAAAAACTAAGCCAAACACCTCAGCAACCGCATAGCAACTGTTGGACTTCAAATCGTCCTGCGTGATCAAAAATCGAAGGAAGGCTTGCTCATGTCAAAAAGGTATTGAAGTTTATTAATCAGAAGTCATCAAAATTCAGCTGGGTTGTTTCTCAGACAAGAGTCTTACAAAGAAGCAACCCCGAAGTACAGCATAACAGATTATTTATAGTATGTGTCGACGTGTGTCATCTTCTCGTTGGCCGCCAGAACCGTCCAACGCTCCTCCAACCAACATTCTCCTCCCTTTGTTCCCTTGGGTCCTGCAAAACAACATGTGACTCTCTCCCCCCTTCAGTTTCTGCTCCCTTATCAACTGATACCAAACACTCAACTGTTATGTATGTGTGTGGGGGTATTTTTCCCACTTCACCTTGGTACAGAATGTTCTCACAGTGTGTACTTCTTTGTTTTCTATGTGCTTGTAGCTTCTTCAAACTGCCCCTCTGTGGTTTTTCTCTGCACACAAGGCTACTTACACACACACCCAATTCCACAATGTACCAAAAAACACATCACTTACAGCTCATAGCATTATACTCCCAGCAAGCACTGTAATTAAACTTTAATAAACAATCCCATAAAAATCATCACATATTGATTATATTCATAGTATAATATAACTACTATGAGTTAGAAAATGTAAATCCCTCAATCCCTCTCTTGACCTCTGAAAGAGGTCACTCATCATTTTCCTCTTCATCATCGTCACTCTCGTGGTTCTGGTCTACTGATAGCAGTGGCATACTGTAAGGCGGGGGTGAGGTGTCTTTTTTCTCTATTGCTGCCACTATTAAGCGATTACATAATGACCTAATACAGGGAATGCAGCAACATCCACAGGTGACTAGTATGGACACAAATACTGCTATTGAGACCAGGATAGATAGTATGAGGGTCTTCCATTTACCCAAAACTCCGTCCAGCCACTGTTCACTTTATCTGTGGAACCTTGAAAATCCCTATTTGTTGCCTGTAGCACGTGGTCCCATGTAGGACACCACCTCTGATTTCCTGGGTATCCCAGTTGACACAGATAAACATCATACCCTCTCCATGAGCTATTCCGTCCTCCACATTTGATAACACTGCATAGATCAAATGTGAACGATGTGGTTGACCCCTTGGTATAATTTAGTTCTATGCCCCCATATTTTTTCAGACACGCGTCCCTCTCTAGTGATCTCTTAGGCCTGGTTACGTTTGAGTCTTGCTGTAATTTTTCTATGCCTAAAATTATACCTACGATGGTGATGGAGATGATGAGGAGGAAACCCATACATGGCCAGTTTTCCCACAGCCTATTTCTCAGCATCTTCTTTAAACACAACATTGTTATTAATAAGCAATGAACAATTAAAAGGGAAAAAAATCAAAACTTTTTTAACACATCACACACACATAGGTAGTTTAAGATTACCTATCTTATCTCTATACTATTTTATCGTGAATATATGGTTATAACAATATCAACGCCTTCAAAGGCTTTTCTCAAAATATTCTGTACTCTTTGGAAATCTAGTTTGTCCAGACCACACCCCAGCCGGGGTACAGAAACACTTTTCACTCTCTGTTTGATACACCAATCTCTCATGTGTTTTAAACTGTTAGTGAAATCTTCATATGTGGGGAGATCAGTACACTTTCTTTTTGTGATTAAATGAAAAATTGTTCTGCCGTCTTCCTCATGTGTGACTGCACATTCACCAGGTTTTTTGTTTTGCTGTCTCACTTTCTCCACCCCATACTTGTCTTTGAATGTCACTGCAATGCCTGCACCATATGCACAATCTGCACTCACACAATGTGCCAAAGGTTCTAGTTGTGGGCTTGAAAAAATATCACCTTTCCTGTGTAGTATTTCTGGTATTGGGTATGGCAGCAACTCACCCTCACCTGGCAGCTCCTCACCCTCCCTCTCTTGGACCTGAGTCTTCAGGTCCACTGCAGTCTGTGTTAGAGACCTGTTAGGGGGGTCACACGGAGTACAAGCAGACAAATGATACCAGGTGTCGCCTTTTCCTGCTAGGCGGACACAGTGTGAGGTCCGTGCAGTCACTTTCAGGATCAGACCATCTGGCTTCGTTCCATTTCCTGCGAAACTTCTTCAGTTGAACCCACTCGGTTGGCGCTGGAATTGGTTCTGGTTCAGTGTCAGGGGTGACCTGCTGGGAAAATTGTTTAATCAGAGCAGTTAGTTTGTCAAAATACACACAGTGTGATAAAGGTGTGATGTGATCTGGTCTCAGCGGTGTTGAAGGTCCAGGGAACGAACGACCTGTAAGCAACTCAAAAGGTGTAAAACCAGAAATCCTGTTAACAGAGGAACGTACAGACATTAATGCCAATGGAAGGACAGATAACCACGTCAATTTGGTCTGTGCACAGATTTTAGCCAATTTTCGTTGTCACAGAGGTGAAAAGGTGAAAGCTGCCGTATTTACAAATGACATGACGGAATGAGCTGTGATTAACCTTCCCATAAATGTAACTGATGGCCTGCTGACTTGCAATTTTTCTCTGCTAACCTTAAATCCTGAAGCATATAGCAGTTGCAATATTAAGTTAGTTGCCCGTGGGCACTCTTCATTTGTTGTGGCAGCGAGCAACAGGTCATCAACATACATTATCAAGACATAGTCTGGGGAAATGTGCATTTTGTCAATTGTTTTTTAGTATTTGATTAAAAATCCCTGGTGACAGGATGAAGCCTTGCGGCAATCTGTTATAAGAGTACTGGCGGTCTCTGTAGGTGAACGCTAAACATGACTTACCATTACACTCATTAGGGATGGGGAAATGTCTAATTCTACCCAATAAATGTCAGCTGCCTCCTTTAATGGTCCTCCTAACAGAACATTCTGTCTGCAACCTGTTGGAGCAGTCTGTGAGCAATCAACCTGTGTGCCATCTGGAAAAGTCACTATTACCCCTTGTGTTGAACATAAAATGCTGGCCCCTAATTTAATAAGTAAATCCCTTCCAAACAGAGGTACAGGAGCATTCGAGGAGTATAGAAATGAGTGTGTCAGGCTTTGATTCACAACCTGGACGGTTAATTGTATTTTTTTTTTTTTTTTTTTTGCCAATGTTCTAACCCACCAGAGAAACCCATGACTCCCACTGTTTTATCACTTAGATCTTTGTCTGTGATTGTGCCTCTTGTTACAGTGGAGTATGTAGTTCCAGTATTCACCAGAGCCCTTAGTGGTTTGTTGTCAACCACTATTTCCATGAGGGGTTCAGCCATTCCCCCCATGGTGGTCCTCTGTGGGCCCCTTCAACAATCCCCCGCGTCTCCCTCCGGGCCCCATGTTGGGTGCATGGGCGCCTGTAGGTTGGCTGGAGACGGGTGTCGTTGCCCCGAGTATCGTGAGGTGTATGGTCCCCTGCTACGACCACCAGGACCACCCCTATTAGGACCCCATCCCCTTGCAGGTGGCCCTGAAAATTGGCCGCCCCCTTGCTGTGAGGGGCATTCATTCCTCCAGTGTTCACTGCTACCACACACAAAACAAGCACCTCCCCGCTGGCCCCCACCTCTGCCTCGTCCACCTCTAAAACCCATATTCCCTCCCAGCTGTCCTCTATTACCTCCCCAATTACCCCCCTGTTGCCCTGTTGGATGGTTGGTTTCTCCCTGATCATACCCAAAATATGGGGGAATGACTGATGGGGTAGGTGGGTCATTCACAGACTGCTGGGACATTTGTTTAGTTTTCTTTGGACCATTGTTTCTAGCTTGATCTAATTGTAATTTAAGCAGCTGATTTTTCAGCTTCTCTACATCCTCCTCTTCCTTGTTGAGCTTATCTACTGTCCTATCAATGTGGAATACCAAATGTCTTTCCCATACTTCATTAGTTGCCCCAGGTATATCTGGGTTACCTTCCATGGCCTGCTTTTCTCATCTCCTTCATGCATACTTCCTTCTTGTTCTAACTCCCCTCTCCGTAAAGACCTACCTTGCTGCTCAGCAGCATCCATTCTTGCTGATAACAATTTAATTCGCTCATTCATCGTGTCCATTTCCTCTATTTCTACTTCCACAGCTCCCTCTTTCACCATAACTTGTACCTGTTGTAAATCCTGCTGTGGGACATAGGGGGGTGGCCTCACTGATTTCAGATCAGGATATAACCCTGGAGGCGGAGCCAACCCCATCTGCTCCAAAGCTCTACCTTGTCCATTTCCTGACTGTCTCTTCATTTCTTTCTCTGATGCCTCTGCTTTCACATGCTCTCCCCTTCCCTTTTTAAAAGGACTCAATGCAGTAGCTGTTATTGCTAGTTTTGTCCATAATCTGACCTCAGTTCTATATTCTTCCTCCTGATTAGTATGCCTTCGCTTGTTTATCCATTTAACTTTATCTTCTCCTTCAACATGCCGTTTCAGCTTATCGTGCGCTCTTTTTTCCATATCTCTAATTTTGGGTGCTAATGCTACGGACATTTTTTCAGGATTATCCCACCCACTTTCAATACAAATCTGACTCCATTTCTTTTCCCACATTTTTTCCTCTTTTTTCTGATTTTTAGGCTCAGTTTGAGCCATCAACATATCAATTACGTTTCCCCATTGCTTTGTGACAGGTGGGCACCCGTATTCTTCACACTCACGTTCAAATTCAGACATTTTTAATAATACACACAATGCACTTTAATAATCTGACATTCTAGATTCACCAACTGCTGTAGGATTATAAAACCCTTCAGTCTTCTCAAAAAAGGATTAAGTAGAAACAGAAAGAATTAGCAACAGAAAGAAATGTTTACATTTAAATAAATGCACTCACTCACACAGTCAAAAAGCCCCCTCCTTTTTTACTCTCTCTGCCTCACAGACACACAGCTCAAACAGCCAGAAAGACACAAATAGGTCTTGTTCCCTTTTTCTTTAAATGTACAATCAAACAGTTTTATCTTTTATCAACAAATCACAAAAACAACATTTCATTCAACAGATGCAAAATAATAACCCAACACTGCGGATAAAAACAACTACAGCAATTTACACAGCAATTTCATGTGTCAAATGTATACAATTGTTTACAGTCTTAACACTCTCTATACAATAAATGACCGGGTGGACTGGTTACCCCTCGGTACTCACAATAATGTCTGGGTGGACTGGTTACCCCTCAGTTCTTGACCGGGTGGACTGGTTACCCCTCGGTACTCACAATAATGACTGGGTGGACTGGTTACCCCTCAGTTCTTGACCGGGTGGACTGGTTACCCTCGGTACTCACAATAATGACTGGGTGGACTGGTTACCCTCAGTTCTTGACCGGGTGGACTGGTTACCCTCGGTACTCACAATAATGACTGGGTGGACTGGTTACCCTCAGTTCTTGACCGGTGGACTGGTTACCCTCGGTACTTACAATAATGACTGGGTGGACTGGTTACCCTCAGTTCTTGACCGGGTGGACTGGTTACCCTCGGTACTTACAATAATGCCTGGGTGGACTGGTTACCCTCAGTTCTTGACCGGGTGGACTGGTTACCCTCGGTACTTACAATAATGACTGGGTGGACTGGTTACCCCTCAGTTCTTGACCGGGTGGACTGGTTACCCCTCGGTACTCACAATAATGACTGGGTGGACTGGTTACCCTCAGTTCTTGACCGGGTGGACTGGTTACCCTCGGTACTTACAATAATGACTGGGTGGACTGGTTACCCTCAGTTCTTGACCGGTGGACTGGTTACCCTCGGTACTCACAATAATGACTGGGTGGACTGGTTACCCTCAGTTCTTGACCGGGTGGACTGGTTACCCCTCGGTACTTACAATAATTTCTGATCAATATATATCAACACTTGTTTTTATTTTCTTTAAATGGAACAGAATACAATTCAAATTCAACACATAAATTTAGAATGTCCAATTGCAGAATTTGGATTTAACAGGTTTCTGCTTACCTTTTTTATTCGGTACCGTGTGTTGAACTCAAATGCGTTCCGTCCCGGAATTGGCCCTCAACGGCCCCTTAGGTTTACAGCCTTGTTCTTCGATCACGTCGCGGTCACCAAATTGTTGGACTTCAAATCGTCCTGCGTGATCAAAAATCGAAGGAAGGCTTGCTCATGTCAAAAAGGTATTGAAGTTTATTAATCAGAAGTCATCAAAATTCAGCTGGGTTGTTTCTCAGACAAGAGTCTTACAAAGAAGCAACCCCGAAGTACAGCATAACAGATTATTTATAGTATGTGTCGACGTGTGTCATCTTCTCGTTGGCCGCCAGAACCGCCCAACGCCCTCCAACCAACATTCTCCTCCCTTTGTTCCCTTGGGTCCTGCAAAACAACATGTGACTCTCTCCCCCCTTCAGTTTCTGCTCCCTTATCAACTGATACCAAACACTCAACTGTTATGTATGTGTGTGGGGTATTTTTCCCACTTCACCTTGGTACAGAATGTTCTCACAGTGTGTACTTCTTTGTTTTCTATGTGCTTGTAGCTTCTTCAAACTGCCCCTCTGTGGTTTTTCTCTGCACACAAGGCTACTTACACACACACACCCAATTCCACAATGTACCAAAAAACACATCAGTTACAGCTCATAGCATTATACTCCCAGCAAGCACTGTAATTAAACTTTAATAAACAATCCCATAAAAATCATCACATATTGATTATATTCATAGTATAATATAACTACTATGAGTTAGAAAAATGTAAATCCCTCACAACACGCTGAAATCTGTCCCAAACTCCTCAGCAACCGCATAGCAACATTCTAAACACTTAACCAAACACCTCAGCAACCGCATAGCAACACGCTGATATCTGTCCCAAACTCCTCAGCAACTGCATAGCAACACGCTGAAATCTGTCCCAAACTCCTCAGCAACTGCATAGCAACATTCTAAAAACTAAACCAAACACCTCAGCAACCGCATAGCAACGTGCTGAAATCTGTTCCAAACACCCCAGCAACCACATAGCATAATTCTAAAAACTAAACCAAACACCCTAGCGATCACATATTAACGTTCTGAAAACGAAACCAAACTCCTCAGCGACCGCATAGTAACATTCTGAAATCTGTTCCAAACTCCACAGCAACATTCTAAATAACTAAACCAAACCCCTTAGCAACCGCATAGCAACACGCTGAAATCTGTTCCAAGCTCCAAAGCAACCGCATAGCAACATTCTAAACACTAAACCAAACACCTCAGCAACCGCATAGCAACATTCTAAAAACTAAGCCAAACACCTCAGCAACTGCATAGCAACACGCTGAAATCTGTCCCAAACTCCTCAGCAACCGCATAGCAACATTCTAAACACTAAACCAAACACCTCAGCAACCCCATAGCAACACGCTGAAATCTGTCCCAAACTCCTCAGCAACCGCATAGCAACATTCTAAACACTAAACCAAACACCTCAGAAATCACACAGCAACACGCTGAAATCTGTCCCAAACTCCTCAGCAACCGCATAGCAACATTCTAAAAACTAAGCCAAACACCTCAGCAACTGCATAGCAACACACTGAAATCTGTCCCAAACTCCTCAGCAACCGCATAGCAACATTCTAAACACTAAACCAAACACCTCAGCAACCCCATAGCAACACGCTGAAATCTGTCCCAAACTCCTCAGAAACCACATAGCAACATTCTAAACACTAAACCAAACACCTCAGCAACCGCATAGCAACATTCTAAAAACTAAGCCAAACACCTCAGCAACCGCATAGCAACACGCTGAAATCTGTCCCAAACTCCTCAGCAACCGCATAGCAACATTCTAAACACTTAACCAAACACCTCAGCAACCGCATAGCAACACGCTGATATCTGTCCCAAACTCCTCAGCAACCGCATAGCAACACGCTGAAATCTGTCCCAAACTCCTCAGCAACTGCATAGCAACATTCTAAAAACTAAACCAAACACCTCAGCAACCGCATAGCAACGTGCTGAAATCTGTTCCAAACACCCCAGCAACCACATAGCATAATTCTAAAAACTAAACCAAACACCCTAGCGATCACATATTAACGTTCTGAAAACGAAACCAAACTCCTCAGCGACCGCATAGTAACATTCTGAAATCTGTTCCAAACTCCACAGCAACATTCTAAATAACTAAACCAAACCCCTTAGTAACCGCATAGCAACACGCTGAAATCTGTTCCAAGCTCCAAAGCAACCGCATAGCAACATTCTAAAAACTAAACCAAACACCTCAGCAACCGCATAGCAACACACTGAAATCTGTTCCAAACTCCACAGCAACCGCATAGCAACATGCTGAAATCTGTTCCAAACACCCCAGCAGCCGCATAGCAACACGCTGAAACCTGTTCCAAACTCCACAGCAACCGCATAGCAACATTCTAAATAACTAAACCAAACACCTCAGTAAACGCACAGCAACACGCTGAAATCTGTCCCAAACACCTCAGCAACCGCATAGCAACACGCTGAAATCTGTTCCAAATTCCACAGCAACCGCATAGCAACATTCTAAATAACTAAACCAAACCCCTTAGCAACCGCATAGCAACACGCTGAAATCTGTTCCAAGCTCCAACGCAACCGCATGGCAACCTTCTAAAAACTAAACCAAACACCTCAGCAACTGCATAGCAACACGCTGAAATCTGTTCCAAACACCCCAGCAACCGCATGGCAACATTCTAAAAACTAAACCAAACACCTTAGCAACCGAATAGCAACATGCTGAAATCTGTTTCAAACTCCACAGCAACCGCATAGCAACATTCTAAAAACTAAACCAAACACCTCAGCAACTGCATAGCAACACGCTGAAATCTGTTCCAAACTCCACAGCAACCGCATAGCAACATTCTAAACACTAAACCAAACACCTCAGCAACCCCATAGCAACACTCTGAAATCTGTCCCAAACTCCTCAGCAACCACATAGCAACATTCTAAAAACTAAACCAAACACCTCAGCAACCGCATAGCAACACGTTGAAATCTGTCCCAAACACCTCAGCAACCGCATAGCAACACGCTGAAATCTGTTCCAAACTCCACAGTAACCGCATAGCAACATTCAAAAAACTAAACCAAACACCTCAGCAACCACATAGCAACATGCTGAAATCCGTCCCAAACACCTCAGCAACCGCATAGCAACATGCTGAAAACTAACCCAAACACCTCAGCAACCGCATAGCAACACGCTGAAATCTATTTCAAACTACTCAGCAAACGCATAGCAACATGCTGAAAACTAACCCAAACACCTTAGCAACCGCATAGCAACATGCTGAAAACTAACCCAAACACCTTAGCAACCGCATAGCAACATGCTGAAAACTAACCCAAACACCTTAGCAACCGCATAGCAACACGCTGAAATCGAATCCAAACACCTTAGCAACTGCATAGCAACACTAACAGATGTTGCACTGACACATTTTCCAGGAGTTTAACCCTGAAGAGTTTTATCATCTGCTGGAGGCGGCTGAGGATCACGCTAAAGAAGGACACCTGATGAAGACCGACATCCCGCGATACATCATCAGTCAGCTGGGTCTGACCAGAGACCCTCTGGAGGGTGAGTGACCTCAGTCACACCACAATCACACAGCACTGATCCCAGAACAGCAGCAGATCACTGAGCGACTGTCACGTCTGTTTCAGAGATGGTCAGTCGAGAGCATTATGATAGTGAGGGGCCCGTCACACCGGAGACGGACGACTCCGCAGAGGTCTGAACACACACACACACACAGACACAGACACAGACCCCCCCACACACACACACAGACACACACATACACACAGACACACACACACACACACACACACACACACACACACACACACACACATGTTGGTTTTTATGGTTTACGGGGACTTTCCATAGGCGTAATGGTTTTTATACTGTACAAGCTGTATGTGCTATTGCCCTACACCTACCCTACACCTAAACTTAGCCCTCACAGGAGACGGTGCATTTCTATTTTCCCTCAAAAAAACTCACTATTATGGGGACACTGAAAATGTCCTCATAAATCACCTTCTCCTTGTAATACCTATGTCATACCCATGTCATTATACAAATTTGTGTCCTCATAAACCACATAAACATGCCCACACACACACACACACACACACACACACACACACACACACACACACACACACACACACACAGACACAGACACACACACACAGACACAGACACAGACACACACAGACACAGACACAGACACAGACACAGACACAGACACAGACAGACACACACACACACAGAAAATCTTAAATCGATTGCTTGTCAGTAAAGCGTCTGTTACAAGATGATGATAACATCTTGTGCAAGAGTTTGAGGGGATATTTATCTTTTCCAGGGAAAGATAAAACCCATGAAGCCACCTGGAGAGGAAGATTTCCAGACCATCAAACTTATCAGCAATGGAGCCTACGGGTAAACCAACACACACACGCACACACACACACACACACACACGCACGCACGCACGCACACACACGCACACACACACACACGCACGTTTGATTCAATATCTAAATGGTGATATAAAGTTTAAAGGGGTGGTTGACTGTCCTGGGCTTGATTGTGTTTATGGTGTGCAGTCTAACATGTGTTAAAGTCCCCCTGTACTCAAATATTTTATCCCCTAAAACTCCTCTTTGATCATCAGAATTACATATTTAAATGTTTTGTCTTGTGTAAATAATTTACCTTGCCTCATTTATTATACGCGGATCTATGAAAATGCAAATTAGCCCCACCTCCACTCAGTCACACCAGCATGATCACTGAACTGAAGTAAACGCAAAACAATGGCATACACGGACACTGACTGATAAAGCTGTGTTTTACTAGCGCACAACTACAGTGAATAGTGTAACATTCGTTAAAATTACTTACTTGACGATGTTGTGTCCTAAAATGTTTTTAAGATTAAATGTAGCTGATTGTGATTCCAATTCGCGCCCGCGAGCATACGAGTGTGAAGTGACTCTGGGCTAGAGGTCTGCTACCCGACCCGAACCCGCGGGTCCCGAAATACTGTCGGGTTTCGGGTCGGGTTTCGGGTTAATGTTTAATGGATAGCTTCGGGCTCGGGTCGGGTTCGGGTTTGTAGCTAAACCAAAACTATATGCAGAGGCTTCGCTGCTTTCATAGACGCACGCACACACACATCAGAGATCGCGCACAAACAGCACGGAAACTTTTATTAGTAAAATAAGCTTGACAGGCTACTGACTACTTAAGTCACAATATTATATTTATCTGCAATGAGGCGGCAAAATCGCTGTTTTTGTAACTAAGCCTCATTGCTTGTAGAGAGGCAGCGCAGGCGCAGTTCACATGCACGCGCAACATTCATCCCTCTCTCTCTCTCTCTCTGTCTGTCTGTCTGTCTCTCTCTCTCTCTCTCTGTCTCTCTCTCTGTCTGTCTCTCTCTCTCTCTCTCTCCCCTCTCTCTCTCTCTCTCTCTCTCTCTCTCTCTCTCTCTCAAATAAATTATTAATTCATTCAAATAAATAAAATCTTATTTAAGATCTTATGTCTGATTTAAAGTAGACTAACGAGCTACGAGACTAATGCTAACGAGCCTTAACTGACAAAAAATGACCATAATTTGCACGGTCATCATCTTCTTGTCCATACAAAATTCATAAACTCTGCAGAATGTATGCGACCGCTGCACCCGATGTTCACAAACTTTCATAACTGGTAAATGTTTGTGAAATAGCAGAGCCTTGATTAATCCGTTTCTTTGCATGCAATCGTGAAATGCAACCTTTTTCCTTTTTTTTTTTTTGTTATTCGTTGCGGGGCGGGGGGTGGGGGGGGGGTGATTTGGTCGGGTTCGGGCTCTAAATTTAACTGTGCCGCTCGGGTCGGGTCGGGTCGGGTCGGGTCAGACAATCTCGGGTACGGGCCGGGTTCGGGCTTCAGTTTTGAGCCCGTGCAGACCTCTACTCTGGGCTACTTTTACACTGTTGCCGCAGGTTATAATGCAAGTTAGCGGTTCTAAATTCACATTAAACCACGGCTTCATGGGTTATTTGCTCTAATTTATTTTTGTTTCTTTTGCTGGTACTGGTATTTTTGGCATGCTGGTGATAGGAATCTATCCCTTGACATGATTGGTTGTTGAATTTTGTGACGTAGCAAACCGAGGGCTGTTTCAAATCGCGTTTTTGGGTCAGCCTTTGGGAAACTACCGTTTTAAGGAGAAAATACTCAGCAATGGTGTTGATTAATGGATTGGCACATGGTTTGTCTAAAAGCATATTAAAAACACTACATAGACAAATAAACAACATAAAAAACTTGATTTTCATACAGGGGGACTTTAATGCTTCGTACAAAAAAAACATAATTTTTAACATAATTAAGCTTTATTCTACACCGCTCTGTCCCTTCTCCTATAAACGTGCTGATCATTTCCTGGTTTTATGAAGCCCCTCCCTCAGAAATACACAATGGGCTCAGACTGGTTAGCTGACGCAGTGTGTTGTGATTTGCTAAACTCGCCTCACCCCCATGTTCCTGGGGGTGGGGTTTATCAGGGTATGTGACATCACAAACCCGGGAAGTAACTCTTTGTTGTCCCTACGATCCGTTTTTGTAGGCATTAAACTGTTAGAATTTTAAAAGACTCTAAATATCTCTGTTTGCATTGAACTTTCAGCGTGTAAATTTGCAGATATTGTTTATGCTCAAACAGCAACATTACACACTAACGTTAAAAAAGTGAAATCTCAATCAACCACCTCTTTAAAACAACAGCATTTATTTGTAACTGAACAAGTACCGTCACTGTGGATACAAATGCATCTACTAATAACCAAACACACACGAAGAGTTGAGACACTGACAGAAGATACTGTGTGTTTCTCAGAGCGGTGTATCTGGTCCGCCATCTGGAGACACGACAGCGCTTCGCTATGAAGAAAATCAACAAACAGAACCTGATTCTGAGGAACCAGATCCAGCAGGCGTTTGTGGAGCGAGACATCCTGACCTTCGCCGAGAACCCGTTCGTGGTCAGCATGTTCTGCTCCTTTGAGACCAGAAGACACCTGTGTATGGTCATGGAGTACGTGGAGGGTGAGACGCGCACACACTTGCTCTTTTAAAGTTTTGTTTAAGTATCAACTCTCAGATGTTTCTCATTAAGTGCCTGAGAAACAAAAAGGCCCAGATGAGTCACTCCAGTAAGAGTCTAGGGCTATGGAATGAAGCTCAAATCGCTTGAATAGAAAATATGGAGGTTGTGTTGGGGATCTTGAGCAAATCTGAGCACGGTTTGAGATCTCTTCTGAAACACCTGAGGAGACACGTGTGAGATTACTGGAGTCTTTTTCTCAGGAGAAACATCTGAGAAGCAGGAGGCATTGGCATCGTTGTCTTAAGAGAAACAACTGAGATGTTAATGAGATCTCATCTGTGTGTTATGTTTCAGGAGGCGACTGCGCAACACTGCTAAAGAATATCGGAGCATTGCCCGTGGAAATGGCGCGCATGTACTTCGCTGAAACCGTCCTGGCTCTTGAATACATACATAACTATGGAGTCGTGCACCGAGATCTCAAACCTGACAAGTAATACATCAAATACAGTTAAAACTATTCTGAATTATATGTAATGACGATAGCAGGGAGCATGTCATTTACTAAGTGACCATGCACAGTCAATGAAATGATTGCTGGGATTAATTTGCAATCTGTTGGGTGATAACATACAGCACTTCCTGTGTGAGATTGATGAAATCGTTTAATTTGGACAGATTGTGTTATATAATTAAACACTTGTCAGAAATGCCTCTCAGCTTGAGTGTGTTACTGTAGAGACTGTCTCATCACATCATCTCCGTCTGTCTCTCTCTGTCTCCGTCAGTCTGCTGATCACGTCAATGGGTCACATTAAACTCACTGATTTCGGTTTGTCTAAAATGGGTCTCATGAGTCTCACCACAAACCTGTACGAGGGACACATCGAGAAGGACACGAGGGAGTTCCTGGATAAACAGGTACCAGAAAAGACTTGCAATATTCTATACTGTGCATCGTCATGGTCGAAACGCCACAAAACTACAGTTTTAATGTCACTGTGTTCCTATTTAATTTAGTTATTTTTCATCATAACAAATGCAATTTTCACATTCATGTTAATGATAAAATGTCCCTGATGGAGTGTTGATGAAGCCTGTAAGCAACACCTTGGCAACTGCATAGCAACATTCTAAAAATGATTCCAAACACCACCAACAACTGAAACTGCAAAGCAACGTTCTAAGAACGTTTCCAAACACCTTAGCAACCTCATTTAATACTATTTAAAAAACCTAAGCAACTGCATAGCAACACGCTGAAATCTATTCCAAACTCCTCGGCAAACGCATGGCAACGCGCTGAAAACTAGTCTGAATGACTTAGCTATCGCATAGTAATGCGTTTAAAACTATTCCAAACACCTCAGCAACCGCAAAACGTTCTTTGACCTTTGACCCCAGGTTTGCGGCACCCCAGAGTACATCGCCCCAGAGGTGATCCTGCGGCAGGGTTACGGCAAGCCGGTGGACTGGTGGGCCATAGGCATCATCCTCTACGAGTTCCTGGTGGGCTGTGTGCCGTTCTTCGGCGACACACCGGAGGAGCTGTTTGGTCAGGTGATCACAGGTAAAGACACGCCTACAATAAAAAAATATATATATTTCACACAGTGAAACAATCAAAGTAAAAAAGATGTACACAATGTGAAATGTGTGTGTAGATGACATTGTGTGGCCCGAGGATGATGACGCTCTTCCCGCTGACGCGCAGCACCTGATCTCATCTCTCCTGCAGACCAACCCGCTGCTCAGACTGGGCACAGGTGAGGTCATGTGACCCGCTGTCACTAAATACACAACGGTGGACTTAGAGTAGAGCTGGATTATAACAATGATCATTTGATGATCAAACAATGATTATAAAAAGGATATTTTTGGGCAGAAGAATAGCTCAAAATTAGTGATCGATTGATTTTTTATAACAGATACCGATTATTTGTACGTTTATGTACCCGATGACCGATATGCAGAACCGATATTTATTTACTGTTATAAAGTAAATAAATAACAGAGTGAAGCTTTGTTTTTTCTTCCTTTCAGTCATCTTAACAACAACAAACAACTGTTGAAAATTAAAATTCTTTCATGTAAAATGTAATCTTCAAATTACAACAATAAAAACATTTTATTGATAAAAAGCATCATCAGCAACACTGATATTAACAATAAGCAAAAGAATGTCTAATGTTTTCAAATGGCGAAAATAAAGGACAGAAGTCATATCAACTTCATTTTAAACTACAGTTTTAGGTTTAAACGCTGTTTAATAGACTAAAGAGTGAAGAATAATTCACTGAATAATATTCTCTGGAATATTGAAATAAGTTATAACAAACAAAACATCGTATTTTATTGCATTTCTTAACTGTTTTATCAGAATTATTAAAATGTTTTTGTTATTCTAAATTATGAAAACTGCTGACAGCGCGGTTTATTTATTTACACAGAACTATACTCAAACTGCGATCGCTTGCGGAGATAATTAATAATTAATTTCGATAGAGATGTTTATTGGGGAAATAATGGTTCAGTAGTAAATGTTAATATAGTTTAGCGTGTTTCAAACTAGTGAATCTTGTATAAAGTTACATGCGGTGGCCGTGCTGGAGCTTCTCCTGAGTGAACAGTGTCCACTGCTCCAGGTGTGTGTGTGTGTGTGTGTGTGTCCACTGCTCCAAGTGTGTGTGTGTGTGTGTGTGTCCACTGCTCCAGGTGTGTGTGTGTGTGTCCACTGCTCCAGGTGTGTGTGTGTGTGTGTGTGTGTGTGTCCACTGCTCCAGGTGTGTGTGTGTGTGTCCACTGCTCCAGGTGTGTGTGTGTGTGTCCACTGCTCCAAGTGTGTGTGTGTGTGTCCACTGCTCCAGGTGTGTGTGTGTGTCCACTGCTCCAGGTGTGTGTGTGTGTGTGTGTGTGTGTGTGTCCACTGCTCCAGGTGTGTGTGTGTGTGGCCACTGCTCCAGGTGTGTGTGTGTGTCCACTGCTCCAGGTGTGTGTGTGTGTGTGTGTGTGTCCACTGCTCCAGGTGTGTGTGTGTGTGGCCACTGCTCCAAGTGTGTGTGTGTGTGTGTGTGTGTGTCCACTGCTCCAGGTGTGTGCTTGGATGGGTCAAATACAGAGAACACATTTCACTGATAGTTAAACTCTGTATAATTGTGTATGTGACAAATAAAAATAAAAAAACACAAAAAAAACAATATCGGTAAACCGATATCTCGGTCGATCTCTGCTTGGAATCACCTAACCCCATATTAGGTATTAGGTAATAGGTAATAACATATAATATGTTATTATTAGTAGTTTGTTTGATTGATCCTTGACTGTCTTTTCCCCTACTGCTGTTGTGGTCAGTAGAGTCAGACGTTCTGCTGAATGAAGTGGTGTGTTTGTGCGCAGGTGGAGCGTTCGAGGTGAAGGAGCATCCGTTCTTCTGTGATCTGGACTGGAGCAGCTTGCTCCGACAGAAAGCGGAGTTCATCCCTCATCTGGAGTCGGAGGAGGACACCAGCTACTTCGACAGTGAGTGATGGATCAATACACAATAGTGCATTTTTACACTAAAGATGCGTTCACACCAGATGCGAATGAAGCGAATAAATCACGCTATTCACGCGTAGTTGAACGCTTGAACATTTTGAGTTTACTCGCTTCATTCGCTCGTGAAATTCACTACACAACAGATGCTAATACACGTCATGGGAGGGACTTCTGCAGGCAGCTCCAGTCTCGTTGCTAAATGTATTCCTGTTTTTGTAAAAGTACGAAGATGTATCGTACAGCTCCGGGTACCCACATACAACCACAATTAATTTATCCTCCATTGTTGTTTAGGATTTTCTGCCTCCGCTCGTAATGACGTCACTGCTAGAGCAAGCTCCTGATTGGTTAACGCGGCGTGAATATCTGCCAAAATTCAGATTTTTCAACGCGAAAAATCGCGCGAATGGCGCGTCAAATGCTCAGCAGGATTTTCTATCGTGTCTTTGCATTGACTTAACATGTAAATCATTCGCACGTAACGCTCCATTCGCATCTGGTGTGAACGCACCTTTAGAATACACTCATTAAAAAAGTGTTTAGAAAACAAATTAATACTTGAATTCAGCAAGGATGCATTGAAAGTGACAGTAAAGTCATTTATAATGTTTCAAAAATATGCAAAATATAACTTTCTATTTATCAAATAATCCTGAAACAATTGTATCACTGCTTCACAAAAAAAAAAATTAAACGGTATTACTGATTTCCACATTGATAATGACTTTAATATATAAATATGATATAAAATATAGAACAAATATTTTTAGATGATCATTTAGAAGTACATATTTTTGATAAATTCAGCTTTGGTGAATTCCATCTTTCAAAACAAGGAAGAAAATATACACACACACACACACACACACACACACACACACACACACACACACACACACACCACACACACACACGCACACACACGCACACACGCATTTGTGGTTTACGGGGACTCTCCATAGGCATAATGGTTTTTATACTGTACAGACTGTATTTTCTATCGCCCTACTTCTAAACCCACCCCTTACAGGAAACTGTGCATTTTGCAAAAAAACTAGTTCTGTATGATTTATAAGCGTTTTGAAATATGAGGATTATGGGCTCATGCCCTCATAAGTCACATTCGCCTTGTATTACCTGTCATACCCATATCATTATACAAATGTGTCCTCATATGTCACAAAAACACATACTAGGGGTGTGTGATATATATCGTCTGCGATAATATCGTAATTGTTGTTTTAACAATATGCCATTTGACATTATCAAGTATTTTGCAAAAAAACTTTCAAAACACCCCTACAGAGTGCACGCATTCATCACGATAAGTCTAGACTAGTGTGAGAGTGCATTCTTTCACTGCATGATTCAGTCTAATAAAATACATTTACAACGATCACACAATTCAAGATATGGGGACAATTTTTTTTTATTTATAACATTTCATATAGTTAATCAAAATCACCCAAAGAGTGCCGTTTTCTTTCTCCAAAAATTACCATGATTACTAACGTAACTTTTTTTTACAACAGTTCAAAAACAAGTTAATTAAGATACCAACATTTTAGACACCATATTGCCTGTTCTGTGTGCTGTGGTCTGATGGTGTGCATTAGTGAGAAACTCATCCGTCTGTTTCAGCGCGATCAGAGCGATATCATCACGTTCAATCGTACGATGAGGACGATACCAATGACGACGAGCCAGTGGAGATTCACCACTTCTCCTCCTGCTCGCCACGCTTCAGCAAGGTTAGACCGAGATTCTGCTCTGTACACAACACCGAGGATTATGAGTAGTGTAGGCCATTCGAGGATTCATCTGTTCATCTGAATCACAGGTGTACAGCAGCATGGAGCATCTGTCGCAGCTGGAGCACAAACCCGTGGTGACCCGCCGAGAGCCCAAAGCTCACAGAGAAGATCGCAGTAAGAGAGAAAGTCTGGGCAGCCTGAGCCTCCGAGAGAAGAGCTGGAGAACCGGATCCCCTGAGATGTAAGGATAGCCTAGCAACACATTAGCAACCACCAGAGCTGGGTAGTAACTGATTGCGTGTAATCTGGATTACGTAATCAGATTCCAACAATTATGCACTTGTTATTAGATTAAATTACATTTTAAAATACTAGTTACTTAATTACATATTATTCACAGAATAGCAATACATTATTACAGTCACTAGTCAGGTGTCTCCGCGGCATTAGACCACTGGATTTACAAAATTTTGGGTTTAAGAAGTGTTTCAACATTGCATCAGCTACTGATGAAGACGTTCATTTTTATTTGATGTATCACTCAGTTATTTAACCATGTTTTACTATAGCTTTGGAAGGCTTTGTTTTTCAAAATGCACAAATTCACATTATTTCTTATTTACATGTATTGCAGGCATGTCTCTTTCACCTAACATGTTTACTTGAAGTAAATAAATATATACGTATATATAAATAAATAAAAACTTAAAGTAAACTTTTTAATAATTAAGTATCATATTTGCATGTTCACGGTAATCTGATGTTGGTTAATGGTCACATGACATGCACGCAAACAAATAACATATATTTGTGTTTTATTTTGATTGATGTTATTTTAAAAATGCTTATTTTATTTGTACTTTTTTTCGATTTGAGTAATTATTAGCTTTTTATTCAACTCACAAACCCCCTGCAGTTCATTTACAAACCACAATTTGGGAAACCTTGATGTAATGCTTAATGCACTTCATGTTGTTAATTACAATAAATTGAAAATGTTCTTATTATTTTAAATTTTATATAAAATATGATACAGAAATATCCTATTTAAATCAATGTGTTAAATGAGTTAGGTTAAAACTAATCTAAACATAGTCTAATTATATTACCTAAAATGTGTAATGTAATGTCATGTAATTTGAAATCAGTAATAGACAACAATCTGTAAGTAATATACCCAGCACTGGCAACCACATAGTATCACATTTTAAACTGCTTAACAACTGCAAAGCATGCATTAAAATACCCTAGAAATGCTCAAAACAGCCGCTGAGCATTATTAGAACAGTTAATTATCTGTAACAATGATTGTGAGAGAGACATGATCTTCACTAATGCGCGCCGTTCGTTCTGCTCTCTCTAGGAAGCGTTTGTCGTGTTCAGAGTTGTCCTTCACTGAATCAGACTCCAGTTCTCCCGGTGCACGCCGGCGTTTCTCAGCACTGATGGACACGCACCGCTTCGCTTCTCCACTAGAGGGAGACGGTGACACGCACACACGCCAAACACCCTTTAAAACCAGGGGCATGTCACTAGAGGGCGCCAGCATGCCCGTCTGCTCCGGACTGGTGGAGTCCAGCTCTGCGGCATTAGTGGGACATCCTGGAGGTGATTTGGTTTTCACAATAAACATAAATAGAATACGTTCATATATTTTACTGTTGTGTTCCTGTGTGTCAGTCACTCATTGTGATGTCTCACATTTTACATTTCATCCTTCTGTTTCTCAGATAAAGTCCTGCGGCCTGCTGATGCCGCCGCTGCCACTGTTCCTCTACACATGCCAGACTCGTTTGGGCCTCGCGTCGGAAGTGACCTCGTCTTACGAAGAGCGCGACATCATCAGATTACGACCGACAGCGAGAAACGTAGCGCGACTCGCTCTGGAACCAAAGTCATAAAGTCAGCCTCCACCACAGCCCTGTCTGTCATCATACCTGCAGGTGAGACATATTTCATTATTATTAAAATTAACAACAACCAATAAAATCACAGCACTTCAACATTAAAATAATGATACAAAAAATAAGTAATAATAATTACTATTACTATAGTAATATTACTATAAATAATTACTATTTCTTTTTGCCATTTAGAACATGTTTTTGTGTACTAGTAAAAATACATTAATAATTGTTTTTATATGCAATAATATTCAAACTCTTGTCTATGATGCATTTTTGCTATTCCCAAATCAGAAGCGAGATCGCTCACGTGGATGAGTTCAGCACGCGCAACATGAAAGCCCTGTTTATGATAGAAGAGAGAACTAACCATTAAAACATGCTTACACTTTAGGCCTGTGGCTGTTATATTAAACTGAGTTTATTTAATGTTTTTTTAGCTTCTAAAGATTATAGCCGTTTCTTCTAGCACAACTTCCTTCTCTTCACAGCAGCGCGCATTCGTTCCTCCCTGACCAAACCTGAACGTCAGAATCAGATCAATCGTCTGTCGATTGTTGTAAAATGGCGTCTTTACAGTTACTAAATTGCTGGACATGTTTGATAATAAAACGTTGAAAGTACAATCCACACGAGAGACGCTGTTCCTCAGGCTGAAGTGTGTGTGCGTGTGTGTGTGTGTGTGTGTGGTATGCTGTGCGCGCCTCAAAACAGACAAGCAAAATACACTTTGAGCTTCGGGCGCGTCCAAACGATCAAATACACACAAAGCATGTAAAAACGGACGGCTTGGAGAGTATTCACTTAAACACAGTTTATGTCTTAAAGTGAACGAGAACAGTTGGGAGAAAATTGTGTGTCAATATTTTGTTTTAGTGACAGATTGGAGCTTCTTCAATGTTAATCAAAGAACAAAATACAAAGAGAAAATCACTCACAGCTCTTAATCTGAATAGAGTAATAGCTTTAATAAGCATTAATCTATCAATATATACAGTGAAAACTATGCAGTGTTCATTTATATTTGATCACTTTTAGATTTATTTTGTAGCTATTACTTACCTGAACATTAATGTTAGTAGACCATCATAGATAAATGAAAGCACTGTGTTTTTAGTTTTTTTACATTTGTACATTTGTTTTATGGTATGACAAATGGTATATTTGTCAGTTTATTTAACTTTGTTTCTTTGTTCATGTTCTTACTCTATCTTATCTTATGTATATAAAACACAAAAAATGCCTGCACACTGGTGCATTATCAAATTTATGTTTTATATTTATTTAACATTTCAGAATATAAAGCCATGTTAATTAAGCTGCTAATCTATCATAGAAATATATATTTCATACATATATGTGTATGTATGTATATATGTATGTATATATATAAATAACAAAAAGTACCGATAAGAATACCGTTAAAGTACCGGATCGATAAGCAGTATCGATAAGAGTAGTAATACCGTTAAAACCTTAACGATACCCATCCCTAACTATAATAATATATCACTTGCATATATGTGACCCTGGACCACAACACCAGTCATAAGTGTCAATTTTTTTTATTTGAGATTTGTACATCATCTGAAAGCTGAATAAATTATCTTTCCATTGAAGTATGGTTTGTTATGATAGGACAATATTTGTCTGAGATGCAACTATGTGTAAATCTGGAATCTGAGGGTGCAAAAAAATCTAAATATTGAGAAAATAATCTTTAAAGTTGTTCAAATGAAGTTCTTAGCAATGCATATTACTGATGAAAAATTAAGTTTTAATGTATTTATGGTTGGAAATGTACAAAATATCTTCATGGAACATGATCTTTACTTAATATCCTAATGATTTTTGGCATAAAAGATAAATTGATAATTTTGACCCATACAATGTATTTTTGGCTATTGCTACAAATATACCCCAGCGACTTAAGACTGTTTTTGTGCTCCAGGGTCACATATATTCTCTAACCGCTAGATTTTCTTGTAAAACTAACACTAGCTTTCTTTTTTCTATTCTATCTACTTGTTTCTTTTTATAAAAGTAAAACAATTTGTTTGTATTATTTGTGTATACACTCTATAAAATCGTAGTTTACATGATCTTTAATGTATAATAAAAACATTAATTGTGTACAATTTGTACATTAATTTAATTTTTATTTCTAGTCAAGCATTATCAAGCATTTCAATATACGTGGCATTGACAAGTGCTTTTGTAATATTATGATGTTTGGTTTGATAGTTGAGCATCATGGTACGTCACCACTAGCCAGCCCCATGTCTCCACGCTCCATCTCGTCCAATCCCTCGTCTCGTGACTCGTCTCCGAGTCGTGACTACTCACCTACCGTCAATGTCCTGCGCTCACCGATCACCATCCATCGCTCTGGAAAGAAGTACGGCTTCACCTTGCGCGCCATCAGAGTCTACATGGGTGACAGTAACGTCTACAGTGTACATCACATGGTCTGGGTACGGACACATTCTGGAAAGTTCTTCTCATTTATAACTACGGAATGTTTTACATGTGGTGATTGACATCGCTTTCGTCCAATCACAGCATGTCGAGTGTGGGGGCCGGCCCAGGAGGCGGGGCTTTGTGCTGGCGACCTCATCACCCATGTGAACGGGGAGTCTGTGCATGGATTGGTGCACACAGAGGTGGTGGAGCTCATACTGAAGGTACGGGCATCACAAACACAAACTTTCTAGAGATATTACTCAATACATTTAACACGATGCACTGAACTTTCAGAGTGGCAGCAAAGTAACGGTAACCACCACTCCATTCGAAAACACATCCATAAAGATTGGGCCAGCAAGGAAGCTTAGCTACAAAGCCAAGATGGCCAGACGCAACAAGAAGCCAGCCGCAAAAGATGGACAAGAGAGGTCAGAACGAGTTAATGCCTTTACATAAATATACATATCATCTATGTAAACACTTTACTCAATTGCTGTACTCTTTCTCCGTCTGCAGTAAGAAGCGCAGCTCTCTTTCGTAAAATCACGAAACAGTCCAACCTGCTTCACACCAGTCGTAGTCTTTCCTCTCTGAATCGCTCGCTCTCGTCTGGAGACAGTCTGCCTGGATCACCGACACACAACCTGTCTGCTCGCTCGCCCACGCAGACGTACCGCTCTCCTCCAGACTCCGCCTACCTCGGTCAGAGCTCCTCCCACTGCTTTATGATCTATTAAATACGCCTGTCAGATGTGGAATCTCATTGGCTGATTTGTCATTTATACTTGTTTTACACTTTTAGTAAATTAGCTTTTCTAGATCAGCATTTTCCAATCAAATACCAATGCTAAATTATCAATTCAACAATATTAATAATAAAAAATTTACTAAATTATTTGCATTTTATTAAATAAAACAAGAAATACATTTGGCTATGATCTTGTACAAAATGTTAATATTATTTATATTTAAATGTAGTATTTATTATATATTATATGTGTTATTTATTGTGTGTTTGCATTTTAATCAGTTAAGTATGCAGGTGCAAAACAGTATATAGTTTTGTTTTATATATTAAAAAGTACTCAAGGTGGCGACGGAGTTACTATTTAGTGTTTGTAAATATTAACACCCCTTGCAACCGTGCTGAGAATGCAGAGAGTACATGAATATCACTCATTATGTGCCTCACAGAATCCAATGTCTCTGAAGACAAAGTTTGTTGCTAGAAGCATTTGTTCATGTATAGATTTATATACATACAATGCATGACATAAGTATGATTCGAGCCTAAGTTTTCAAGTAGCTGAACAGTTTTAATAGTTTTATACATACAGACACGCAAATGTCTGGTTGCAAAATAATGATTTTCTAGAGAACAAAAAGATATGTGTAACTGAGGTTTAATGAATTTTTTTTGCCTTATAGTATGTACTTGAGTGACCTACTGAAGATAACATTTCTGTCACGTGTGGTCCCTCTTTCCTTTCCAGCAAACGTGCGTTGAAATGAGCTAAAATAGCCCTTGATATTTGGCTTCAGTCAGTGTTGTTTTTTTTGACTGATTGTCTGCCCTTTTATGTTTCTTTGAGGTTCTGACCCGTTCTGTCCTTGTCCTTTCAGGCACCTCATCTCAGAGCAGCTCACCTGCGTCCAGCACGCCAAACTCGCCTGCCACATCTCAGCACATGCGTCCGAGCTCTCTTTATGGTCTCTCGCCCAAACTCCACCGGCAGTACCGTTCTGCTCGCTGCAAGTCCGTTGGGAACATTCCTCTGTCTCCGCTGGCCCACACGCCATCCCCTATTTTGTCTTCCCCGCCGCCCATCACTGGACACAGTGTCGGCAGCTCCAACACCACCCAGGCCTTCCCCGCCAAGCTCCACGCCTCTCCTCCAATCACACGCCCCCGGCCCAAGAGCGCAGAACCGCCCCGTTCGCCTCTCCTCCAAAGGGTGCAGTCGGCCGAGAAGCCCGGCCCGCCCTCTCCACCTTCATTTCCATCCTCCACTTCTTCTGTGGGCTCGGACAGAAAAGGAGGGCTTTGCGTGTCCATGAGGAAGCATGGTTTGGAGGTTGTGCATGCTGACTACCGCCGGGAGTCATTCCACTGTGAACACGCCCTCCAGAGCCTGATGGAGATCGAGGGCGAGAACACACCCGGGGCTCCGCCCTCTCCACCCGACCAGACACCAACACACACACACACACCCGCTCAGCTCACAATGAGTCTGGTGAGGCAGCTCGGGAGACAGGACTCGATAGCGGGTCGAGAGTCCGAGGGGAAAGGGAGGCAGCCTGACTCAAGTGAAGCTGTTTTAAGGATTGCATCAAAAACCCAACTAAGAGCAACCACCTTGGATCCTAAATCAATCCAGTCTGGTGAGCCACCTCAGGAGAAGAAAGTAGCCTCCAAATCTGAGTCTTCTCAAGTCATCTCGACAGGGAAGGAAGCGCCCAGGGATGCGGGAAAGAGCGAATCAATTTATGCAATTGGATCCAGCCTCAAGATCCCAGAAGAAACGCCAGTTGTCCAGAGCTATGGAGCACAGGAACTCAATCCCCATAGCTTTCAAACTGATGGTCCTAAAGGGCTGGAAAAAGGCAAAGAGATTGGAAAGATTCCAGTGAAAGAGAAAACTGCACCGACAATGGCTCCAGATGTAAACAAGTCAAGTAAAGGACCTCTGAACATTGAGGGGACTGGATCTATTTCTGTTGGGGCAACGAAAGTCTCAGAAGCAGTCCCTGCCAAGTCCAAAACCATTGAAGAACGGGTTCAAACCCCATCAGGGTTAGCCAGAGGCCCTCAAGAGGAAAGATATCGCCGGGAAGCAGCTGAAGAGTCCCCAGCCTCTCCGTCTCCAACCGCAAGGTCGCCTAGCGCAAGCAAATCACGTGCCGTATCTCCTGGTGAAAGGTCCAGCTTCGTGATGCAGCTCACAAGTGTGGCTAAAACCGTGCTCGGACCAATGAAGTTGGGCTCTCAGGATGGTGGGAAGGCCAAGGACAGCTCCAAAACCAATGAGGACAAACGAGCCGCCACGTTGGGAAAGTCAGAGGCCTCGTCTGGGAGTCGCCGTGGGTTGACGGGAACGTGGCCCGGTCCTGGATCATCAAAGCCCGAAAAGCCATCGAAGAGCTCTTCCAAGCATTCTTAATATTCTTAACAGGAACATTCTGTTTGGAACTTTAAATAGGATGCATTCCCTGTAATTCTCCAAATGCAGACTGTTCAAAAGACTCTACAGCCATCAAACCAAGATTTAAATAAAAAAAATACGTAAACAAGTAAAGGTGCTTCAAAATGTGTAATTGTCAAGTATGTTTGTTTGTGCATATGCCGTAAGAATGCACCATCAAATGTGGATGTAGAATAAACCAGTATGTCTCTCTACATGCATGTTACATGTGTATTGTGAATAGAAGAGTCAAAAAAATAAGATGTGAAAAATGAAAGACCTAATGCTAGTGAACACTGCACATCCAATCATTCCTGCCTGGCCTGTAGAGGGCATGACATGTCATTCATCACCATATCGACCAATCAGTTTGTCAGATTTAGAAAGGAGAGGTAGTTAAAGTGTTTAGTGACCGACACACAGATCTAAACAAACTCAGTCCAGTACTTCAGTTATACTGTTAAACTGCCAACAGTAGCGCTATACTAGAGGCATCAGAATGCCTAACTTGAGGTTCGGGAGGGTTACACTGGTGGAAAAGGGAAATGATTGTTGCACAAGGATAGAACCATGTGTAAAAGTACTTGTTTCTGCTGTCTTAGTTACATTTGCACTGGAAATATCCAACAAAAGTCGACATGAAATCAATTTACTTAATGGATTGCTATGTTATTTAATCTGCATCCACTCTGACTAATTCAAATATCTACTTGGTATGAAAATGCAATACAAGACTGACTCATGCATTTTTTATTAAAGATGAAGACCCTTTGCAATGCATGTTTTGCGAGATTCCCCTTTCTGTCAAACATGACAGAGTGACGTCAACAAGTGAACTCACTTAAAGAGTATTATCATTTTTCCAGAATTTTCTTTATTTTTAATGATATGTTAATGCAAAAAAATATTGCGTAATATTACTTGTTTGTTCATTTGCTGGTTTTAATTGCATTTTTTATAATTGTATTTTTATTAATTTTTTGCCATGAAAATAGCCTAAGATGCTGACTCGGCATTAAATAAAAAATATACTACTACTAGTAGTAGAAAAATGCAGCCTTTTACTCACACCTAGTTGGTGGAGTAATTTAATGCCAATCAGCAGAATGGCATTAATAGCACATAAACATAGATTTGGACGAGAATTATGACCGTTATGGGAGTAAATTGGGGTTGCAGAAGTCAATTCATGTTGACTTTGTGGATGAATTTAAATATCTTTGGAAAGAATTAAGGAGAGTATATATAGTTTTAATTAGCCACTCTGAGACTGGAGGGAAAACGTCTAGGTTACGTACGTAACTCCCGTTCCCTGATGGAGGGAACGGAGACGTTATGTCATGACGACATAGGGGATTTACTTGGAAGCCCCGATCATCTCTGACTAAAGAGAAAACGCCAATGAAATTGGCTAGTGGATTTTGCATACCTGAGCCATTCCCCGTGCACACGGGTATAAAAGGCGACAGGTGCATCCACTGATTAGGTTTTACGCTGAGGAGCCGAGATGAGTCCCTGGCAACCAGCGATGGTTCAAGATTGTGGCATGGGGACATAACGTCTCCGTTCCCTCCATCAGGGAACGGGGGTTACGTACGTAACCTAGACGTTCCCTATCTGTCGGTCACTACGAGTTATGTAGTGACGACATAGGGGTCCTATGGAAAGCGCTACAAGCTGAACCCCATCACAACCTTGTGGCATGCAGATGTTGACAAGCGAGTGCATGACAGACAAATGCCATGCAAGAGGTTGCAACCTTCCTACCGCCCCAGCGCAAATTCGCTAACCTTGGTGCCCACCGGGACCACGGAGTACATCGCTGCTGGAGATAGCCAAGCCGCTGTTCCTTTCCCCACGGAAATCGGAAGGGATTTCGACCTTCAGTGAAAGACGGCTTCAGGTCTTTCCTATTTGTTGTTACAGCTTGCCGTAACGGCAGGGAAGCGAGCCTTCCGGAGAAGGGCGCTACGGAGGCCACATCCTGCCCGAAGGGAGGTAACATGTGGAGATACTGATATGGACTGACCCAGGCTTGGGGCAGTACTACATACGACTGGGCTCTGGGGCAGATCCTACCTAGGTGTAGGGAGGAGGTGCTGCCAGCAGAACCAGACAGAGAGCTCTGTCAAAGAGAAGACACGGGTTTACCATGAGGGAAACCTTACCGTGGAAGAATACACATATGGGATTACCCAGAGGGGAATCAGGCCATACAGACACCTAGCCCAGTGCAGGGGCTGACCGGAGACCCGGGCGAGCTAACACCAGTACTGGGCCTGGCGTGAGACTGCTCCGCCCAGTCTGACTGCCGGGGGTGCTTGGAGGATTCCACCAGGGTTCACTGTCCGGGGAACTGAACTGGGGGAGAAAAAAGGCGCTCGTATGCCCGGGTGAGGGGGAATGGCGCAGCAAGCGTGACACCGGCCAGTTCTTCCCGCCAATTACTTACCCAACACACGGGAAGAAACTGGCTCAACGTGGAGACTGTAGAATCTTGCGAAGGTGTTCGGTGTCGCCCAGCCCGCAGCTCTGCCTGCAGATGTCTGCCAAGAGGCGCCGTGCGCCAACGCATGGGAGGGGGCAACACTCCTGAAGTGAGCCCTCACCCCCAGGGGGCACGGCTCGCCTTGCGACTGGTACGCCAAGGCAACGGCCTCCACTATCCAGTGGGTCAACCTCTGTTTGGAGACAGCCTTCCCTTTCTGCTGCCCTCCGTGGCAGACAAAGAGCTGCTCAGAGCTTCTGATGCTCCGGCTGCGGTCCACGTATATGCGCAATGCTCTTACGGGACACAGCAACGCTAAGGCTGGATCTGCCTCCTTCGAGGGCAGTGCTTGCAGGTTCACCACCTGATCGTGGACGGGAGTGGTGGGAACCTTGGGCACGTATCCAGGCCGGGGTCTCAAGACAACGTGAGAGTAGACCGGCCCGAACACAAGGCACTCTTCACTTACCGAAAACGCCTGGAGGTCCCCGACCCATTTGAGCGCGGTCAGGAGCACTGTCTTAAGAGACAGGAACTTCAGCTCGACTGAGTCCAGCAGCTCAAAGGGGCCCCTCTGAAGTCCAGCCAGGACAATAGAGAGGTCCCAAGAGGGCACAAGGGGAGGCCTGGTGGGATTCATCCTCCTGGCCCCTTCAGGAAACTCACGATGAGATCATGCTTTCCCAGGGACCGGCCGTCCACTGCATCGTGGTGTGCCGCGATAGCGGCTACATACACTTTCAAGGTGGAGGGTGACAGCCTACGCTCCAACCTTTCTTGCAGGAAAGAAAGCACTACTCCAATCGTGCATCTTCGGGGGTCTTCTCGACGAGAAGAACACCAGTTCACTAACAGACTCCATTTCAGTGCGTAGGTTTGCCTTGTTGAAGGAGCTCTAGCCTGAATTATGGTCTCTACCACCGCCGGTGGTAGACCACTCAAATCTGCCACGTCCCGTCCAGGAGCCACACATGGAGGTTCCATAGATCTGGACGCAGGTGCCATATGGTGCCGAGCCCCTGAGAGAGAAGGTCCTTCCTCAGAGGAATGCGCCAGGGAGGTGCTGTCGCGAGGGAAATGAGTTCAGGAAACCAGGTCCGGGTGGGCCAATGGGGCGCAACCAGCAGGACCTGCTCCTCGTCCTCCCTGAGCTTGCACAGTGTCTGTGCGAGTAGGCTCACTGGGGGAAACGCATACTTGCGTAAGGCCAGAGGCCAGCTGTGTGCCAGTGCGTCTGTGCCGAGGGGGCCCTCGGTCAGGGAGAAGTACAGCTGGCAGTGGGAGGACTCGGGGGAGGCAAACAGGTCTACCTGAGCTTCCCCGAATCGACTCCAGATCAGCCGGATCGTCTCGGGATGGAGTCGCCACTCTCCGATTGAGCTGCCCCGGGATGTGAACAGCACGCAGTGACTTGAACTGCGTGTGACTATAGAGGAGGAGATGGCGGGCGAGCTGTGACATGCGGTGTGATCGTATACCTCCCAGCCAGTTGATGTACGAGACCGCCTCGGTGTTGTCCGTGCGGACTAGCACGTGCTTGCCCAACAGCAGTGGCCGGAACTGCCGCAAGGCTCAATGCACTGCCCACAGCTCCAGGCAGTTGATGTGCCAAAGCAGTTGGGGCCCTGTCCAGAGCCCCGAGGCTGCCTGCCCGTTGCATGTAGCGCCCCAGCCCGTGCTGGAGGCATCTGTTCTGACAACAGTATGCCGGGACACTTGTTCTAGGGGCACCCTGGCCTGTAGAAAGGCAAGGTCTGTCCAGGGGCTGAGGGAGCGGCGACACTGCCGGGAGGTACCTACTCGCAGTGTACCACGGTGCCATGCCCACCTCGGGACCCGGGAGTGTAGCCAGTGCTGAAGTGGTCTCATATGAAGCAATCCGAGCGGCGTGACTGCAGATGCAGATGCCGTATGCCCCAGGAGCCTCTGAAACTGTTTCAGTGGTACCACATTCCTGCCTCTGAAGGAACTCAGGCAGTTCAGCACTGCTTGGGCACTTTCCTCCGTGAGGCGTGCCATCATACTCACCGAGTCTAATTCCACACCGAGAAAAGAGATTCTCTGCACAGGGGAGAGCTTGCTCTTTTCCCAGTTGACCCGAAGCCCCGACTGGCTGAGGTGCCGGAGCACCAAGTCCCTGGGATCGCCCAACTGCTCTCTGGATTGGGCTAGGATAAGCCAATCGTCGAGGTAGTTGAGGATCCTGACACCCACCTCCCGTAACGGGGTAAGGGCGCCTTCTACGGCCTTCATGAACACACGGGGAGACAGGGAAAGCCCAAAGGGGAGGACCCTGTACTGCCATGCCCGACCTTCGAACGCAAACCATAGGAACGGTCTGTGTCGCAGAAGGATCGAAACATGAAAGTAAGCATCCTTCAGGTCGATTGCTGCAAACCAATCCTGGGGCTGGATGCATTTGATAATGCGCCTGCGCATCCGCATCTTGAACGGGAGCTTGTGTAAAGCCCGGTTCAAAACTCGGGTTTCAAACATTGTACCTCCTCTCGGCTGGAGGGACCGGCTCGATTGCGTCCTTTGCAAGGTGGACAGCAATCTCCTCGCGCAAGACAGGGGCGTTCCGGACTGCCACCGACGTCTCGAGAACGCCGTTGAACTTGGGAGGTCGCCCGGCGAACTGAATCGTGTAGCCGAGTCGAATTGTGCGCGTGAGCCAGCGAGACAGACTTGGCAGCGTGAGCCACGCCTCCAGACGCTGTGCAAGCGGCTCCAACGGCACAATCGACATACCTGTGGTGGTGCAGCGAAAGGGAGTAGGGGTGGATGGTACAGAAGGCGGTGCATTCTGAGGCATCCTCACCGAACTCCCTGGGTCCCAAACGGGACTGGCCAGAGGTGCGTGGGGAGGAATGTCGTCCCCGAACCATTCTCTCTTGGCTACTGGCAAAATGGGTCGTGGGCGAGAGTGAGGAAGCAGGGCGTCGCACACTGTCATCCCATGGACCTGAGAACCCGGAGGAAAAGTAAATTGCTCTTTCTTTAGAAAGTGGGTGCCGGAAAGTGGAACAGAAACGGAAGATTCTCCTCCCGGCCCTCCACCAGGGGAAGGAGCGGCGCTGTTCTCACCGTCTCCTGAGAAAGAGCAAATTCCAACATCTCCGGGTTGCCCGCATCAGGGCCGCTTCGTCGACTTCCTGGACGACTTGGGGCCTGGCTGGGACGCGGGGGGCACCATTCTCCTGCGAGAGGCTCGACGCGCCGGCCAAGGTATCGATTCGGCCTGGGGCGGAGCAGCTCTGGAGGACGCAGGAGGGCGCCCACGGCGACGGGCAGACTGAGGCCTGGCCCCGGGGGCAGCGGTGGATGGTGCATTACGCGGGGGCAGGTGTGCTGGATCGCCTCGGTCTGTTGCTGTACCGCCGAGAACAGCTGGGCAAAGCCCTCGACGGTGTCGCCGAACAGCCCTGCCTGGGAGATGGGGGCGTCGAGAAAGTGTGCCTTGTCGACGTCCTTCATCTCTACCAGGTTGAGCCAGAGATGGCGCTCCTGGACCACCATGGTGGACATCGTCTTCCCGAGGGACAGCGCCTTGACTTTCATCGCTCGTTGAGTGAAGTCAGTCGCCGTGAGCAGCTCCTGCATCAACCCTGGGTCGGTACTACCCTCGTGCTCCTGTTTGAGCGCCTTGGCTTGGTGAACCTGCAGGATAGCCATGGCGTGCAGGGCGGAGGCTGCCTGGCCCGCAGCCGCTCTCACAGGCCTTGGACGGGAGACGCGGACGGTTCCTCCAAGTGGCAGCGTTTCGTGGGCACAGGTGCACCGCGATCGCTCTCTCCACCTGGGGAATGCCCGCGTACCCCCTGGCCACTCCGCCGTCGAGGGTAGTGAGGATGGAGGAGGCGGACAAGGGGCTTCTGGCCGTGAAAGGGGCCATCCACGACCTCGTCAGCTCCTCATGCACCTCCGGGAAGAAAGGCACAGGGGCAGGGCGCGGTTGTGAGCCGCGCCCCGAGAAACCAATCGTCCAGCCGTGAGGGCTCGGGACTGGGCGGTCTGTTGACCTCCAGCCCGATGCTCACGGCTGCCCGTGCAAGCATGGCCATCAGCTCTGGGTCCGGTGCGGCGTTGGCGACAACACCCGAGGGGGGCAGCCCCACCGCACCTTCATCCTCAGAGGACGTGAGCCCATCCCCCGATGCTGCGATCGACATCCTATCTACAGATGGCGGACCGAATGAAATGCTGGGCGCCCCGTAGGACAGACCAGCGAATTCACCCGGGAACCGGACGGGATGTTCGCTGCGTGAGGAGTAAGAGGTCCGTTGGGGCGTGCCCGGCGGAGAGGCTCTTACTGTAACCCTCAGATCTCCCAGAGCGCCAGCCAGCGATCCTCTGCTCGCAGAGAAACCAGCACGGGTGGCGGCAGAGGGTGCCAATCCTTTCATAAAGGAAAGGCGAGATCGCAGCGAAATCATGCTCATACGCCCACAACAGGCGCATGAGTCATCCACGAACGCATCTTCAGCGTGTTGGAAGCCCAGACACTGAAGACAACGATCGTGTCCGTCATCCGCAGACAGGAAACGACCGCAACCAGAAGGACACGGACGAAACGGCATCTTGAAAAAGACGCGATCATCCGTGATTTGCTCTTTTAGAATTTGCTCTCTTAGTTGAAGTGCCCAGGGGAATCGCTGATGAGAGGGACTCCGCTGATCGCACCGTTACGCCAACCAGGAACAAAACAAAGATGAAAGGCTTTGTGGAGATCAGCACTCTTCTCATCCACTCGGCTCCGAAGCAAAAATCTAATCAGTGGATGCACCTGTCGCCTTTTATACCCGTGTGCACGGGGAGTGGCTCAGGTATGCAAAATCCACTAGCCAATTTCATTGGCGTTTTCTCTTTAGTCAGAGATGATCGGGGCTTCCAAGTAAATCCCCTATGTCGTCACGACATAACTCGTAGTGACCGACAGATAGGGAACCTCAAGAATGGCATTGCTAAGAAATGCTATTGAGATTATTAGATGAACTCTATGAAGAAAATGGGTCACTAAAATGTAATTGTGTTAGATTATATATATTATAGGCCAGTAAATGCACTGTGGATTATACACTTGAATTAATACAAATCTGAAGAAGCCTGAATTATTCTTTAGTATATGCAGAAGAGTTTGTGATGTTATGGTACATGTGTAGATGTATTTCATTTGAATCCATTCAGGGCTTTGAATTCACCTTTGCTGCATTGTGTCCAACTTTATAGTAATTGATTACGTAGTAGGTTGACATGTAAACGTCTAGTGGTGTGCAAGAGATGAACGATCTTCTGGAAGTGGCTTCATGTTATATGTAATCGGTTTACACTTTAAATCACATGGTCTCTCTCACGTTTGTTTGGAGACTGTGTGTAGTGAATCTAGCGATGACTTAGGAGTGTTTAGTGCCACATTAATGCAATGATTTTCTTCCAAATCAGCTGATCCCTGATTGACTGTCTTCTGCCAATAGAGGACTTTACACTTTACCCAAAAATATGTAATATTTTCTTTGGTATTAGCATGTTTTTTTGACATTGTACCATGATAATATTTTTTTGGGACATACACCTTGAATATACATGGATATGTTAATGATTCAGTGGTGTCTGATCCATTGTTTATATCACATTGTACCATGGTAAAACCACAGTAATTTATTTGTGTGAGGATAATGTCATCTTTTATAAGTTTAATAATATTCGGGTAGGGTGTATATGCCTTTATTGTGTTTTCTGGTTGATTTGTGCTGTGAAGTGGATAGATCGTGTCAGTTTTCCGTCTGTGTTTAGATTCTGTAGGACAGCGTTTGCCTGAGACACCGTTACTCAAGCAACGAGTACAAGCAATGTTACATAATGCACTTTATTGATTTATCTCTTTGTATTTATTTGTTTTATTTGTATTTAACTTTTAGTGAAAGAACTTTTAGTTTTTGCCCTGTTTGATTATTAAAAACTGTTTTTATTTTTTTTGTATATTCACTTATATCATTGTTTATTTACAGTTTTTTATGATTTCTCACATCAGGCAATGTTAAAAACTAATGCAATTTAAAAAATGTTATTAATAATAAAGTACAGTAATGATAATTAAGCCGATTCTTTGTTTTGTGTTGTCTCTTCTCTTGTATGTACGTATTTGTAGATTCATTTTTTAATTATAAATTAAATATTGGGTAGTTATAGGAGATTATAGGTTTGCAGTTAAAATAATTTAATACAATATGATATATATATATATATATATATATATAACTGCACTCTGTTGCTACATTTGGAATATGGCAGTGATTTATCTTACTTTAAATAATAAATCATATTTAATTATAAGCAACAAATAATTAAATAGTAATTCATATTTAAATAATATTACTAATCTTCTATTTTGATATACAGTGTAAGAGAAGTTACAAAATAAATAAATGCATACATACATAAATATCTTCCTGACTGCAGAAAAAATATTTGTAAATATATAATAAATACAAATATCTCATGTCATTATATTGTTTGGAGCATGAAAAAAAATATTTTCAAAAATTATAGTTTATTCATATGTTATGCTATATTCTTTAAAAAGTCCTGACCAGTTTTTTAATAAATATATATATATTTTTAATATAATAGGAAACCCGTCTATGGCTATTGTACACACATTTTGCATAAAGCATACAGCAAAATGGTTGGATATCAAATCTTTCTGTTATGTCTTTTTATAATATAGCTGAGAATATTTTTATACAAAATTTGGTAGCCAAATTTAGCCAAGATTCAATTGCTTGAGACATTTGGGACAATAATGCACCAACATTTCTATAATAACATGCATGCTGTGGCAAATACAGTAAATATGTGAATTGCTGTTATATGAAATGAAGGTTGATTTTTTTTTAATTAATCAAAAACAGAAATGTGTTGGTTTTTAACAGAAAATGTATCTTGAGTGAACTTTGCTTAGCTTTAAAAACCACTATACCGCCCCACATTTAATTCACACTAATATATATGCACTGACATTTATGACATTTTATCATTAACATCTGAAATTGTGACAAAAAAACATGTAGGTCAAAATAAAGACATTAAAAATTATATTTGGACATTTCGATGATTTAACAGATGCTCATGAAGAACTTAATCATGCCTCTCATCTGCTTGTGTCCAGCATGTTTGCTGAGATGTTCATCTCTTCATGGTCTTTGATGTAACATAGAAATTAATTGCTTCCTTTGATCCGAGATCTTATTTCTGTATCTGTTCCATTAGATGTATATTGATAAAATCTGTCAACAACCTCTTGTTCTGAGTATTTTCTCTGTTCATATTGATGCCCAAGCTTCTTGGAAGTACTTGACTTTTGAGCACACTGCTTGAAAGATTGGAAAATTATGCCTACTTGAGTTGTTTTTCAGACTAGTAGCAGCCTGTGCTGCTTCATCTGTTTCCCTTCTGTCATGAACCATTAAAGAGCACCAAAATCCTGAGACTGAGACTCATCTGTAAAAATCTGATTGTAAACGCATTTCAAACCACCTCCAAATGTGTTCAGAATCAGATTTTAAAAAATCAGATTTCATCTTAGTTTTTTTGCTTTTATACCACAAACCCATCTTGATATTAGGGGTGTTAGAAAATATAGATACACACGAGTATCGTGATATTTTGTTTGGCAATACTGTATCGATTCTCAAAAACATAATATCGATATTTAAAAATAGAAAAAAATTATCATACAGGGTTCATGGCAGTTGTTTTGTTTTGAGTTCATATCCCGACCGCTAGAGAACAGCATTCATCTCTGAATTGAAACAGTGAGAGGAAATACTAGCATTAGAGCACACCACTAATGTTTATTAATATAGTTATAATATAGTGGTAACGTCCGCTCCGGGACCGCGGCGCGGGTGCCACCTCAGTTATACATACATTTAACTAAAGAATCTGCAAGCACTTTAATTTTTCCCCCTATACTTCAATAATGTTGAATGTTACAGGGACTGATTATTGCAAATGCAGATCCCAGTGTGTTCTGGTTAAACTATTTGTATTTATTTATTTATTTATTGCTAAGATTTGCATATAGTGGTGTGCTCTTAATGACAGCTTTCCTAAAAAATATAGCCTATTCCTAAAATAAGAAATATCCCAATATATCGCCTTGCTTACAGTATCGCAATATATCGTATCGCAACCCCTGTATCGTGATACGTATCGTATCGCCAGATTATTGCCAATACACAGCTCTACTTGATATAGTCTGAATATACAAACAAAAAAATGCTGGCAGTCTGAATTCATTCACTACATTCCCTATATTAGTGTGCTATAGTGCAAGTAGCTTCAAGTACCTCGGTGTAAACATCTCCGAGGACCTGACTTGGACTACACACATCCAAACTCAGGTTAAGAAAGCCAGGCAAAGACTGTACCATCTGCGACAGCTGAGGAAATTCAGGGTCTCACCAGCTTTCCTGAAAACTTTCTATTCAGGGGCCATAGAAAGTGTATTGACTTAGGAGGAGCTTCTTCCATCAGACCATCCCTAACCCTAAACTCAAACTCATAACATCAACATGACTCCTTTTAATAATCAGTAGATATTCATTATTCTCCACCATCCATATTGCTGCTATGTACACACCCTGTACAACCTGTTTGCACATCCCTGCTTATATTATTATTTATTAAGTCTACAGTATACTGTCCTGCACATTTTATTTTATTGCACTTTTTATCTTATTTGTTCTTTTTCTATTCCTATTTTTTACTTCATTTTTCTTTCATACCTATATTTATGTATATTCTCTTGTGTTACATATAATTGCACTGTCCATGGAGCGGACCTGACTTACATTTCATTGCTGGTTATATCCTGTATAATTGTGTATGTGATGAATAAATCTTGAATCTTGCACTCATTTGGTTCCTGTGGTCTTGTCCTGATGGCTGTCTAGGTTACTTTATACATAATTAACAAGATTTTAAAATCTATACGATGTTTAATAGGAGCCAGTGCAGTGTTGACAGAACCGGACTAATGTGGTCATACTTCCTGGTTCTAGTAAGAACTCTAGCTGCTGCATTTTGGACCATCTGTAGTTTGTTTATTAAGCGTGCAGAACAACCACCTAATAAAGCATTACAATAATCAAACCTTGATCATCATCATCATCCTGAATCATCTTCCATATTTGAGAAGATGACGCCTTGCTAATGGATCATTTTGTCTTCCGCTCATAGTTCTCAGAAACCTATTATGTTTTTCTCTATTATTTTGTGTTTAATTCTTCCTTATTAACCATAAGCTGTGAACACAAAATGCACGATTTCTTTATTTTTTTTACCAGCCAACATTAAAAGCTTCTGTATCACATTGTTCCTGTGGCTCAGTGATTAAAGCATTGCGTTAGCAGCGCAAAGGTCATGGGTTCAGTTCCCAGGGAACACATGTACTGACAAAAAAATGTATAACCTGCATGCACTGTAAGTCGCTTTGGATAAAAACATCTGATAAATATAAATGTATCATCTGTCTGCATGTTTTCAATTATTTTATTTGTGTGTTTTAACTTGAAATGATGAAAGTAAATATATTGTCGTTTACCCTTTAAATCATCCTCCAGCAGTGACATGTTTATCTCTCATTTTTATGTGTATAAATTATGTGATACGTGATTGTTGATATTTTCAAATAACATAATAGCAAATTAAACAGCCTTCATATTCATCATGTGTATTTTCAGAAAAGCAACACAATATAAATTGCATTCGGTTTATTAGCTACAAAGCATGCGTGTGAATCAGTTCTCATCTTTCTGTGATCTTGTGTCTGATCCACTGTTTTGAGATGCTGGCGTGACTGTGTGCAATGCCAGTCATATTACTCGTTTGATTACATCGCATATGGTACAAATCATGTCCTTCCTATTTACAATGACTTAATTTGATATATTTTTGATGTATATTGTTTATGTGTTGGTATATTTAAGTTTAGAAAGCAGTCTGATGCACCTATGAAATTGAAGTAGTTCTTAACATATGCACCGATTTATGACCCCGCCACAAATATAATTATAATCAGCCTAATATGACAGAAACACACAGGGACAATATGTAACAGACACGTTGCAGATGCAAACAGGGTGAATAATGTTTAGTGTTTTGATTATAAGTCAACATCCGCACATAAGATGAAAACAACAGATGCAAGAGTAGACTATTCAATGAAGCATGTGTGCATTAATGTTTACTTTAACTGTACAGAGAATTTCACGGAGGAAAATTAACAAATGTCCTCACAGAAAATAAAACTTGATGTTTTTTTATGGAGAACCATTACACCCCTAATAATTTTCATAAAATCCATGATCTTCCTCTGTTTGATCATTGTGTTTTGACTCTGGACTGTTTCTCTCGTTTTGGATTGATATCTGGATTGATATCATTGGATTGATATCTCGTTTGGATTGATATATTTTTGACCCTCTTGCCTGCCTTGATACTCTGCTCTTGTCTCTCCTCTAATATCCCTGTTCTTGATGTCTGTGTGTCTAAATTATGAATGAATGAGTTCAGTGAATCAGGCCATTAATGATAACGTCATCATCAATACATAATCATTGACGCCTGATCACGTTTTGTCCTGGGTTTTCTTGCAGTAACAAATGTGTCTTAAACACAAAGTTGCAGCAGCCAGAGAAAAGTTAACATTAAAAGGTCAAGGGTCAATAGCCCAATTAAAGAAAGCAATCATCGCCATTATGGTAACTTAAAACGAAACAGTTTCAATAAAAGGACATTAACCTCTGAACCTCTGTAGTTCTCAGTAAGACATTTTCTATAGATGACTGTCAGAAATTAAATCTGGTTATACAAAGGGAAGCTGGTTACGCAGTTCCCTTAACCTCTCACCGTCTGGCTAGAATTAGCTCTGAACAATGCCTAGAAATGTGTATTACAAGCACATCCTGTGTCTGTTTGCCTCTTTATAATGTATCGCTTATTGTATTCCTCAATTGTAAGTCGCTTTGGATAAAATAAAAATAAAATAAAATAACAATGTTAGCATCTGCTAAACGATTAATTGTAAATGTTTTGTAAAAAAAAGTCTGTCAAAAGTATTAATGTAAACATTTTGGCTTTCCTAATTCTGCATCCCGACAAAATGAAGAGCTAATGCTGAAGACGAGTGTGACTTGATGCTGTTGTGTTAGCTGTTGTGACTTGATGATGATTCTGCCCTTCATAGTCAGCATCTACCTTTTTGCTCAGAGAACTGACTCCTTTAACAGACAGCGTCACCGTGTTTTTGTCTTACCAGAATTCCTAGCGACGGCCCTGCCTCCACACCCCCGACTCCTCACCTTTAGCCCGTTCCTGCCCCAGCACGGGGAGCTCTCGGGGGGAACGCTCTCTGGGTCCGGGTTAAATGTCTCTGTTCTCTCTCCTTCCTTTTGTTTAATCGGTAGTTAGTTATATAATGTTTGCCTTCTCAGTTAGCTAGCTCACCTCTGCTGATTAGTTGATGTTAACATGCTTTACTATAACATCACCGGTACGACGGCAATCACAAGAAAAGTCTCCAAAATACACCTCCAGCGTTGCAGACAACATGATCTAGACCGGTGGTTTTCAATCCTGGTCCTCGGGACCCACTGCTCTGCACATTTTGTATGTCTCCCTTATTTAACACACCTGATTCAGATCATCAGCTCGTTAGGAGAGAGATCAATGAACTGACTTGAGTGTGTCAGATAAGAGAGACATGCAAAATGTTGAAAACCACTGGTCTAGACCACAATCTCAAAACTCAAAAAAAAAGAAAAGAAAAAAAGGTACGTTTTTTACTCGCTTTTCCTCTATTTTACGTTACGTTATACACTGTAAAAAAAAAAAATGGTAAGGCAACGTAAAATTTTAAGGCAACCAGCTTCAGCAGATTGTTACGTTTTCTCAACTTGTTGTTTAAAGTTTATACAGCAAAAAGTTGTGAATCTTGTTACACCTCATCTAGGCAACGAAGCATGAAGTTAAAGCAGGAAGTTATGACGAAGTCTCTTATAGGCATTCAGGAGTCAGCTGACCAGGCAGGGTGTGGCACCAATTGGACTGCAGGAACCAATCAGACATCCTCCTGCACAGAAACACACACAAACACATGCCAAACAAAGACAACACAGAGAAATAGAGCAAAAGGGACATAACAATCTCTTACAAAAATAAGTTGAGGGAACACAAAAATATGCTGAATCTAGGTGCCTTAAAATCGTACATTTGCTCAAAAGATTTGTATGCTTTTTTTTTTTTTACAGTGCAGCTCACTATTTACACCGTGTGCCCTCACTAACATGCTCTCTGAGATAGGTGAATGTCTTTTCCAAAACTCATCTTCATTTTATAATGCATCTACAACAACCAAAGACAGTGTGTTTAGTATAATATCCAATTAAATGAACAAAACAAATAATTATCAGTTTTGAACGTTATGATCTAACTGCAAACACCAACTTCTCACAGTTATCTTCAGAAACATCTTCATCAGTTTCTCTGTTCGTGGTTTCTCTAGAATACATGTTTAGAAATGCAGTCTGACTGTCATAGCGTTTCTTTTCCTAGATATGTTTTATAGGTCCAATACAATCATAAAATATTAGCTTTGTAGTCACTCTCGCCGCTTTGCAGACGAGACAAAATTGATAAGTGCATGAAAACATGTTCAAACTGTTTGTCTTTTATGCTGAAGAGCATTAAGCATCTGTTTCGGAGGATTCAGTTCTGAGAATAGACTTTTAGAATCTAAATGAAACTAAAACTCCAAACTAAATGAGCACGGTGCTCGTTGGTGATCAGCTGGGCTACTTAAGCTGATCACTACCACATCTCCGTGCGACGTCTTGTTCTGCCCAGCTGACATTTCCTGTTGCCTACCTGATCTGTTTACCCACTCTGACTGTCTGCCGCCTGCCTCAACCCTTTGCCTTCTCTCCGTTTACGATTCGGTCTCTCTACGATATCCCAGACGGGATGGTGCTCGTTAATGTAGGAGTTAAACAGCATGTTTCGACATAACTGAAGAATTTAAATCATGTTCGTGTGCAGATTAAACACAGGACTATAATGTGTAACTGTTAATAATAAACCTGCCCAGATTCTCGAACACTTTTGAACTTATTTCTTCATGATAGATTAGAAGGTATAAATTACTGTATTTAGGTTTATTCGGTGATATTAAAATATTAAACATTATATACTTTTTTTTATTTGAGTGTGCCTGTAAGTTTATTCTCTTCAGCATGAAAGGTGTGCCAAAGTAAAACAGAAATACAAACACAAACATAATCTGGTATAATTAATAACTATAATTAGTTTAAACTATAATTAGTTTAATACATAAATATATGATACTATAATGTGTCTAATACATAAAGCACTGTTTGTGTTATTATAGCTGGCACACCACACTGATAAAAAAGCCAGATCTGAAATGTAATGGACTATAACAAAGATAAATCAGGATCGCACTAAAATCATAACTATTATCGAAACTATGTTTCCCATCTTTTTTACTTCGTTTTCTTTGAAGTATTTGTGAGCAATATTCTCACAAAAAATCATGAAATATAGTAAAGGAGGCTTTATTTCTTCCATTTGCAAGTGTAAATGTGTCATTTACCCGCGACTTACAGTGCATTCAGGGAACACACATACTGACAAAAAAATGTATAGCCTGAATGCACTGCAAGTCGCTTCGGATAAAACCGTCTGCTAAATGCATAAATGTAACTCAAAACACCCACTAAAATAACCATGTCCACAATGTCCGAAAAAAAAGTAAATTCAATATATTCTCAAAAAACAGGGTCTTTTCTAAAACTAAGGGATAAATATTGTTACATATTCATTTGAATGGTAGGCCTTTTCTGTCATTGCAGAGGACAAGTTTATAGTTTCTTTAAAAACTTCTCACACATAACAGAGAGAAAACAGCCCTATTGTAACACGGCTCATTGATTTACCTTCATCATCAGATCTGAAGTAACAGGATCAGTCTTATCATAGACTACATTTCTTACTCAAGCATTAACTCTGTTCATGTCTCCAGACAGCGTAAGCAGACATATGTTTATCACGGAGACTTCAAGCATGTGATAAAATCATTTTGACAAAGACTTGATGATGACAGACCCTGGAGAAATTATATCTGTGACGAATGAAGAGCAATAGAGAAAACTATTGCAACCTTACAACACTAATAAGAGACGGACGGAGTCTCAGAAGGATGTTTTGTTTCTGAACAGACAGCAGATCTGTATTTTACACCGAGAGAAACTCTTCTGTCTGCCTTTGTGTTTCAGACCCGTCAGTGAAGCTGCTTCTGCTTACATGGTAAGAGAACTGTCTTTTTGGTTATATGTAGAGAACATTAAATAGATATAATCACAGATGCACTAAGTATTTCTGTCTGCAATTTTACTCTACTTCATACATACTGTGCTGTGAAAGATTATTTGTCTTATCCTGACTTCTGTTTTTTTATGAAAATCTAATACTAGATAGTTTTAGTTCTTCAAACAAACCTCAGTAAATATTTTTTTATACAGTTTTTAAGCAAAACAAATCTTTATTTCTATGATTTGAATCAGTGTCTTGCTATATAAACCAGTCGTGCTTGAGCTTCAACGTACAGATTTGAGGATTTTCTGGTGGAGGAGAAACATGCTGTGTGTCACGTCAAGGGATATGGAGCAGAGGCAGGATATACTTTACAAATAATGTCTTCTAATGACTGAAAGCAAAACACAGGAACATGGATATAAATGATCTGACCTGGAGTCTGATGCACACAAATGACGTTTAACAACTGACAGCAAACATGGGGCAGAACAGACTATAAATAGACAGAGCTAACTCAACACACCTGGAACATAATCAGGACACAAGGCTGGGACTAACTGAACTCATAATGACTGGGAAACAGGAAGGACCATATAAGGGTGAGGAGACAAGGCAAGGGAGACAAACTGTGACATTACCCCCCCCCTTCCAATATTGCGTCCCGCGCCCATTATGACATCGAGGGAGGGTGCAAGCCTCTGGAGGCCTCAGGTTCTAGAGACGGACAGGTGGCCTCCAGGCGGTGCCCGTTCGGGACATGGCGGATCCGGGGACTCCAGGCGGCCGCGGCGGATCCGAGGGGACTCAGGCGACCACACGGCCACGGATCCAGGGACTCAAGGCGGCCCGCAGTGCAGAGGGCAGGAAGCTTGGTATGCCTCCATGGCGGTGCAGGGAGCTTGAGAGATGCCTCCGTGGCAGGAGCAGGAAGCTTGAGGCCATGGAGGTAGCCCCCAAAAAATTATCTTGGGGAACCTCTTCTTCTCAGGGGTGCTCAGGAGGCCGTCACTCGGGTTCTGGGGAGCGGACGTAGCCGGCAGGGGCTCGGTGAGCGGACGGGGCGGCAGAGCTCGGAGAGCGGTCGTAGCCAGCGGGGCTCCGGAGGCGGACGGAACCAGCAGGCACGGAGGCTGGGCCAGACCAGCAGGGGCTCCGGAGAGCTGGACAGGGAACCAACAGGGGCTCTGGAGAGCTGGGCGGAACCAGCAGGGCTCTGGAAGCTGGACGGAACCAGCAGGGGCTCTGGAGCTGGACTGAACCAGCAGGGGCACGGGCTGGCGAGCAGGCACGGAGGCGCTGGCTGAGCAGGCTCTGGCGCTGGCGAGCAGGCTCTGGGCGCTGGCGGGCAGGCTCTGGAGGGCTGAGGTAGGCTCTGGGCGCTGGCGAGAGCAGGCTCTGGAGGCGAGAGCAGGCTCTGGAGGAGGCGCAGTCTCGGGCAGGCACTGGGCGCAGTCTCGGAGCAGGCACAGGCACTGGCTCGTGGCGGCGCTCGGGGCAGCGGGCTCGCGGCGCTCGGGAAGCAGACTCATGACATCCCAGACAGCAGAGGCGAGCGAGCTGGGACGGGACCAGCGGAGAATGAAGATGGTGGAGGCCATAAGGCAGCTGGCGTGGCGGGTTCTGAGTCGCCGCGGTAGGTGGCGAACTCAACTGGGGAATGGCTGGTGGCATCGGACTGCGGAGGCGGCAGCCACATGTGATGACTGCGGGCCAGACTCATCTAGCCCACGATAAAGTTCGATCGGCGGCGATCCACAGTGCGAAGTTGATGTATTTCTTCAATGACCAGCTCGGATCAGCTCTCGGCATGACGAGGCGGATATCTTCCACCAACCCAGAATCCCTCCATTAGGTGAGGTCATCACATGTGGTGAGGTGGCAATGGTTCTAAACTCCTCACAAACTCCTCCAGGTCACGGCGTCCTGGAAGATGAAGATTGTGGCTCATTAGCTATTTCCCGCCCTTGAACCATTGATCGGCGTAGCTCAGTCTCATCTTCTACATTTTAGTAGGTCAGTTGTTTCTGTCACGTACGTCAGAGCGAGAGCGAGGATATACTTTAAATAATAATGTCTTTAATGACAGAAAGCAAAGGCACAGGAACATGGATATAAATGATCTGACCTGGAGATCTAAGTGCTGACGTTGACGTTCTTGGCAAACATGAACAGACTATAAATAACCGTAACTCAACACACCTCACTTTAATCAGGACAAACTGGACTGAGACTAACTGAACTCATAATGACTGGAAACAGGAAGGACCATATAAGGGTGAGAGACAAAGGCAAGGGAGACAAACTGTGACACTGCTGTCGATGTTGTTCTTTTGGATCTTTTTTTCTTCAATTCTAGGATCTCAATAAAACAATGGAGACTTTCGTGAAAAACTTAAATGAAAAACAAAACAGGTGAGGAAACGAAGGTCATTTTCATTACTGCCACTGGATCGAATACAATTATGATTATCTATGTTTAATATAATAGATTATTATTATTTTTTGCTTCTGCATCTGTAATATGTCAGTATCTGAGTTTATCTCAGATATTGTCTAGAGTGATCTAAGTGTTGTGATTGGCGATTGAGTGGGTTGATTTGTCTAAAGCTGCACTCAGCGTCAGATTAAGCAACAGTTTAGAAGCTGTCAGTTTCTCAGAGATGAAAAGGCTACAATCACTGCACTGGGAGGAAGAGAAGAAGAAAGCGAATGATGAAGGAGAAGCTGGAGGAGATCAACTTGAGACATCTCAGCTCTTTTCACACACAGTCAAATATATAGAGGAGATGATGAATGACAGTAACATCTGCTTTCTAAGGCCTGATTTCAGATCATGATTGATTGATTGGTTGACTGCTGATTGATTGATTGATTGATTGATTGATTGATTGATTGCTTGATTATACACATACAGTTTATCATACAGTAAAGCAGATACTTCAGTTTGTAGAGTGTTGGTTAGTACTAACTAGAGTGAATCGTGAATATGGTCTATAATAGATATTATGTTTTGTTGTTTCTCATTTCTTCATCTACTCCAGAGTCCAGAACAGATTAAACCGTGTAAAAGTGAAAAATAAACTTGAGGCTCCATTGTGATTAAACAGATCTGTCAAATCTCAGATAATAATGTTCAAACAGCATTACCGGTTTCATTATTTTAATAATTTGACTCTATTTTGTGAAACGTCTACAAAGATCTTATGGAGAATTATGGAGAACAAGGTTCAGAGTTAATGTCCTTTTATTGAAAATTGTTTCATTTGAACTGCCATTATTAACGAATAATGTTTCCTTTAATTGGGCTCTTGACTCTTAACCTTTAAAACAGTTTCTCTGGCTGTAACCTGTGTATTGAAACACGTTCCTGAAGCTGCAAAAGCAAAATCAAATGAAATCAGGTGACAATGGATTTATGTTGATAGTGACATCAATAAGTGGCCTGATTTGTTGATCTAACGTCTGTTGTGTCTTTAATACAATTCACATTTTGCCCAATAAACCGTGTGATACTACAGTGTGACATCTGGCAACGCGATCAGATGTTCTGAAGGTCACTGGCACCCAGCATGCATTGTAGCATCCTTTTATTGATTCAAGATTCAAAGGTTTTTATTCGTCATACTCAATTATACAGAAATATAATCAGTAGGAAATGTAAGTCAGGTCAGGTCCGCTCAAGGACAGTGCAAATGTAACACAACACAAGAGGATAAACATGAATATGGTAAATAATAATACAATTAAATGTGCAGGACAGTATATTGTGGACTTAATAAATAATAATAAACAGGGATGTGCAAGAGGTGTGCAAACAGGTTGTACGGTGTATACATAGCAGCAATGCGGATGACAGCCGCTCCTGGCCACACAAAACCACAGTTTAAATCTAGTCTAAAGCAGAGTCAGACTGGTTTCCAGTGGTTCTTAATTCTTCCTTATTAACCATATGACAGTGCATGATTTCTTTATTTTACAGCCAACATTAAAAGCTTCTTTATCATCTGTCTGCATGTTTTCAATGTTTTTTTGAATTTTGTGTTTTAAGTTGAAATGATGAAAGTAAATATTTTGTCTTTTACCCTTTAAATCATCATCTGGCAGTGACATGTTCATCTCTCATTTTTATGTAGAAAGATATAGCCTACTAACGTATGTAAATTAAATAGCCTTCATATTCATCATGTGTTTCAGAAAACGACACAATATAAATTACATTCGGTTTTATTAGCTGCAAAGCATGCGTGTGAATCAGTTCTCATCTTTCTGTGATCTTGTTTGAGAATGACTGTGCAAAATAGTCTTCAGTTGATTACACTCGCCTCTCTTTATCATTTTGATGTGTTGGTATATTAAGTTTAGAAAGCAGTCTGATACCTAATTGAAGTAGTTCTTAACATATGCATTTATGACCCCATACAAATATAATTATAATGAGCCTAATATGACGGACACACAGTAACATTTTATACATTAGATGTGTTTAATATTTTTGTGTTTGTTTATAAGTTAACAATGACCATTCCTGGATTATTGATTGTTTATTCTTTTATCAGAGCTGTTGGAGATTCACATTAAATTAATTAAATCCACATATAAGATGAAAACAACAGATGCAAGAGTAGACTATTCAATGAAGCATGTGTGCATTTAATCTTTCAGGTCTGGAGGGCACGGGGCAACAATTAGTGAGCAGATCGCGAAGCCAGAGTTTCCCTGCTCTATCAATGTGACAAAACCCACTCACACAGTGAATCACATTTCACGTGCCTGCAGGAAGATCTCGGGGCGCTCTCTCTGGGTCCGGGCTAAATGCAGGCTCTGTTCTCTCTCCTTCCTTTTTTCTTTTCCTAGATATGTTTATATCGATTAATACAATCATAAAATATTAGCTTTGTAGTCACTCTGCATAACAGGAGGCTGAGTGATAAAGCATGTTCAAACTGTTTGTCTTTGTGCTGAAGAGCATTAAGCATCTGTTCCGGAGGGATTGGTTCTGAGAATAGACTTTTAGAATCTAAATGAAACTAAAACTCCAAACAAAAGGAGCACGGTGCTCGTTAATATAGGAGTTGGTGATCAGCTGGGCTACTTCTTTTGACAAAGACTTGATGATGACAGACCCTGGAGAAATTATATCTGTGATGAATGAAGAGCAAGAAAACTCCTCCCTCTTACAATACTAATAAAAGACTGAGACGGAGACGAAATCCACTCCATTTCGCAAAAAAAAAAGCAAGAGCAGGATTTCTGAATAGACAGCTACACCGTGAGAAACTCAAACTCTTCTGTCTGCCTTTGTGTTTCAGACCCATCAGTGAAGCTTTTTCTGCTTTAACTGGTAAGATAATTGTCTTTGTGGTTATATGTAGAGAACATTAAATAATTATAATCACAGATGCACTAAGTATTTCTGTCTGCAATTTTACTCTACTTCATACATACTGTGCTGTGAAAGATTATTTGTCTTATCCTGACTTCTGGTTTTTGTGAAAATCTAAAGCTAGATATATTTATATTTAAACCTCAGTAAATGCAGAATACAGCTTTTAAGCAAAAAATAAATAAAAAAAGCTTTACTCCTATGCTTTGAATCAGTGTCTTGCTGCACAAACCAGTGATGTCTGAGCTTCAAATGACAGATTTTGTGATTTTATGGTGGAAAAGTGATGCAATGGAGACTTTATGTGAAAAACTTAAACTCAATGAAAAACAAAACAAGGTGAGGAAACAGAAAAGAGTAATTTTCATACAGCCACAGGATAAAATACAATTATGATTATCTATGTTTAATATAATAGATTCCAGTTTATTATTATATTTACTTCTGCATCTGTAATATGTCAGTATCTGAGTTTATCTCAGATATTATTGATGTGAAGTGTTAATGTGTTGATCGATATGATTGAAGTGAATGTGACTGATTTCAGTCTAAAGCTGGGCACTCAAAGCGTCAGATTAAACAACAGTTTCTCAGAGATGAAGAAGAAGCTACAATCACTGCACTGAGAGAGGAAGAGGAGCAGAAGAAGCAGATTAACGAAAATAACGTCTTTCTACAGGTCTGATTTCAGATCATGGATTGATTGATTGATTGATTGATTGATTGATTGATTGATTTGATGATAAATGGTGTGTTTGTTCTGCAGAAGTGTCCAGTCTGTAAGAAGATGCAGGACATCAAAGCAGCTGTTGATTGTGTCTCATCAGCTCCTGTGATTCTGGATCCAAACACGGCTCATCCATCTCTCGTCCTGTCTGATGATCTGACCAGTTTAAGATACAGCGAGAACAAACAACTGCTTCCTAATAATCCAGAGAGATTTGATGATTATTCCTGTTTTAACTCAGGAACACACTGCTGGGATGTGGATGTGCAGAACAGAATGTCTACACGTTCTAGTTTCACTGTTGAACAGGATCTTGAGTGTGTGAGAGCTGATCTTGATTATGATGGAGATACGGAGTTATTCTCTGATCCTGTAACTAACACACAACTACACACATTCACAACCACCTCCCCTGACACTCTCTTGCCATTCTTCTGTGTGTGTGTGTGTGTGTGTGTGTTGGTGTTTGTGTATCTGTGTTTGAACATGTTTGTCTAAATGTTTACATTTTGTCCAGTTTAATTCTGTTGATTGCACTCATACAACTCCTGCTCAATTAAACTCCACGCCTTGTCCTCTTTTAATTTGTCCTTGGTAAAAATGATTTGTGGTGTAATATAACAATGTGTGTTTCTTAGCTTTGAGGATGAACCTCTCGTCATCTATTTCTGGCATAACAAGTGGGTCGTTCTTAATTTGTGGTGTACTTTACAACAGTTGAAATAAACTCTAAATACAATAAATCTTAAAATGTTTGCATGTTTGTATTCTGTAGGGTAAAAACTAACTTAATAGTTACATTTTTAATTTAAAATACATATTTAATTGAGTTTTAAAGATTGCATTTGTAACAGAATATGGATGTTCCCGTCATACCGAGATATCATGGAATGTAATTGCAAGAATATAACATTTTTAAAATAAACACAGTGGTTATATTGTGAATCTAGATTGTATTAGCTGTGTGTTCCTGTGGTTCAGTTGTAGAGCATTGTGTTAGTAGCGCAAAAGTTGTGGGTTCAATTCCCAGGGAACACGCATACTGACCCAAAATGTATAACCTGAATGTACTGTAAGTTGCTTTGGATAAAAGCATCTGCTAAATGCATAAATGTAAATGTATTTAACATGTACAATGTTATTAAATTGTTTTAAAAATACATATTTTGTTATATTTAAGAAAAAAGCTGTGTCCCCCAAATTCATGTCTGCGGTGTTACAACAGTGGTCGGCCCTTTATGAAAACAGGGAATCTATTTGGACTACTTCCTGTGTGTAAAGGTCACTGCAGGTGCTGGTTAATCTGAGGGGTGCACGGGGAGTACATTCTTTCTTATTAATTTGCTTAAAGTTAGCTACATTTCTGACAATTTCACGTGTCGCACTTTATTGGTGTCTGTGTTATATTGATAACTTGCAGATCTGACATATTTTAATAAAAATTTCGATAAATACATATTAATAATTAAAAAATGTCCCTTGATCTTGACATCATCATGATGGCAGCCTCCATTTGAGAAAAGTCTGGATTTAGGCTGATTTGTCTTGACACCACAGAGCCTGTAGTAGGCTAAATTGCAATATAAAGTGTGTGGTGTTATATTACGTCTGTGGTGTTACTTCAAAATGACAGAGACATAAGTAGCTGTCCTCATTGCTGTTTGATTGAAATGTTCTTAAGCTTTCATTTTAATGGATATAGCATATTCAACTAATATTAAATGCATTGCAATATATTTTATTAGAAGAAAACAAACACACCTTTGTAAAAATGTCTGCACAGTGTGTTTATTATTTTTTTTATTTTGTATTTGCTGTGTGGCTTGGATGCAGTGTCTGTCAAAAATAGACCAGGCAATCTGAATTTGCTGCAGTTGGAACGAACTACTGGTTCATCTGGCCGGAGGGGAACTGACCCCTCGACTGAGCCTGGTTTCTCCCAAGTTTTTTCTCCATTCTGTCACCGATGGAGTTTTGGTTCCTTGCCACTGTCGCCTCTGGCTTGCTTAGTTGGGGACACTTCATTTCCAGCAATACCGTCAGTGTATGACATCAAAGTACCGCGAGAGCGTTTTGAAAGCATAAGGATCGATCTGCTCTCTTATCACTCTAGCGGTACTTTGATGTCATACACTGACTATTCTGTGCAGCGCCACTGCAATAGCCGGTAATACCAAACTCTGCTACTTCGCTTTGCTTCGTAGACAGAGGCTGGAAGGGCATAATTGAAAAGCGTTTATTTTCTCGTGGGGGGGGGGGCGCTTGTCTGAAGTTTAAAAATCATTGGTGTGCCCGTAAGCCAATCACATAACATTTGGTTATGATGTATGTTATGCACCGGCTCAGCCGCCTCAAACTTCCGCTGTAAAAACAAGAGCAATAGAGAAAACTCCTCCCTCTTACAACATTAATAAAAGACGGACGTGTTACGTCTCCACTCTCATTTATCTCAAGAAAAGCAGCAAAGGATCAGTGTAAAAACAAGAGAAACATTACAGAAGGATTTTTGTTTCTGAACAGACAGCTACACCGTGAGAAACTCAAACTCTTCTGTCTGCCTTTGTGTTTCAGACCCGTCAGTGAAGCTGTTTCTGCTTACATGGTAAGAGAACTGTCTTTTTGGTTATATGTAGAGAACATTAAATAACTATAATTACAGATGCACTAAGTATTTCTGTCTGCAATTTTACTCTACTTCATATATACTGTGCTGTGAAAGATTATTTGTCTCATCCTGACTTCTGGTTTTTGTGGGGACAAAAATGTATACCATTATTTTATACAGTTTTTAAGCAAAATAATCTTTATTTCTATGATTTGAATCAGTGTCTTGCTATATAAACCAGTCGTGCTTGAGCTTCAACGTACAGATTTGAGGATTTTTTGGTGGAGGAGAAACATGCTGTGTCTTCGATGTTGTTCTTTTGGAATGAAAAACAAAACAAGGTGAGGAAACAAGAGTAATTTTCATTACTGCCACTGGATCAAATACAATTATGATTATCTATGTTTAATATAATAGAGTCCAGTTTATTATTATTTTTACTTCTGCATCTGTAATATGTCAGTATCTGAGTTTATCTCAGATATTATTGATCTGAAGTGTTAATGTGTTGATTGAGACGATTTAAGTGAATGTGATTTGATTTCAGTCTAAAGCTGGGCACTCAAAGCGTCAGATTAAACAACAGTTTAAGAAGCTTCATCAGTTTCTCAGAGATGAAGAAAACGCTACAATCACTGCACTGAGGGAGGAAGAGGAGCAGAAGAAGCAGATGATGAAAGAGAAGCTGGAGGAGATCAACAGAGACATCTCAGCTCTTTCACACACAGTCAAATATATAGAGGAGATGATGAAAGACAGTAACATCTGCTTTCTAAAGGCCTGATTTCAGATCATGATTGATTGATTAGTTGACTGCTGATTGATTGATTGATTGATTATACACATACAGTTTATCATAACAGTAAAGCAGAATACTTCAGTTTGTAGAGTGTTAGTTAGTACTAACTCATAAGTAAGTGAGTGAAGATCATGAATGTGGTCTATAATGAATATTATGTTTTTGTTGTTTCTCATTTCTTCATCTACTCCAGAGTCCAGAACAGATTAAACCGTGTAAAAGTGAAAATAAACTTGAGGCTCCATTTGTGATTCTTCCAAATATAATATTGTGCTCAAGAAACTTCAATATGAATTTCTACGTCTTCAAAGAATTTGCATTATGATGGTGTTACTAGAGGAACTATTTACAGTCTCTAGAGTTCACGAAGGAAATTATTAATTTGATAAACTCATCAGAGAGCTGTGGCCAGATTCATGACATTAAGAATAACATTATTATATTTTATTTCTTATTTTGTAACTTGAGAAAAAGTTAAGAATCGTGTGTATTCCCAGTTATTACTTTTGTACAATCTTAAATTAAAAGATTCAAAAAATGATTCTTAAGACAAATCCTAAATATTGAAAATTAGTTAATTAAATCCTAAAAATTTATTAGTTCCCAGCCCTGTGTCCTTAGTTAATTAGTCCCCAGCCCTGTGTGTTCAATTACCTAGTTTAGTTCCCCCTTTAAGAGCCCTGTGTTTCCCTGCATCTGTGTCCAGTCTTGAAGTCCTTTTGGTGTGTGTACCTGTGCTCCAGCGACCTCTGTGTTTCTAATAAAGTGTTTGAAGGAAGTTCTACGCCTCCTCGTTCCTGGTACCCCCGTACACCGTGACAGAAGACTGGACCCTAACAACTCATCCTCCTTCACGGCGATGGAGTTCGCCGCCTGCGTCCTCGCCCTTAGCCGGCGGAATCTCTCCTTTGTGGAGTTCGCCGGGGAATTCTGCGGGCTCGCCACAGTGACGGAGTTGCACGACGCGGCCATCCTCCACCTGTTTCGGCTCGGGGCCTCTTACCATCACCCCATGGATCTCCCAGACACCACGGGATTGTGTTGGAGAGAGGGTATCTACCGGTGTCTGGGAAGTTTCCGGTCCCGAGTCGGAACCAGCCCTCTGGTGTCTCCGCTGGCCCCGCCCAGCTTATCTTCATCTCCGCTGGTCCCATCCAGCTCGTCTTCGTCTCCGCTGGTCCCATCCAGCTCACCTTCATCTTCGCTGGTCCCTTCCAGCTCGTCTTCGTCTCCGCTGGTCCCGCTCAGCTTGCCGTCGTCTCCGCTGGCTCGGTCCAGCTCAGCGCTTCCCGAGCGCCCTCCAGTGCCTTCCCCTCGCCAGTACCCTCCAGTGCCTGCACCTCGCCAGTGCCCTCCAGTGCCTGCACCTCGCCAGTGCCCTCCAGTGCCCGCTCCTCACCAGCGCCCTCCAGTGCCCACACCTCGCCAGTGCCCTCTAGTGCCTGCACCTCGCCAGTGCCCTCAAGTGCCTGCTCCTCGCCAGCGCCCTCCAGTGCCGGCTCCTGTAAGTGCTCTCAAATTTCCCCGCTGGTTCCGTCCAGCTCTTCAGAGCGCCCCCGAGAGTCAGCGGCACCCGAGCGCCCACGAGAGTCAGCGGCACCCGAGCGCCCACGAGAGTCAGCGGCACCCGAGCGCCCACGTGAGCCGACAGGGTCCGCTCTGGTCCGGGAGCCCACGCATTCCGCTCTGTTCCGGGAGCCCTCGCATTCCGCTCTGTTCCGGGAGCCCACGCATTCCGCTCCGTTCCGGGAGCCCACGGATTCCGCTCCGTTCCGGGAGCTCACGCATTCCTCTCCGTTCCGGGAGCCCACGCACTCCGCTCCGTTTCGGGAGCCCCTGCTGGTCCCGTCCAGCTCTCCAGAGCCCCTGCTTGTTCTGTCCGGCTCTCCAGAGCCCCTGCTGGCTCCGTCCGGCTCTCCAGAGCCCCTGCTGGCTCCGTCCAGCTCTCCAGTGCCCCTGCCGGTTCCGTCCGGCTCTCCTGAGCCCCTGCCAGTTCCGTCCGGCTCTCCAGAGCCCCTGCTGGCTCCGTCCGGCTCTCCAGTGCCCCTGCTGGCTCCGTCCAGCTCTCCAGTGCCCCTGCCGGTTCCGTCCGGCTCTCCTGAGCCCCTGCCGGTTCCGTCCGGCTCTCCAGAGCCCCTGCTGGCTCCGTCCGGCTCTCCTGAGCCCCTGCCAGTTCCGTCCGGCTCCCCAGAGCCCCGAGCGACCACGCCTCCAGAGAGCCACCCGGAGATGAAGAGTCTCCCCAATACATTTTTTTGGGGGGGCTACCCCCCATGGAGGCCTCCCAAGCTCCCTGCTCCGCCATGGCCTCCTGAGTCCCCGGATCCACCATGGCCACCCAAGCTCCCCGATCTGCCATGGCCTCCCGAGTCCCCTGACCCGCCATGGCTCCCAGTACGGGCGCCGCCCTGGAGGCCTCCTGTCCTGTCTCCGTGTCCCTTAAGGCCTCCAGAGCGCCCACCCCCCCTCCCCGTTGGATGGTATACGGTGCGGGACGCACCGTTCGGGAGGGGGGAGTAATGTCAGACTCTGTCTCTCTGTGTCTTGTGTTTCCCCTCCTCTCGTGCACATATTTGGCTGTTCCTGTCCAGAGAGAGGTGTGTGCGTGCTGAGCAGAGCAAACGTAGAGAGAGAGAGGTGTGCGCACGCTGAGCAGATCAAACGCAGAGAGAGAGAGGTGTGCGCACGCTGAGCAGAGCAAACGCAGAGAGAGAGAGGTGTGTGCACGCTGAGCAGAGCAAACGTAGAGAGAGAGAGGTGTGTGCGTGCTGAGCAGATCAAACGCAGAGAGAGAGAGGTGTGTGCGCGCTGAGCAGATCAAACGCAGAGAGAGAGGTGTGTGTGCGCTGAGCAGAGCAAACGCAGAGAGAGAGAGTTGTGTGCGCGCTGAGCAGAGCAAACGCAGAGAGAGAGGGGAGTGTGCGCACTGAGAAGAGCAAACGTAGAGAGAGAGAGGTGTGTGCGCAATGAGCAGAGCAAACGCAGAGAGAGAGAGGTGTGTGCACGCTGAGCAGAGCAAACGCAGAGAGAGAGAGGTGTGTGCACGCTGAGCAGAGCAAACGTAGAGAGAGAGAGGTGTGTGCGCAATGAACAGAGCAAATGCAGAGAGAGAGAGGTGTGTGCACGCTGAGCAGAGCAAACGCAGAGAGAGAGAGAGGTGTGCGCGCTGAGCAGAGCAAACGCTGAGAGAGAGAGAGAGAGAGAGAGAGAGGTGTGTGCACGCTGAGAAGAGCAAATGCAGAGAGAGAGAGGTGTGTGCGTGCTGGGAAAGAGTTTATTTTGGAAATTGGAAATTTGTTTCTTCCAAATCAGCTGATCCTTGATCCCTGATTGTCTGTCTTCTGCCAATAGAGGACTTTACACTTTACCCAAATATATTAAATATTTTCTTTGGTATTAGCATGGTTCTTTGACATAGTGCCATGATAATATTTTTTTGGGACATACACCTTGAATATACATGGATATGTTAATGATTCAGTGGTGTCTGATCCATTGTTTATATCACATTGTACCACGGTAAAACCACAGTATTTTTTTGTCAGGATGTCATATTTTATAAGTTTAATAATATTCGGGTAGGGTGTATATGCCTTTATTGTGTTTTCTGGTTGATTTGTTCTGTGAAGTGTATAGATCGTGTCAGTTTTCCGTCTGTGTTTAGATTCTGTAGGACAGCGTTTGCCTGAGACACCGTTACTCAAGCAACGAGTACAAGCAATGTTACATAATGCACTTTATTGATTTATCTCTTTGTATTTATTTGTTTTATTTGTATTTAACTTTTAGTGAAAGAACTTTTAGTTTTTGCCCTGTTTGATTATTAAAAACTGTTTTTATTTCTTTTAGTATATTCACTTATATCATTGTTTATTTACAGTTTATGATTTCTCACCTCAGGCTGCAATATGTAGGCTACATTTGGAGTATGGCAGTGATTTATCTTACTTTAAATAATAAATCATATTTAATTATAAGCAACAAATAATTAAATAGTAATTTATATTTAAATAATATTACTAATCTTCTATTTTGATATACAGTGTAAGAGAAGTTACAAAATAAATAAATGCATACATACATAAATATCCTCCTGACTGCAGAAAAAAAATGATTTATAAATAAATAAATACAAATATCTCATCATGTCATTATATTGTTTGGAGCATGACGTTTTTTTATTATTTTTGTTTATAGTTTATTCATATGTTATGCTACATGCTTTAAAATGTCCTAACCAATTTTTTAAATAAATAAAAATACATTTTATATAATGGGAAACCCATTTATGGCTATTGTACACACATTTTACATAAAGCATAAAGCAAAATGGTTGGATATCAAATCTTTCTGTTATGTCTTTCATAACATAGTTGAGAATAATTTTATACAAAATTTGGTTGCCCAATTTAGCCAAGATTCAATTGCTTGAGACATTTGGGACAATAATGCACCAACATTTCTATAATAACATGCATGCTGTGGCAAATACAGTAAATATGCGAATTTCAGTTACATGAAATGAAGGTTGATTTTTTTTTTTTATTAAACAAAAACAGTAATGTGTTGGTTTTTAACAGAAAATGTATCCTGAGTGAACTTTGCTTAGCTTTAAAACCACTATACCACATTTACATAGTCACACTAATATATATGCACTGACATACAGTATATGACGTTTTATCATTAACATCTGAAATTGTGTGCAATTTTGCGTGCGTGTTTGCTGAGATGTTAATCTCTTCATGGTCTTTGATGTGGCATAGAAATTAATTGCTTCCTTTGATCCGAGATCTTATTTCTGTATCTGTTTCATTAGATGTATATTGATAAAATCTGTCAACAACCTCTTGTTCTGAGTATTTTCTCTGTTCATCTTGATGCCCAAGCTTCGTGGAAGTACTTGACTTTCGAGCACACTGCTTGAAAGACTGGAAAATAATGCCTACTTGAGTTGTTTTTCAGACTAGTAGCGGCCTGTGCTGCTTCATCTGTTTCCCTTCTGTCGTGACGCATTAAAGAGCACCAAAACAAAACTCAAAGCTTGTTGTGATTATTGAATGGCAGGTGCGCTACAAATAATGTTTGGTGAAGATCATACATCATCAAAATCAGAATAGGTGAAATGACTGATTTAAGAATCCATATCAATATTGATTAAAATGTTAAATCCATATTGTTAATCAAGCACTAGCATACACATAGCTGACATGTTTACCTGTTGTTTGTTATGCATGTTGTGTGCATGAAATAGAAACACAAACACAAACACAGTGTGAGAAAACTATATTGAGATTATTATATATTATTATAAATCAGATCTTTTCAGGCAGACAATCTGCACTATTAATTGCAAATGAACAAATCAGATTTGGACGTCCAGATATAACCAACTAACCTGCATGGCTTCTTTCGTAATGATGTAGTAGTAACAGGACAAAAAACGAAACAAGAAATTAAGTGTGAATGGTGCTTGTTTTGGTTAAAATGTTTGTTAGACTAAAACAAATTGATTCTATGTTCATTGTTTATTTAAATAATGCATCTTGGAAAAAGGGGAGGCACCTAAAGGCAAGAAGTGTGTCAGCCGCCATCTCAGTTCACTCGAGCTGTTGAGAAGGATGTTTTGTGACCGGACTAGAAGAATGTATTGTCTCTTTTGTGCTACCCATGTCTTTTCCAGATCTCCAGTTACAGTAAACAGTAAAGTGAATGTGCTCAGCAAAACTGTTCTCGCGTGGTCATTATAAATATAAAAGAACGCACAAACCAGAAGCATACTCGTATGTGACAAGGCTTTCAAAACCAATGCAGGAAAAATCTCCAATCTTCTCCATCTCCAAATATAGGCTCCGTGTTGAGTCGCGGTGCAGAACTTCTCCACTGCACAAGAAAAACTGGCATATATTGTGAGGATCCTTGCTGTAGTCAAGGCCGGCTTCGTTTGAATACTGTATGAATACTTAAAGTGGGACGGAGTGAAACACAGACATTTGCGTTTCATTCATATGTTCAAAACCACTCATAACCCGCTGAACCATAGGGCCCCCAGAAGCCTAAGATCAGCTCTGGTATGAATCCCTGAAGCATTTCCGTCACTGGTTTTTCACGTTATTGTTGTGTGCCATGTTAAAAGAGATGCAAAACACCCTTTTACATCCGATTTGAGCTGCCAGAGCATCCAGACTGAGACACATCTGTAAAAATCTGATTGGAAACGCAACATAAAACAACTTCCAAATGTGTTCAGAATCAGATTTTAAAAATCAGATTTCACCTTTGTTTTTGTTTTTCATAAAACCCATCCTGATATTAGGGGTGTAAGAAAATATCGATACACGCGAAAATACACGCCAGTATAGTGATATTTTGTTTGCCGATACTGTATCGATTCTCAAAAACGGAATACCGATATTATAAAAAAAATAATAAATGAATTATCATACAGGGTTCATGGCAGTTGTTTTGTTTTGAGTTCATATCCCGACCGCTAGAGAACAGCATTCATCTCTGAACTGAAACAGTGAGAGGAAATACTAGCATTAGAGCACACCACTAATGTTAGCATTAATATAGCGTTTGCTGCCAGTAATGGAGGATGAAAGAATTGTTCCAGCTCTCGTTTCGGTGTACAAAGCTTAAGTGTGGCGTCATTTGGACTTTTGTGGTAACGTCCGCTCCGGGACCCGCGGCGCGGGTGCCACCTCAGTCCTGCCACTTACAGGCGCGGCGGGCGGCAGGGCCGCTTTCTCTCATGATGTGAGGCGTCGTGGCCTCGGCGATTCCACGCAGAACATAAATACAAACTGAAAAACCTGTGAAATGCAAGTAGAAAGGTTCTGAGAAAGTTCAACATCTGTATTTATTTTATTGTTTTACAAGTGTTTTATTTTATTTTGGAATCCAGCAAGCCGTTCATTTTTCATTAGTACTAAGCAGATGAAATTTTTTGTTCAGATCAAATTGTTATGACATTGTATCTTACAATTGTAAACTTAAACTTGGAACCGTTAAAGCATGGTCTAACAAAACATTTTATACATACATCTAACAAAAGATTCCGCAATCACTTAAATTTATCAATGTGACAAAAACCCATCACCACAAAAGTGAATCACACTTTACGATGTGTCCCCACTGAACGGGAATTTGAGGGGCCCAGAATATCTAGCGACCGCCCTGCTTCCACCCCCCCCCCCGACTCCTCCCCTTCAGCACGTGCCCGCCCCTCGAGTTCTCGGGGGGAGCGCTCTCTCTGGGTCCGGGCTAAATGCCGAGCTCGGAATCTCTGTTCTCTCTCTCCTTCCTTTTTTTCTTTTCCTAGATATGTTTTATAGGTCCAATACCAGAGGTGGAAAGTAACGCATTACATTTACTCGCGTTACTGTAATTGAGTAGCTTTTTTGTGTACTTGTACTTTTTTAAGTAATTTTTTTAACCTGTAATTTTACTTTTACTTAAGTATATTTTGTGAAGTATTGTACTTGCTACATTTTAAAACACATTCGTTACTGAGTAAAAAATCGCTCCGTGGAAACAACTGCAGCAAATAATGGGCAGAAGAAGAAACTGGCGCTAAAATCACAAGAAAGATGCAGACGGACAAGACAGACGTTAATGGTGCAGACCCAGCTGAAAACCAGACCCGTCGTACTCTGCTGAAGTTGAACTCAAAGGAAATGAAGTGAACCCTGGCCATATTCATGCTCTATTATGCAGTGTTAGCTGTGTTTGCCTCGGGAGACCGAACTAGCAGCTTATAAATATATCGACATCGCCGCCTTAGCAAGCATGTAGAGGTAAATACTTACATCGTTGCATTGGTGGTTAAAATGAAGCTTTGACGGTTTAGCAAAAGGTTTTGCACAAATTAGCCAAAAAAGACAGTGGTGCAGGGTGTGCGATATCATCTGCGATAATATAATAATTGTTGTTTTAACGATGTGCGATTTGGCATTATCAGTATTTTGCCCAAAAACTAATAAAACACTCTAAACAGTGTGCCGTGAAATCTAGTAACGTTAGATTAGACTAGTCCGCGTGCATCTGGAGTGCTTTCTTTCACTGCGTGATTCAGTCTGTTAAAATGCGTTTAGAACGATCACAAAATTGAAGATATAGAAGCAGGAAATGTATATATTTATATAATTTAATATAGTAAGTCAACATCACATGAAGAATGACGTTTTTCTCAAAAAAAATCACCATGATTACATAGGCCTGTAGTTTTGCTTTTTACACAGTTAAAAAAAAATAAGTTAATTAAGAGACGTTTTAGACACCATACTGCCTGTTTTTGCTCTATTTCGACAACAAAATAATACCAAACAGCCACCATACACAGAATGACGTCACTGATTATGTAGTTTTGCAACATTAAAGTATTCTGGTTTATTTATTGTTGCAATGTTTTATTTCAAATGACTATTTGAACTTGAATCCATGAGTCTGAACACCACTGACAGGTCGTGAAACAAAGTATCTTGATTATTTTGAAGACTATTAACAGCCAGATGGCCTGAGCACAAAACCAGTCTTAAAGTCATGGGGTATCAGCCTAATACATAACAAACTATATATTTTTTGAGAAGAAAAATCATTAAAGTAAAGATCATAAGCATTAATATTGTAAATTCTACTAGATATCAAAACACTTAATTTAACAACTCAGGAAGTAGATTTTCCAATATTTTATTTCAACTCAGACCAGATTTTCACATGTCCGCTCAACCACATCAATGGAAATATTATTTATTCAGCTTTCAGATGATGTATAAATCGAATTTAGGAAAATGGAACATGACCTTTTGAGTTCAGGGTCTTGATTTATAAAACATTATTTCTGCATTTGTAACTGCAGCCAAATGTTCATGTCACATCTATGCCATGATAAGTCATGCTTTTAACAAAGATTAATTTGTTGATACTGATTTATCTCCTTGGTAGCCTATGTGTTATTCAAATAACTGATTCCTTAATTAAAAACACTAGTTTGAGAGGCATATCCCAGTGCCTCTGAAAAGACACAGGAAAGAGTTAGTTCCCATCGCTCCACACATCATGCCAAATTAGTTCTGAATATGTAATTAGGTAATATCTACACTCTGTGGCACGTTACCACCTGGTCCCTATTTTTCCTCCCTCCATTGTTGTACTTTTTACCGAGATGAAATGAGTTTTTTTGCCTTTTGTTTTGACAGGATTTCTACTTTACTTCAAAAATCAGTAATTTTACTGAGAAGACTTTTCCACCTCTGTCCAATACAATCATAAAATATTAGCTTTGTAGTCACTCTCGGCGCTTTGCAGACGAGGCAAAATTGATAAGTGCATGGAAACATGTTCAAACTGTTTGTCTTTTATGCTGAAGAGGATTAAGCATCTGTTTCGGAGGATTCAGTTCTGAGAATAGACTTTTAGAATCTAAATGAAACTAAAACTCCAAACAAAATGAGCATGGTGCTCGTTAATATAGGAGTTAAATGACATGTTTCGACATAACTGGAGAATTTAAATCATGTTGTTGTGCAACTTAAACACATGACTATAGTGTTAATAATAAACCTGGCCAGATTCTATACACTTTAAAACTTATTTCTTCATGATAGATTAGAAGGTATAAATTATTTTATTTAGGTTTATTCAGTGATATTAAATAACATTATAGACTTTTTTATTTGAGTGTGCCCGTTGTAAGTTTATTCTCTTCAGCATGAAAGGTGTGCCAAAGTAAAACAGAAATACAAACACAAACATAATCTGGTATAATTAATAACTATAATTAGTTTAAACTATAATTAGTTACTATAATGTAGCTCATCCTGACTTCTGTTCTTTTGTGAAAATCTAATACTAGATAGTTTTATCTATATAAGGAAGAGGGAGGAGAAAACTCCTCCCTCTTACAACATTAATAAGAGACGGAGGTGTTAGAAGGATTTTTCTGAACAGACAGCAGATCTGTATTTTACACCGAGAGAAACTCTTCTGTCTGCCTTTGTGTTTCAGACCCATCAGTGAAGCTGTTTCTGCTTACATGGTAAGAGAACTGTCTTTTTGGTTATATGTAGAGAACATTAAATAATTATAATCACAGATGCACTAAGTATTTATGTCTGCAATTTTACTCTACTTCATATATACTGAGCTGTGAAAGATTATTTGTCTCATCCTGACTTCTGGTTTTTGTGAAAATCTAAAGCTAGATAGATTTATATCTTCAAACAAACCTCAGTAAATGCAGAATACAGCTTTTAAGCAAAAAAAAAAAAAATGATATGCTTTGAATCAGTGTCTTGCTGCACAAACCAGTGATGCTTGAGCGTCAAATGACAGATTTTGTGATTTTATGGTGGAAAAGTGATGCAATGGAGACTTTATGTGAAAAACTTAAACTCAATGAAAAACAAAACAAGGTGAGGAAACAGAAAAGAGTCATTTTCATTACTGCCACAGGATAAAATACAATTATGATTATCTATGTTTAATATAATGGATTCCAGTTTATTATTTTTTTATAAATGACAATTTACTTCTGCATCTGTAATATGTCAGTATCTGAGTTTATCTCAGATATTATTGATGTGAAGTGTTAATGTGTTGATTGAGGTGTCTGAAGTGAATGTGATTGATTTCAGTCTCAAGCTGAGCACTCAGAGCGTCAGATTAAACAACAGTTTCTCAGAGATGAAGAAGAAGCTACAATCACTGCACTGAGGGAGGAAGAGGAACAGATGATGGAGATGGAGGAGAAGCTGGAGGAGATCAACAGACACATCTCAGCTCTTTCACACACAATCAAAGACATGGAGGAGATGATTAAAGACAATGACGTCTTTCTACAGGTCTGATTTCAGATCATTGATTGATTGATTGATTGATTGATTGATTGATTGATTGATTGATTGATTGATTGATTGATTGATGTTAGTTGATGATAAATGGTGTGTTTGTCCTGCAGAAGTGTCCAGTCTGTAAGAAGATGCAGGACATCGTCCAAAACAGTGAGTCTGGAGAAGATCTGTGCTCTTACACATACAGTTTATCATAACACGTAGAGTAGATTACTTAACAAGTAGATTACTTAAATTTGTAGAGTGAAGTAAGTAAGTTACTCATAAGCAAGTGAGTGAAGATCATAGGTCTTCTCTATAATGAAGACTTTCCATTATGATTGTGTTACTAGAGGAACTATTTACAGTCTGTAGAGTTCATGAAATAAAAATGTATTTAATAAACTCATCAGAGAGCTGTAGCCAGATTCATGACATTAAGAATAACATTATTATATTTTACTACTTATTTTGTAACTTCGAAAAATAATCGTGTGTATTCCCATTTATTACTTGTGTACAATCTTCAATTAATGGATTTGAACAATGATTCTTAAGACAGAACTTAGGACAAATCATAAATCTTGAAAATTAAATAAAAAAATACACTGTTATATTATAAAATAAACTGTTATGATTTACCACTTAACAATTGAAATATTTGTAATATTAAGCAAGCCAACCTCATGAGTAGGATATTACATTATATTTAATTATATTTATAATTGTCATTATATTGTCATTATAATTGTCATTATATTTAATGTGTGTCTACAGTGAAGAAACACAATGATGAGGGTCTGTTCAGCTAATGATTTGTTTTCCAGAAGAACCCGCTTCAATTACTCACACCACAGATTTTAATAAAATATTAACAATTAAATGAAGATAGATTAGTAAATTAAACACTTATAATAAAAATGAGAGTGTAACTAATAACACTGACAGTGATCAGAGAAACATTTCTGATGTGTTTGATCAATATGACGAGTGTCATAATTCATAATAATACTGTATGTGTTCGGTTCACTCTTGATCATTATGAAGATCAGAATAAAAGCATGTTGATTGTGTCTCATCAGCTCCTGTGATTCTGGATCCAAACACGGCTCACCCATCTCTCATCCTGTCTGATGATCTGACCCGTGTGAACTACACCGGCAACAAACAACTGCTTCCTAATAATCCAGAGAGATTTGATGATTATTCCTATGTTCTGGGTTCAGAGGGTTTTAACTCAGGAACACACTGCTGGGATGTGGATGTGCAGAACAGAATGTCTACACGTTCTAGTTTCACTGTTGAACAGGATCTTGAGTGTGTGAGAGCTGATCTTGATTATGATGGAGCTACCTTCACTGACACTGTCTTATCATTCCTCTGTGTGTGTTTGTGTGCTTGTGTTTGTGTGTGTGTAGGTGTGTTTCAACATGTTTGGCTAAATGTTTACATTTTGTCCAGTTTAATTCTGTTTATTGCACTCATACAACTCCTGCTCAATTAAACTCCACGCCTTGTCCTCTTTTAATTTGTCCTTGGTAAAAATGATTTGTGGTGTAATATAACAATGTGTGTTCCCCTCCATGGGAACTCGAACTGCGTCCCCTAGGGGTTGCTACGGGGAACGCCTCAGCGTGACTCGTGTCTGAAGATACATATTTAAAAACACCACCTGTTGGCCGGCGACAGCCCATGACGTCACTACCGGCGTGCCACAATATAAGTGCCGCCGGGAGGATACATCATCAGCTTTTTCATCTTCACTGACTGGTCTGTTTGAAGCGTGCAATCTGGTAAGAGTACAGTTTTCTCTCTATCAAATGGCGAGCACTAGCAAGGCGTTTAAGATTGTGTGTGGAAAAATCAGGACCCACCGCGATGATACACACAATCTTTGCGTCTTTTGTTTGGGCAAAGAGCACGCACGCGATGTCCTTGAGGGGAAATCTGCGTGCACTGTGAGCTTTTTCTATGTAAAAGCTCCGCTCTCGTCCTGTCCCTCTGTCCAAGGAAAGAGGGGCAGCCGTCTGCTTCCCGCGATTCGGGACCCACCGCTGCCGAGGCACGGAGGTAATGGAATTAGCAGTTGGATGTGGCCGATGAGTAAGAAAGAAAAGAGGACCGCCTTTTCGCTGAGCCGAGCCAGAGTGAGCTGCTGGATTGTGACGATGCGATCTTTCTGATATAATCAGATTCAGCGGCTAGTGCTCTTCTCTGCATATGAACGAGTTTTTGGGGGTTGTGGATCATAAAAATTAATCTTTCTGGCCAAATCACCCCCAGCTCGAGTGAGCCTTCCTTTCTTCATAAAATCTCGATGTGGAGAGTGAGAAGGAGTGGAAAAAGCTATTTTTTCTCGTATTCATAGGTTTCAGCATACTAGTTATGCTGACACTGTGTGAAAATGGCTATGAGGGGATGTTCCTGTGCAAGAGATGATAAACAGCTTATCTCTCTGTGGCAGACATCCTCTCTCAAGGCTCCCCTGGCCACCTAAGCCCCTGAATCTCGCTTAAATGGCAGGGGTATGCAGCAGCAGGTCAGACTGTCGCCGTTGCACACTAAGGCGTACCAGACTGATCTGCTGAAAGACCTGGATAAGTTTCTATATAATCCAGGTCTGAGCCCGAACAACCAGGGTCCTAGCCCATCTCGGTCTGAGGGTCAGAGATGGGCTCAGAAGGCTAGTCTGCTGACTCATGCCCTCCCTCCTGCGGCTAGGGTGAGAGGCGGCGGGTCAGAGAGAGGCAAGCCCTCTCATTCCTCTCTAATTCCTGTAACCACCGTAAATTTCACCTGACCGAGGTTAGGTGGAAATTTCCTGCTAAGCTAAGGCAAACCTCAGAGCTCTGTGATAAGTCGCCTCCTTGCTGGTCGAGCTAGCATTGCTCCCCTCACTATAGAGGGTTATCTATGAGCATGCCGCTCCCTGCTGAGCTGCCTGAGTTCCTTCTCATTCTGAGGAATGAGTTCTCCGCCTCCAGAGCTCGTTATAGGTAGAGCTAGCATTGCTCCCCTCATTAGAGGGTCATCTTTGAGCATGCCGCCCGCGGAGCGTCTGAGTTTCCCTCTCATTCTGAGGAATGATTTCTCTGCTCCTCCGAGCTCTGTGATCTCTTGCTGGTCGAGCTAAGCATTGCTCCCCTCACTATAGAGGGTTATCTATGAGCATGCCGCTCCCGCGGAGCGTCTGAGTTTCCTCTCATTCTGAGGAATGAGTTCTCCGCCTCCAGAGCTCGTTATAGGTAGAGCTAGCACTGCTCCCTCATTAGAGGGTTATCTATGAGCATGCCGCTCCCTTGGGCGTCTGAGTTCCCTCTCACTCTGAGGAGTGAGTTCTCCGCCTAGAGCTCCTTATTGACTGAGGTCCTCTCATTCCGAGGAATGAATTCTCCAGAGCTCGTTATAGGTAGAGCTAGCATTGCTCCCCTCATTAGAGGGTCATCTTTGAGCATGCCGCTCCCTGCGGAGCGTCTGAGTTTCCCTCTCATTCTGAGGAATGATTTCTCCGCTCCTCCGAGCTCTGTGATCTCTCTTGCTGGTCGAGCTAAGCATTGCTCCCCTCACTATAGAGGGTTATCTATGAGCATGCCGCTCCCGGCGGAGCATCTGAGTTTCCCTCTCATTCTGAGGAATGATTTCTCCGCTCCTCCGAGCTCTGTGATCTCTCTTGCTGGTCGAGCTAGCATTGCTCCCCTCACTATAGAGGGTTATCTATGAGCATGCCGCTCTGCGGAGCGTCCTGAGTTTCCCTCTCATTCTGAGGAATGAGTTCTCCGCCTCCAGAGCTCGTTATAGGTAGAGCTAGCATTGCTCCCCTCATTAGAGGGTTATCTGTGAGCATGCCTCCCCTGCTGAGCGCCTGAGTTCCTTCTCATTCTGAGGAATGAGTTCTCCGCCTCCAGAGCTTGTTATAGGTAGAGCTAGCATTGCTCCCCTCATTAGAGGGTTATCTATGAGCATGCCGCTCCCTGCTGAGCGTCCTGAGTTCCTTCTCATTCTGAGGAATGAATTCTCCGCCTCCAGAGCTCGTTATAGGTAGAGCTAGCATTGCTCCCCTCATTTGAGGGTTATCTGTGAGCATGCCGCTCCCTGCTGAGCGTCTGAGTTCCTTCTCATTCTGAGGAATGAGTTCTCCGCTCTCCAGAGCTCGTTATAGGTAGAGCTAGCACTGCTCCCCTTATTAGAGGGTTATCTATGAGCATGCCGCTCCCTTCGGGGCGTCTGAGTTCCCTCTCACTCTGAGGAGTGAGTTCTCCGCTCTAGAGCTCCTTATTGACTGAGGTCCTCTCATTCCGAGGAATGAGTTCTCCGCCTCCATAGCTCGTTATAGGTAGAGCTAGCATTGCTCCCTCATTAGAGGGTCATCTCTGAGCATGCCGCTCCCTGCGTCTGAGTTTCCTCTCATTCTGAGGAATGAGTTCTCCGCTCTCCCGAGCTCTGTGATCTCTCTTGCTGGTCGAGCTAGCACTGCTCCCCTCACTATAGAGGGTTATCTATGAGCATGCCGCTCCTGCTGAGCGGAGAATCATGGTTGGGAGGTCTCACTCTGAGGAGTGAGTTTCTCCGCTCTAGAGCTCCTCTTTGGTAGCTGAGTTCCTCTCATTCCGAGGAATGAGTTCTCCGCCTCCAGGGCTCCCGTCGGTAGAGCTAACACCGCCTCCCCTCAACCAGAGGGTCACCTATGAGCATGCCGCTCCGCCTGAGCGTCCGAGTTTCTCTGCCCCCAGAGCTCTGTGATAGGTCGCCGCCCTGTTGGTCGAGCCAGCATTGCTCCCTCAACCAGAGGGTCATCTATGAGCTTGCCGCCTCCCTTCTGAGCGTCCTGAGTTCCCTCTCACTCCGAGGAATGAGTAGTTCTCCACCCAGGGCATAGAACGTTCTTCTAATAAGTGCGCACGCGAGACTTTGGGCACTTTCTAAAATCCACTCAGTGGTAAGTCCGCACATCAAGGTTCTGCGTTCTTTCTAAAATCCCGTAAGGGTAGGGTTACGGCAACCGTGCCCTTTTGAGTTGGTTAAAGCCCGGTTTGTGCCTTGGGCCACGCTCCCTTGTCCCATATGTGTTGGGTCCAAAAAAAAAAAAAAAAAAAAAAAAAAAGGGGTATACACTACCAAGAGGTCTGTTGAGACAGTTCCCTCAGTAAGGAGCAAGTGGTAACCCCTGAGTGATCGGCCAGGACCTGGTGAGCCAGGTGCCTGGCCATATCCCCTTAAAGGAATCTTTCTGATTCCAAGACTTTGAGCTCTACCCTAGGCCCGGTAATCCGGGCACCTAGCAGGTAAGTACTAGGGTATGCAGCTGGGGCCTTTGACCGAAGGGGATAATATCACTGACAGCCATCAGTCATCCCAGGGGCAACTCCCTTAGCCGGGTAGAATTGGTTTAGTGCTCGCCTTTTTCGCGAAATTGGCTTGCATTCCCCTCAGCATGGTGAAGTGGGTATAACGTTCCCCGTAGCGACCCCTAGGGGATGCAGTTCGAGTTCCCATGGAGGGGAACGCCTCAGGTTATGTATGTAACCATGGTTCCCCGAATGGGGAACGAGACACTGCGTCCCCTAGGCTTTGGACCATGCTTCGGACGCAAGCTTCAGATGAAGAAGCTGATGATGTATCCTCCCGGCGGCACTTATATTGTGGCACGCCGGTAGTGACGCTGGGCTGTCGCCGCCAACAGGTGGTGTTTTTAAATATGTATCTTCAGACACGAGTCACGCTGAGGCGTTCCCCGTAGCGACCCCTAGGGGACGCAGTGTCTCGTTCCCCATTCGGGGAACCATGGTTACATACGTAACCTGAGACGTTTCTCAGCTTTGAGGATGAACCTCTCGTCATCTATTTCTGGCATAACAAGTGGGTCATTCTTAATTTGTGGTGTACTTTACAACAGTTGAAATAAACTCTAAATACAATAAATCTTAAAATGTTTGCATGTTTGTATTATGTAGGGTAAAAACTAACTTAATAGTTACATTTTTTATTTAAAATACATATTTGAGTTTAAAGATTGCATTTGTAACAGAATATGGATGTTCCCGTCATACCGAGATATCATGGAATGTAATTGCAAGAATATAACATTTTTAAAATAAATACAGTGGTTATATTTGTGAATCTAGATTTTATTAGCTGTGTGTTCCTGTGGTTCAGTTGTAGAGCATTGTGTTAGTAGCACAAAAGTTGTGGGTTCAATTCCGAGGGAACATGCATACTGACAAAAAATGTATAACCTGAATGCACTGTAAGTTGCTTTGGATAAAAGCGTCTGCTAAATGCATAAATGTAAATGTATTTAACATGTACAATGTTATTAAATTGTTTTAAAAATACATATTTTGTTATATTTAAGAAAAAAAGTTGTGTCCCCCAAATTCATGTCTGCGGTGTTACAAAAATAGATGTCGGCCCTTTATGAAAATAGGGAAATCTATTTGGACTACTTCCTGTGTGTAAAGGTAACTGCAGGTCAGTGGCCCACCCACTTTCAGCCGTGCCCACCCAATGAGAAGTTGGTACTTTTTAAAGTTTATATTTATTAAACAACAATAATAATAAACGTATAGTTTCCCTACAACTTCATATATTTACTTTAAAAGTTTAGTCAATGATTGTTTATTCCAGACACACCACGCATGTTATGAAGTGTCTCTCCTCGCTGCTTCTGGAAAGATACACGCTTACGCCTCATTTGAATAAATATAGCCAAAATCCGTAAAACCTCACCAAAATCAGCTACCATGACTTATTGCGAGAGGCAAAAGGTTACGATTTAGACGCAAAACATTGGTTAATGGAAACGCCGTAATTTCTAAATACTTTTTTATCGACATGAACTGCTAAATAGATGCGTCCTTTGTAGAAAGAAACACATAATCTTTGTGCTACATACTCTTCTGCACAACAAACGTCTCGGGTTACTTGCGTAACCCTTGTTCTCTGAATAGGGAACGAGACGCTGCGTTGAACGCATCGGGAACGCCCACTGCGCGACCGATGTCTGAACCCATATAGAATCACGCCAATTCATTGGCTGATGGCGCTATGCCATCTCTGACGCAATGGCGTCGTCAGCTCATACTGGCGAACGCGCCATCCACTCCTCAGATTTCTCTGCCGAAAAGAACCCTGTCGGCAGCGTGAGGAGCTTGGCAGCAAACGCAGCGTCTCGTTCCCTATTCAGAGAACAAGGGTTACGCGAGTAACCCGAAAAGTTCTCTTTCATAGGTGAACTCAATGCTGCGTTGAACGCATCGGGAACGATATACCAAACACGCCAAGCTGAAAAGCGCTGCCTATCTGGTCCAATAATGAACCAACAACATACGGTCGGTTCAGACAGACAGGACCTGAGAACCTGGAGCCGTATCAACGTCAAGGTTGTAAAACTTGACAAAGGTGTGCGGAGAGGACCATCCTGCCGCAACACAAATATCCTCCAGGGGTACCCCTCTAAAAAGAGCTTGAGAGGAGGCTACGCCCCTAGTAGAATGCGCCCAAAGACTAAGAGGTGAAGGGAGTTTCTGTGCCTCGTAAGCCAGCGAAATGGCATCTCTTACCCAGTGAGAAATCCTCTGCTTTGACGTGGGAAGCCCGCGGCGACCAGCACCAAAACAGATTAATATGTGGGGGGATTTTCTCCAAACCTTGGAGCGATCCACATACAGCTTCAATGCCCTGACCGGGCAGAGCATGTGGAGTCTCTCATCCTCACTTGAGGCAAAGGGAGGAGGATGGAAAGAGTGAAGCGTGACCACCTGGGATCGAAACGATGTGGACAAGACCTTGGGACTGTAACCCGGCCTAGGCCGCAGGGTAACTTTGACTAGACCCGGGGCAAAGTCCATACACATCTCATTAACAGAGAAAGCCTGCAAATCTCCAACTCTTTTCAGTGACGTAAGCGGCAACAAAAGAACAACCTTAAGAGTCAGTATCCGCTCCGCAGCTGACTTTAAGGGCTCGAAAGGGGCCGTCACTAGTCCTTTGAGGACGAATGACAAGTCCCAAGAAGGAACTGCCGTGGGGCGAACCGGCCTAAGGCGTCTGACCCCACGCATAAAGGCGGAGACCATCCGATATCTCCCTAAGGGGATCTCATCCAGCTCTCTCCGAGCTGCAATGGCCGCTACGTAAACCCTAAGGGTGGTAGCAGCCCCCGCTGTCAGCCTTTCTTGCAAAAACTCCAGCACTGGACCAACAGGGCAGTTAACTGGGTCAATTGCACGAGTCAAACACCAGGATTCAAAGACGCTCCACTTGGAAGAGTACAGCTTCCTAGTAGCGGGGGCTCTGGCACTGGCTATGGTTTCCTGAACTTCGGCAGGCAAACCATCAATCACAGCCCTTGGCCCTGTATGGTCCATACCCACAACTTCCAGAGCTCTGGTTGAGGATGCCAGATCTTGCCCTGAAGCTGGGGCAGTAAGTCCCTCCTGATCGGAATCTCCCAAGGAGGCCGATACAAGAGGGGAGTTAGCTCTGAGAACCAGGTCTGGGAGGGCCAGAATGGGGCTATGAGAAGGACCGCTCCCCTTCACTCTGCATAGTACTGCAGGAATCAGCTTTATTGGCGGAAATGCGTACAGACTGACATTCGGCCATGGGTGGGCGAACGCATCTATGCCCAGAGTCGTCGGTAAACTCAGGGAGAACCAGAGTCACTGGGATGACTTTTGAGAAGCAAAGAGGTCCACCTCCACTTTGCCAAACAGATCCCAGATCTGGGATACCGTCTGACGGTTCAACATCCATTCCCCCGGCCTGAGCTTCTGTCTCGACAGAAAATCGTCCGCCAGGTTCAGTATTCCCGGAACGTGAACCACCCTCAAAGAGAGGAACTTGTCTTGGGACCAAAGGAGAAGACGGCGCGCAAGCCTGTCCAAGGTGCGCGACCGTGAACCTCCTTGGCGGTTTATGTGGGACACAACCGCCATATTGTCCGTCCTGACTATGATATGATACCCCCTGAGAACGGGGAGAAAATACTTCAAAGCCAGGAAGACAGCCCTGAGTTCCAGGCAGTTTATATGCCAAGAGAGGAACTCTTCCTTCCACTCCCCGCTCGCCGGTCTGCCTTCGAAGACCGCGCCCCAGCCTGTCATTGATGCGTCCGTCGTGATCATATGGCGACGGTGGATCGCACCCATTCTCACCCCGCGCCGGAGAAAAACGGGGTCTCGCCACATTAAAAGGGGTCGACAGCAACTGCGTGACACCCTGATAAGGCGAGTAGCTGGTACAGTGGGGTGTAACCTCAGCTCCTTCATCCACCAAAGGAACGGCCTCATGTGAAGCAACCCTAGGGGCAACACAGGTGCGGCCACTGCCATGAGGCCCAACAGCCTGCGGCAGGTACCTACAGAGACATGATGGCCTAGCTTGAAGCGGGCCAGACATGCTGTAAGATCGGGTATCCGGGCAGAAGCCAAACGGGCCTGCATCTGAACGGAATCCAAACGAACCCCTAGAAACACGGTTCGCTGAGAAGGGAGGAGCACACTCTTCTTGGCGTTCATCCTGAGGCCAATAGAATGGATGTGGCCGAGAACGATATCCCTGTGACGACTCACTAGCTCCCTGGAGTTAGCCAGAATGAGCCAGTCGTCCAGATAGTTCAGTACACGAGTGCCCTGGAGCCTCAAAGGGGCCAGTGCAGCATCCATGCATTTCGTAAACGTTCTCGGCGCCAAAGCCAGGCCGAAGGGCAGGACCTTGTATTGGTAAGCCTTCCCTCCAAAGGCAAACCGAAGTAACCTCCTGTGTCTTTGAACGACCTGGATGTGAAAATACGCATCCTTCAGGTCATGGTGACAAACCAGTCCCCCTCCTGGACCTGAGACATGATGGTTTTCATCGTCAGCATCTTGAACTTCCCTTTGTAGAGGGAAAAATTCAAACGCCGTAGATCCAGAATAGGCCTCAAGCCGCTCCTCTTGGAACGAGGGAAGTAGCGGCTGAAGAACCCTCGTTCGACTTCCGACTGCGGTATTTCCTCTATTGCTCCTTTCTGTAGGAGGGAGGAAAGTTCCTGTTGTAGAACAGAAGCCTTGGAGGCGCTGTTTACTACTGTCAGGTGAAGCCCGTCGAAGCGGGGGGGATTTTTCCCAAACTGAAGAGTGTAACCGGTTCGAATTGTGCGGAGAACCCACAGCGATACCCCCGGTAGACGCTCCCATTCGTGAAGGAAGTGCGACAGAGGAAGCAGAGTGTTGTGTAAGGGAAGACATACCTGAGATGGGGTGTCGAGAAGGTCTGGAAGCAGCAGCACCCTCCACCGTGAAGGAGAGCCCTTGGCGTCCTTGTTCAGGATGATGGAGAGAGAAGTGCTGGACTGACGGGTGGCCGACACGGGTTCCGTACACTGCAGGAGAGAAACAGCTGTGTCTCCTAACATGCAGCTCGAGCTGCAAAGGGCGAGCTGCAAAGGGGGAAAGACGGACGCGTCCCCCAACTGCCAGCCCGAGTAAAAATGAGGGTGAACTAGATCTGCACACCAAGCCTCGAAGGGTGGCTGTGACAGATTTAAGTGAGGCGAGCGCGTTCGGGGCGGGGAGAAACGCTTCCGCGGTCTGGCCTCGCCCCGTAACGGTGAAATGGCTCTCCTCATTCCGACCCGGCGGTCATGAACGACCCGGATTAGCTGAAGTGGCAGGCTTGTTGGGCGCTTCAGGTTAACCCGCTTGCGTGGTTGTTGGCCTGGGCTCCACCGCTAGGGGGCTCCTTTCTGGGGAGCGACTGCTCCCTAGACACAGAGGAGGAGGGAGTAGAATAGTCCCTTGATCTCCTCGGCATGAATTGCTTGAGAGCAGCCGACTGCGTTTTGGCTGAGCGGAATTTATCCACTACAGCGCTAACCTCCTTCCCAAATAACCCAGATTGTGAGATGGGTGCGTCCATCAAAAACACCTTATCCCTCTCACGGATCTCAGTTAAATTGAGCCACAGATGGCGTTCTGCGGCCACCGGCCGCCATAGAGCGCCCACGCACGCAAGCGGTGTGTTTGGTGGCTCTCAGAGCCAAGTCAGTGGCTCTTCGTAGCTCCTTCACGGCTTCAGGAGTCAAGCCGGTCCCTTCGTCCATCTCCTTCAGGACGTCCGCCTGGTAGGCCTGAAGGATGGCCATTGTGTGAAGGGCCATACCTGCCTGACCGGCCGCAATGTAGGACTTCCCGATAAGAGCGGAAGTGGTCCTACACAGCTTGGAAGGAAGGAGGGGGCGGGACTTCCAGGAAGGAGCCAAAGAGGGTGAAAGATGGGAGGCTAAAGTATCCTCGATCACCGGCATGGCGGTGTGACCATGCTCCACAGAACCCACAAAGTTGGTGAAGTCAGCGGCCGCCGCGTTAGTAAGGCGGGAGGAAAATGGCTGCTTCCAGGAACTGGAGATCTCTCGATGCAGATCGCTGAAAAATGGCAGCTTCCTCCTTTCAAGTTTGAAATGTGCACCGATGAGGAAACGCTCGTCGAGCTTCGAAGCTCGAGACTCGCGGGGCTCATCGGGCCAATCCAGCGCGAGCTTCTCGGTGGCGCGCAAAAGCACGTCCACAAGCTCAGAGTAGGCCGCTGAAGGCCGCGCCTCCTGGCTGCTAGGCGGGAGCGCATCTGCTAAAGCAGGCCCGAAATCCTCGGAGTCGGAGGCTGCTGTGTGCAGAATATCATCTAGCTCGAAGGAAACGGTATCACGTGCCCTCGGGCTAGGAAACAGAAAATCATGCAAGAATTCGACCGGCATTTCTTGCAAAGCTTGCAAATTGCATTTCGAGGTCCCGTAAACCGCGTCACGTGCATGCGAAAACCCCAAGCACTTAATGCACTTACTGTGTGGGTCTTCGCGAGCAATGAAATGCGCGCGGCGGTTGACAGCGGCGAAACTCCATGGCACTTCACCGCGAGGAGAACAAAGTTCCACTGAGGCAGTCGCTGAAGTGCAGATGGATGATCGCAAAAGATAAGTTGGGCCAGAAAATCGCAACAACGAAGGGTAATGTGACCGCTTCGTGAAGGCAGAGAAATCTGAGGAGTGGATGGCGCGTTCGCCAGTATGAGCTGACGACGTCATTGCGTCAGAGATGGCGTCGCGCCATCAGCCAATGAATTGGCGTGATTCTATATGGGTCTGCTTAATGTTAGCTACATTTCTGACAATTTCATGTGTCGCACTGTATTAGTGTCTGTGGTGTTATGTTGATAACTTGCAGATGTGAAACATTTTAATCAAAATGTTGATAAATACATATTAATAATTAAAAAATGTCCCCTGATCTTGACATCATCATGATGGCAGCCTCCATTTTAGAAAAGTCTGGATTTAGGCTGATATGTCTGTGGTGTTACTAGGGATGGGTATCGTTAAGGTTTTAACGGTATTACTACTCTTATCGATACTGCTTATCGGTCCGGTACTTTAACGGTATTCTTATCGGTACTTTTTGTTATTTATATATATATATATATACATACATATATACATACATACATACACATATATGTATTAAATATATATTTCTATGATAGATTAGCAGCTTAATTAACATGGCTTTATATTCTGAAATGTTAAATAAATATTTCATTAAATAAATATAAAACATCAATTTGTAAATGCACCAGTGTGCAGGCATTTTTTTGTGTTTTATATACATAAGATAAGATAGAGTAAGAACATGAACAAAGAAACAAAGTTAAACAAACTGACAAATATACCATTTGTCATACCATAAAACAAATGTACAAAAAAAAACAGTGCTTTCATTTATCTATGATGTCTACTAACATTAATGTTCAGATAAGTAATAGCTACAAAATAAATCTGAAAGTGATCAAATATAAATGAACACTGCATAGTTTTCACTGTATAAATTGATAGATTAATGCTTATTAAAGCTATTACTTTATTCAGATTAAGAGCTGTGAGTGATTTTCTCTGTGTTTTATTCTTTGATTAACATTGAAGAAGCTCCAATCTGTCACTGAGACAAAATATTGACACAATTTTCTCCCAACTGTTCTCGTTCACTTTAAGATATAAACTGTGTTTTAAGTGAATAATCTCCAAGCCGTCCGTTTTTACATGCTTTGTGTGTATTTGATCGTTTGGACGCGCCCGAAGCTCAAAGTGTACTTTGCTTGTCTGTTTTGGAGCGCGCTGCGCAAGCACACACACACACACACACACACAACCGCACACACACTTCAGCCTGAGGAACAGCGTCTCTCGTGTGGATTGTACTTTCAACGTTTTATTATCAAACATGTCCAGCAATTTAGTAACTGTAAAGACGGCATTTTACAACAATCGACAGACGATTGATCTGATTCTGACGTTAAGTTTTGGTCATTGAGTAACGAATGCGCGCCGCTGTGAAGAGAAGGAAGTTATTCTAGAAGAAACACAGCTATAATCTTTAGAAGCTAAAAAAACATTAAATAAACTCAGTTTAATATAACAGCCACAGGCCTAAAGTGTAAGCATGTTTTAATGGTTAGTTCTCTTCTATCATAAACAGGGCTTTCATGTTGCGCGTGCTGAACTCATCCACGTGAGCGATCTCGCTTCTGATTTGGGAATAGCACAAATGCATCATAGACAAGAGTTTGAATATTATTGCATATAAAAACAGCAGGTGACTCTGGCGGGATAGAATTTGCAAGATAATGTGTATATATATAGCAATAATAAATGTATGTGTGTTTTCTTAATTTCTCCAGTACCGATAACAGAACCGTTAACGTCAGAGCTTATCGATACTCCGGTCTTTCATAATTTAGCCCCGAGACCGATTAAATACCGGGTTTCGGTACCCATCCCTAGGTGTTACTGTCTTTTCTGGTAACACCACAGAGCCTGAAGTAGGCTAAATTGCAATATAAAGTATGTGGTGTTATATTACGTCTGTGGTGTTACTTCAAAAGCATGGTTGGTTGATGTTAAGTAAAGCAATGAGTGTTTGCACATGTGAGGCACTGATGAATTAGTGTCTATTTTGCTTGGTTGTGTTTGAAAAAGGAAATCAAGATACTTGCTGTTAGATTTTTGTGTGTTTACGTATAGGCTAGAGAAATGTGTGTTGTGTTTTGCAAAAGTGTTTTATGAAATTGAAAACTGAGTCGAAACAAATCAAAACAAAACTCAAATGTGTTACTAGTAGTAACCATAGAATTGTAGACACTATTGAAATATGTACCCAAAGAATAAACACTAGCATCTAAAGAATAAGTAGACTAGTAGCTAACGAATTTACTAGTACATAATTGAATAAATATTATTATCTAAAAATAAGTACTAGTAGCATGAAAATAGACATTAGTACGTTTAAACATTAAAAGTTAAAACAGCTTGCCATACTTATTCAGGACATTCTCAGATCTGCTGCTACTTACATAGTCACTCAGTTGACCAATCAGAGAGCGCTGAGGAGCCAGACAGCCAATCAGAGGACAGATTTGAGCTTCGATGCCGAGGGCAGAAGGAAAGGGGCGGAGTTACAGTCAAGTAGTGAAACCAAGGCCGTTGGGTCGCTGTATGTTTGTAGTGCAGAAAGTTTCCATCTGAAATCTTGCGATATTCACAATGACATGAGAGCCAAACCAGCATTTATGGTAAGTATTTTTCTACATAATTTAAATATAGTCGCCTTCGTGGCGGAAAGTCCCCCGTCTAATTATCCGAGAGGCGAATCTGTACATATAAACATGATTTCCGCATCAACAAACCTCAGTCAACAACAAACTTATAAAGTCACACTCACACCTGAAATTAACTATACGTCTCGAAAATAGCTATGAGATATTGTACATTTGAGCATGGTACCATGGTAATACTACAATATGAATTACTACGCTGAAACGTTACATTCAGTACCATGGTAAATCTCAGAGTACCATAATAACATCCCATTAGTTTAACGTTACCATAGTAACTTAGTACCAACTTTAAAAGGAAGATAAACTGGAATCAGGTGTATTTAATGCTTGAACACATAGTTATCTAACATTTGTATTATTGTATGATCTTGTTGGAGTTGGTGATAATGTGGCTTAACCTGTGTACGTTTCCTTCAGTCACTGTGTACTACCTCTGGTGACATATTAACCTTTATTTCACTGTCCCACAGCTTCGCTGGTACCTGTAGCCTGAGCGGCTCGCATCCCTCCTCTGATTAGACAGCAGGGATTCAGAGTCTGCGGACGCCATGGCAACAGTATCCCGCGGGTCATGGATGTGAGTGATGAGTTTGACAGTGGGATGGAGCCCACAGCTGACCTCGCGTCGTTTGAAGTGGTCAACCTGTCGAACCCGGGCCTGCTGTATCTGTGCACAGACGTCCACGGACATGTTCAGGAGTCAAAAGACAAGACCAAACTCAAAAGCAAACTCATTT
>CM050415.1:40360208-40417708 GCA_027564155.1 Gymnocypris eckloni scoliostomus
ATTGAACCATCTGATGATGACAGCTCTTTCTCTGATTCAGAGAATGAATATTCTGATCGAAACAGTACCATTCTCTTCAGTTCATGACATCTGTAGATCAAAGGGAGCTTCAGATGTTTCTTTGAATATAGAATCAACTAATCCTAAACGTTCAGATGGTAATACTGCTCAAGCAAATCCAGCTAACGACTTACTTGTCAATGCCCCAGATACATACTTACCTGTCGATGCTCCAGATGAATACTTACCTGTTGACACTCCAGCGGATAACTTACCTGTCAATGCTCTGGGAGTTCTTTAAACAAGTAAGATACCCAACAAAGACATTCCGAATCAGAAAATAACTTAACCATTCCAAGAAATAATGTGACAAATGTAGCTGAAATCCAAGATGCTCCTATCAAAGGGAGAGAGCAACAGCCAGAAATTGTGGAAGAGTAGAATGTGAGTATTCCGCTCAGACGTTCTAGGAGGCAGAGAGCTGAACCTGAAAGACTCACCTACTTCCAGTGTGGCCTCCCTTATATCCACCAAGGTCGGCCATAGGTGGCGTTCCTGGACCACTAAAGTGGACATCGTCTGACCCAGGGCCCACGCTGTGACTTTCATCGCCCTCAGCAGCCCGACGCTCTCAGTGGCCCCGGGAAAGCATAGTAGTCAGTTCTGGATCTCACTCTACCTGACGAAAGCAGCGCAGCCGAATCGTCATCTCCAGAACCTAGCTCATCCCCCGATGCAGCGATCGACATCCTGTCATCCGCTGGTGCTCTGAACGAGATGCTGGGCCCCGCCCTGTCAGAGGACCCCGCGAGCTCGTCCGGGAACAACAGATGGTGCGATGCGCTGGAGGAGCGAGAGGCCTGCGGAGACGCTCTCACTGTGATCCTCAAGTCACCCTGACCATGAGCCGTGGTAGCCCTCCGAAACCCGGAGGAGCTAGAACGGGGCATGGCAAGGGGGATACCCCCTCATTTGGCGAGGAGGTATCTAGATCGCAGCATCGCAATAGTCATGTTCCCGCAATAAGAACATGACTCATCCACAAGCGCTGCCTCAGCATGCTGATAGCCCAAGTCTGAGGGACATTGATCGTGACGTCAGATGAAGCCAGGAAATGACCACATTCAGAAACACACGAGCGGGAAGCCATCTTTAAAAAGATACCCGTCGCTCATGGAGCTCTTTTAGATTGCTCTTTCAGAAAAAAAACTATTTTAGATAAGTGCTGAAGTGCCCAGGGGAGGTCGCAGCGCGACCGCAGAATGAAAAGCTGCAGCACACCATCAGAAGCAGCACTGGACATCAACCTCCGCTGACGCGCCGTAACACCAACGGCGTTTGCTGTCTTGCAAACACTCTCGGAGATTCGCTGAAAGGCTCGGCTCCGAAGCGAAAAACTGTTGTGCGTTTGCATGCGCTCTCCTTTTATACCCGCACTGCGGGGCTTTTTTTTACCATAGTAACTGTTGCTCTACCATGTCATGTGTATAGTCAATCCCTTACGAAAATGGTTTTATTGTAGTAAAGTAGTATTTTTTAGGCGTGTTTATTACCATAATCACAGTTTTACTACAAATACCATGGTTAAACTATGGTTAGTGCTGCAAAACCATGGTTAATTTGTGGTTATAGCAACCATGTTCTTTGGTTTAATTTGTAGCCATGCCCACATGAAAAAATACTATAGTATTTTATAGTAATAGTGTTTTTGAACCATAATATAGTAAAGTACTTGAAATTATTTGTTTTGGTAATTCTATAGTTGCTGTGGTAATATAATAATTACAGTAATATAAACAAATTACTTTATCCAATACTGTACTAAGTTTTCTACAACTATAGGGTATATTATACTACAATACGTTTATTGTAGTAAAACTAAAGTATGCTACAGTATTTATTACAGTTTATCAGTTCACTATAGTTAATACTACAGTATGCTGTATCAATTATTAACAAAGTGTTGTAAATACTATAATATATACAATATAAAACACCTTACTATAATACACTATACTATTTACTATAAATTACTATAGTATTTTTTAATGTGGGTAATTTTCATAAGCGATGCACAGTAACCACAACATATACCACGCTTCACCTTAAATGTAGTTTTACTGTGGTATTTGTACATATGGTAACCACAGCACTTGTCATTTTACCATAGTAACTATTTACTGTCTACTCTTTGTATTGAAAGCACAGTATAGCACAGTACTTACCATGGTTTACCACAGTAACTGTGTTTTTACTGTATACTATGTGTTTACTAAGCACAGTAAACACAATGTTTTTGTGAAGTGATTATAATTCAGTATTTTTTTCTGTCTTGCAGTTACGGCAAATCACATACTCCGCAACAACAGCCGCTCTTTTAAGAAGCCATCTCTTGTAGTCCTCTCTCTCTCTCAGCTTTTCCTTTCCTTTCATATTTCTCCAAACTTTAATCCATGATTAATTTACACATAGAATCTGTCTCTCTTTCTGTGGTTCATCATGGCCTATTTTTAAAACACAGAATCAAATTCTAACTAATTCTGTCAGAAAGCTGCTAGAATTAACAGGGAACATGAACTCGAAGCTTCCAATGCTGATCTTTAAGAAGCTGACAAGGAGGCAGAACAAGTCCTTCAAAGGTTCAACCCTTCACAGGTAATGTCGAACACATTTAGTTATAACCAATTTGCTTCCTTATGTTATGAGTTAATAATAACTTTCCTTGCAGTACTTCCTCTCAAATATTTTGTTCCCAGATTATTTTAACACACTGTCTCATCATGTGTATATTTCTCTTTGCCTGTCATGGGATTTGAATTTGGCCATCTTGTGTACACAGAGAAGACCAAAAGCTGCAAAGTCAAATACTTCCAATGGTACGTCTGTGTTGGTCTGAGCACCCTGACTGAACTGTACTGCAGTTACATTTTGCAGAGCATGCGATATTTCTTAAACTTTGTTTTACATATCCCACAGCCCCATTAGGAAGAACCCCTAGAAAAGTATCATGTTGAAGTAGTAATAATTCATTAAATTTACTAAGTCAGCAAATTCAAATGATATTGTACAAGCGTACTCATACACAATTCTACGACTTTTACATACTTGGCCTTTGCCTCAACTCTCATGCAAATTGTACTCATAGTAAGTAGTCAGAGTGTTTAACTAATAAAGCGTATATTAAGTCCAGCGTCTTCCTGTTCCAACAGTTCATGATATCTGTCCACACCTCACAGTCTGCCTTTCTTTCCATGTTGATCTGTCTAAGAAGCAAGAGTCTGGAAATGCTAGTTTAACTTGTCACGTGACAAATCAGATCTGCAATTAATTTGTCCAAAAAAGAAGAAACTCACTCACTTCACTGCCCTGTGTTCTGCATGAGATTGTATACACCGGGAAATTCAAATGTTGCGAAAACTGTTTCAGGTATGTTTACAGGTGCATCTCAATAAATTAGAATTTCAGTAATTCAACTCAAATTGTTAAACTTGTGTATTAAATAAATTCAATGCACACAGACTGAAGTTGTATAAGTCTTTGGTTCTTTTAATTGTGATGATTTTGGCTCACATAAAAAAAAAAAAAAATTCATTATCTCAGCAAATTAGAATACGTCAAATGGTACGACCAACAAAAAAAAACTTTTTAGTGAATTGTTGTTCTTCTGGAAAGTAAGTTTATTTACTGTACATGTACTCAATACTTGATACGGGCTCCTTTTGCTTTAATTACTTCCTCAATTCGGTGTGGCATGGAGGTGATCAGTTTGTGGCACTGCTGAGGTGGTATGAAGCCCAGGTTTCTTTGACAGTGGCCTTCAGCTCATCTGCATTCTTTAGTCTCTTGTTTCTTATTTTCCTCTTGACAATACTCCATATATTCTCGATGGGGTTCAGGTCTAGTGAGTTTGCTGGCCAGTCAAGCACACCAACACCATGCTCATTTAACCAAATTTTGGTGCTTTTGGCAGTGTGGGCAGTTGCCAAATCCTGCTGGAAAATGAAATCAGCATCGGGTGCAGTGACGTTGGTTTTCAAAAAACACAATGGACCAACTCCAGCAGATAACATTGCACCCCAAATCATCCCAGACTGTGGAAACTTAACACTGGACTTCAAGCAACTTGTGCTATGAGCTTCTCCACCCTTCCTCCAGACTCTAGGACCTTGGTTTCCAAATGAAATACAAAACTTGCTCTCATCTGAAAAGAGGACTTTGGACCACTGGGCAACAGTCCAGTTCTTCTCCTTAGCCCAGGTAAAACACCTCTGATGACAACTGTAGCCAAAGTCTTGACATGTCTGTGTGTGGTGGCTCTTGATGCCTTGATTAATTTCAATCTTCATTTTCACATTATTTTCTGTCTTTGTGATTTTTAAAATTAGTTTTAATCTTCATTTTCATCTTATTTTCTGTCTGTGGGATTTTTTCGTAATTATTTTTAATCTTCATTTTCATCTTATTTTCTGTCTGAGGGATTTTTTAAATTACAAAAGAATAACTGGAGGACAGAAATATTGATAATAAAAGTCAATTCAAGTCACTTTTATTTATATAGCGCTTTTAACAATACAAATTGTGTCAAAGCATCTGCACAATATTAAAATTAGAAAAATTTTTGAGTTAAAGGCATTTCATTATTGAATTCAGTGATTGAATTTCATCGTCCAGCTCAGTTCAGTTTAAATAGTATCTGTGCAATTTGGTGATATCGCTGGAAATGAAGTGTCCCCAACTAAGCAAGCCAGAGGCGACAGCAAGGAACCAAAACTCCATCGGTGACAGAATGGAGAAAAAGAAATACTCAAGACACTTTGTTTTATTTACCAACATTCTTCAAAATATTTGCCTTTGTGCTCAACAGAACAAAGAATGACCAGCTGAAAGACTGCTCGATCTTGCAGGTTTGCACTTCACAACATCAGAAAGATCAGGCCCTTTCTGACAGAGCATGCTGCACAACTTCTTGTCCAGGCCCTTGTCATTTCTAGACTGGACTACTGCAATGCTCTTCTAGCTGGACTTCCATCAAACACAATCAAACCTCTACAAATTATTCAGAATGCAGCTTCTGCACTGATGTGGCAGATTTTGATGGAAATTAAGATTGGATGCATCAATTTCTAAAATAAATCTGCATTTCAATTGAAAATAAAATCATGCTTTAATAGAAAAACTACTTTTTTGGCCATTTTCCATTGTTGAACACTGTTGCCATATGGCATAGTTTTCATAAATACCCCCCACCCCCACAATTGTTTTATTTTATTTTTGTAGTTTTGTTTTGCTTTGTATAATTGAAGCTATTTCATCTAATAAAATGTTCATGTTTAGAACATAATGCATACCATAGAGGGTTAAGGTAGTCAAATGAAAAGAGTTAACTCAAGTTTTATTTTAATGCATTAAGTAGATTGCAGTAGAGAACTCTTCATCTAACAGAATTTTCAACAGTGTATGAGTCATATCATGTGTTTTTAAAAGACAAAAGGAAAATAAAGAATTATGTTAAACATACAATTCTAGAGATAAACTTCAATCTTCATTGCAGTGTGCAAGTTATTTTACACTACATCAATATCAGTGTACTCAATCAATGATACTACAATTATTATATATTTTTTACATAGAATCAATGAAAGAAGTTTGGCCAGTCACAACATTTCCGTGTCACCATCCGTGGAACAACAACCTTTCTTAATTATTTCTTTAAAGATCACTTGAATAGAGCACAGTTCAGATAACTTCTTACTCCACTGCTTTTCAACACAAACACAGTTTCACACTCAATATATTTATGAGTACTTTTGGTCTTGACTTCAATGACTTTAAACTTCTCATATGGAGGAATCAGTAATTCTTCCTCACCAGGAAACTTAGAATATTTTGTCAAAACAGCACCGTAACAAGTTTTGATTTCAAAGCAAGACTTGTTTGAAAAACTCTGTGATACTTTCTTACTAAAAGACGAAGATGTAATGAGCCAAAACGAACTTCTGTGTTCAGAACGTTCAGTATTAAATTCTTGATTTACACCACGATAAGTTAAATGGCATTTCGACTTTTGTGAGTTCAATATCTGTATAGCTTCTGTTAACAAAAAGTGAAGTGAATACCATTTGTATGTCCTGTCTATATATTTTTTCTATCATTACGGTCAGCCATATTAAATTGTGCATACAGATAATCAGTGTACACATAAATGGCGATTAAATGATTCTTTGAAAGTTTATCTTTTGGTGCCATGGAATTGATTTTACCTTTTTGCCAAGCCTTGTTAAATTCTTTTGAGTTTCTGAGCTCTGCCTGTAGAAGTGTTGTCTCTACCAGTTTTGCCATTTTATTTCTACAGTAGCGATATTGATCATCAACAGAATTCGGTGCCATATCCAATGGAAATATTGATTCTGCAGTAGGAGCACTGTGAACCTGAATCAACATTATAATCATGAGTCATCTGTATTTATGACTGTAATATTCATACTAGAGCACAAACTTACCTGCTTGAGAGCAGCTGAAATGAGAAGAAGAGCTTCAATGATCAGCAGCATCTTGAGTCAGATCTGAATGATGCTGAAAGACAACGAGAAACACAATCACTCCATTAGCAATATCTGGAGTTGTACAACTGTGTTCACCAATTTCTTTTTAAATTGGTGAAACTGCTGTTGAGTATCAAAACAGTGTCGAATATGCAATTAAATCTGTTATGAATGCTATGAATGTATTGACCTTTCACTCCACCCCTAGATTTAACTGAGAATTATGTTGATTATTTTTCAGGAGCAATGACAAGAGACGTAAGAAAAGTCAGTCATTCACAGCCAGATGAGCACTTGGAGATGGGAAAGTTGGCTTTTTATATGGGATATGGGATGTGTGATAAGACACCCGAAAGAAAGGATGTGTAATTACAAGAGGCAGTACATTGTTCTGTTCTGTAATCAGGTAACAGTAGCACAAAACTGTAAAATATAAAAAGAACTGTGTATATAAATGAAAAGAAATCTCCTCTAACCACTTTCTCAATGACCTTTTGAACAAATTCACAAGTATGATGGCAGTTTTCTTGAACACCTTTGTCAACAGACATGATCTTGGGCTCTTTTGAAAGGTAAAACATCACTCATTGAGCCTAAGAGAAGGACAGTGAATAAGATTAAACACTTAAAGTACTTTCTAACAACAACAAACGTCTACATTTGTATTTGTAAGACTTTTAGGCTACAGACTTTGACAGAAGTGTGAAGAAGATTAAAATGTTAATTAAATAGCTGTGGTTCAAACGCTGTGTAAGATAAGAGTGCCCGTTAGGTTAATTTGCATCCTTCACAGTCCACACTTATCTGACACCAGTAGGACAAAATAACTGTGCATTAGCATCACTGACAGAACTCAATAGAGTCCCAAATGCATACAGTGAGCTTAAGCTCTGTGTGGTCACTGTTGGCACATTTAAATATTAATCTTTTCTCTTCTAAATGGTCACTTTTGCGTTTTTGTTACATTTGAATACACTCCAGGCCATGAATTCAAGAACAAGAAGCATTTGAATTGATGTAGATGAAATGAAATGAAGCGATGTATTGCTACCCTTGTTACAATACAGAGTGATGGTTGGTTTACTTTTACAAGACTGATTCAATGTTCTAAAACGCTAATCTAATAAAATTATTTTTAAATGCAATAAATAAATAAAAATATTTGGCCATTCTTAACATTTACTTTTTGCCTTAATTTGCCTTAATAAAACATACAATTGACATCTCTTCACAGACGTGACAGACAATTATTAGACCACCATTAGACACCACTACATATTTAGGTAGATCAGCACTAAATATTCAAATGTGAAACTCAAATGCTATTTTATGGTTAAGCAAGCAGAATGCAAATAATCCAGAACACACCTCTCCTTATCAAATTCAACTGCAGTACCACTGTAAGTTGACTTACACCTATTTGATGTAAAGTATTTGCTTTTTTAAGCCACTATAAGCAATACTATTCAAATCATTATCTTCTCTTCTGATGCAACATATCCTAAGCCCAATGTCAGACTAAACAACACATGCATCTCTACGACATCCAGGGCAGGTTGTGTAAAACTGTACACTTTGTATTTGAGTTTATTTGAAGTGCTTAATGGAAAACATTTTCATATTGAGCTAACCCTAACTTGGCTCATGCACTTTTCCTGCAACAGCTCACTGTTTTCTCATAAAAAGATTACAAAAAGTAGCAAATAATACTTGAGAGAGAAACATATAAAGGAAAAATATCTCAAGGTCATGTGTAGGTCTGAATTTATACATTTACCATTCAATTGGCATAATTGAACAAGGTTTGCTTGCACCAAGATTGGGTTGTGTGAGTCAAAATAGATGTAATTTTGAGCTGGTATAGATGTAAAATATTTGTTGTTAATATATTGTTATTTAATAATTTTAGTCAAGCATAGTGTTCAAGATTTTGTACATACACTATTTAGAAAAGCGGCACACCATGGACTGATGCTTCAAACCAGATATACCGTCTAACAGATTTACTTCTGGCCATTGTTACCAAAAATACATTTTCAACAGTCTTTAATCTCCTTCACTGTCATTCTCTTAGGCTCAAGGACTGATGTTTAACATTTTAAAGGAGCCCAAGATCATGTATGGTGTCAAAGGGGTTCAAGAAACTGAATAATATTTGTGAATTTGTTAAAAAATGGAAAAAGGGAAACATGACAAGTCTGGGACTTTCTATTTATTTATTTCAGTGATGCTAATGTACAGTTCAAGGTGCTTTTTATCCTACTGTTGTCAGATAAGAGTGGAGGATAAAAAAATTACCTAACAAACATTCTTATATTATACAATGTTTGAACTAATTAATTTGCATTTCTAGTGGCTCTAATCTTCACACTTTGTCTAAGGCCTGAGAATTCAGTTGCTTAACATCCAAACATTTTTAAGCCAGAAAGTGTCTCACCCCTAGGGCCAGTTTTACAGCAGCACAAATAAGTGTGAGAGCACAATTCCAAAACAGCGCAGATGGGCGTGGACATTTATGCAGGTGATTTACTAACAACGCGCAAATTAAAGAACACAGATGCAACATCTCATTTGTATGGAAGCATATATGTAGCTAAATTCAATTTGAAATGTAATATGCAAAATGGCAATGTATTTCTGTATTTAAATTTACATTTTCATATGTGTAACATTTAGTGCAAAATGAAAATGTAATTATATCATTTAAATTTAGTTTTTATATTCAAATAAAAAAACATTTTAAAGTTTGATAAGTTGCAAAATTAAAATGAAAATGTCTTACCCAAATTGATTAGATATGTTTACCATGTCCATTTCCTAAAAGCATTTAGACTTAGGGGTAGGACATTTTCATCGTGATACTGTGTGATAATGGTAGCAAAATGCAGTGAGAATTTCAAAACACATTCTGAGCCAAAGGTGCAGCAAAAGGTTAGCAAAATGGTGGTTTAAATGTATTTTATTTTTCTTAAATGCATTGAGACATATATATATTATCTTTCAATTTAATTTTCATTAAATACCCTATGATGAATATAGTTTAAGTCATTGTGGATTTGATTATGCATTCTGAACCGAGCACGCCCCCTAGCTGTCAATCATTACATCAAGGCCGGACTCTGCAAAAGGATGCATGATAGGTCAATATTCACTGTCAACCAAACGCTTTTCACCTGTCTCAACATCTCTCACCGTTTACACTCTGATTGATGCACAGAAGCAAACAGACTGTGCTATTCTACACTTATTTACTACCTTACCTTATATTGTATTACTCTTTTATTTTTAATCCGTAAAATAGCGTGTGTTTTCCGTGGCATCTGAACTGGGATGTGCAGAAAGTTCCTCAGGGGCAATGTTAAAAAAATAGGTCAAAACTTTGGATACATTAATATTTTATATTTTCTTTTTTCAGAATTATTCAAAAGTGCCCCTCAGACAAATATAAATGATATTGTGGTCAATAAAACAAAATAAAGTTTTTCTCGAATTGCTTAAACAAATTTCTTGAAACTATGCCTCGTATTCTCAAAACATAAAACACGAATCCATAACTTCTAACTCAATTTCCCAGACTTCCTATATTCAGGTCAAAATGAAGCTATCCACTCAAAAAAACTCAATCTTGCTGAAAAACCAAACTAAACTAAACTTCATGCTTCCTTCTGCTGACAAGCTTTATGGAGATACTGATTTCATTTTCCAGCAGGACTTGGCACCTGCCCACTCTGCCAAAAGCACCAAAAGCTGGTTCAATGACCATGTGTTACTGTGCTTGACTGGCCAGCAAACTCGCCTGACCTGAACCTCATAGATAATCTATGATGAGAGACACCAGACCCAACAATGCAGATGAGCTGAAGGCTGCTATCAAAGCAACCTGGTCTTCATTACACCTGAGCAGTGCCACAGGCTGATCACCTCCATCCCACGCCGCATTGATGCAGTAATTCATGCAAACGGAGGCCCAACCAAGTATTGAGTGCATAGAAATGAACATACTTTTCATAAGCCCGACATTTCTGTTTAAAATATCCTTTTTTATTGATCTTATGTAATATTCTACTTTTCTGAGACACTGAATTTTGGGTTTCATTATCTGTAAGCTATAATCATCCAAATTTCAAGAAATAAAGGCTTGAAATATTTCACTCTGTGTGTAATGAATCTATATAATACATGGGTTTCACTTTCAGAAATTAGTGACAAAAAATATTGGCCTTTTTCATGATATTAAATTTTTTTAGATGTACCTGTGTGTATATATATATATATATATATATATATATATATAGGACTATATTAAAATAAATATATAACAACAAATACAAATAAGGCTCATTGTATTTGTGTTGTACATTTTTTAAAAGCTTGGGCTCCTAAACATCCGGTCACTCACACCCAAAGCAGTTATTGTAAATGAAATGATCACAGATAATAGTTTTGATGTACTCTGTCTGACTGAAACCTGGCTCTGGTTATACTTGATCTTAGTGCTGCGTTCGACACTATAGATCATGACATACTCATAGATCGATTACAAAACTATACAGGTATTCAAGGGCAGGCTTTAAGATGGTTTAGATCCTACCTGTCCGATCGCTACCACTTTGTTTATTTAAACGGGGAGTCATCTCAATTATCACCAGTAAAGTATGGAGTACCACAAGGATCTGTCCTAGGTCCTCTGCTATTTTCATTATATATGTTGCCCCTTGGTAATATTATTAGAAAATACGGGATTAGTTTCCATTGTTATGCTGATGACACTCAACTATATATCTCAACAAAACCAGATGAAACTTCTAAACTATCTAAGCTAACAGAGTGTGTTAAAAATATAAAATATTGGATGACCAATAATTTTCTCCTATTAAATTCAGATAAGACCGAGATATTACTTATTGGACCTAAAAACAGTACACAGAAACTCTTGGATTACAATTTGCAACTAGACGGATGTACTGTTACTTCCTCTACAGTAAAAAATCTGGGTGTTATATTAGACAGCAACCTATCTTTTGAAAATCATATTTCCAATGTTACAAAAACAGCATTCTTCCATCTTAGAAACATTGCCAAGCTACGGAACATGTTAAGTGTTTCTGATGCAGAAAAGTTAGTTCATGCATTCATGACCTCTAGACTGGACTATTGTAATGCACTGCTAGGTGGTTGTCCTGCATCTTCAATAAACAAGCTACAGATAGTAAAAATGCTGCGGCTAGAGTCCTTACCAGGTCAAAAAATATGACCATATTACTCCAATTTTACAGTCTCTGCACTGGCTAACTATTAAGTTCCGTATCAGTTACAAAATATTATTACTTGCCTATAAGGCCCTAAATGATTTAGCTCCTGTGTACCTAACTAATCTTCTATTACGTTACAATCCAACCCTTCGGAGGACCTCAGAGGAAGCCAACCATCAGCGATTATACTGACTTAACAAAATTTTGCCATAAATGGAGGATCAGCACCTGGAGACAACCTCTACAGCCCTGACCGTCAGCGGAGTCTAGGACACATAGATGAGCCCCAGAGACAGATCTCCAGTGAGGACCTCGTCACCTAGACATCCATCGGGGAAAGACCACTGGAACCAGTGGACCACTTACACTCTGACTTTGCTGCAGTTGGAACAAACTACTGATTCGTCTGGCCGGAGGGGAACTGGCCCCCCGACTGAGCCTGGTTTCTCCCAAGGTTTTTTCTCCATTCTGTCACCGATGGAGTTTTCGTTCCTTGCCGCTGTCGCCTCTGGCTTGCTCAGTTGGGGACACTTCACTTTCAGCACAATCATCGACTTGATTGCACAGATATTATTTAAACTGAACTAAGCTGGACAATGCCATCACTAAATTCAATAATGAAATGCATTCAGCTGAAAATTGAGTGTTAAATCTTGTCATTTTACATTATTGACACAATATTCCTATTTTGATATTGTGCAGTGCTTTGTTACAATTTGTATTGTTAAAAGCGCTATATCAATAAAAGTGACTTGTCTTGACTATTAATTTCAAGGAAAATACTGATTAAAGACTCATCATTATATGGGAAAGGTCTGTGTGTGCTTATTTTGTTTATCCTGTTCACAGGCAGTGCCTTGTCAAATGTGTGCAAATTAGCACATTTTAATTAGCCTAGTTAACACCTAATTTGTATATTAATGTGGTGATTGTGATAATGTTTTAGACACAAATATTACTGTACTGCCTCCAATAAAGTAAAGTACAGTACATGTACATTAGCCTGTATAACCATGATGCCTTTATCTTCACTTTAGCTATAATGTATTACATTAGTTAGTGCTCATGAATCATGCATGTTAGCCAGACACAGTTTACTGTCACACCACGGTCTGTCCAGCAGAGGGAGACAGTGACACAACATCCTCCTGATTTCCTGCTCATTATTAGCTCAATGATATCACCTGTGTCGGGCCTGTTATAGCTAGTGTGTGTGTGTGTGTATAAGACCTGTATTTGTTTGTAACTTTGCTCAGTCTTGAAGTTCTTCAGTCTATGCAAATTTTTGGTTAATGCTTTTTTGAAACCTATGCTTCTATACTATTTAGAAGGACTTTTAGAAAAGACTATTTGCTTTCCTCAAATACTGCCTCTTGTAATTATCTGCTAATTTGGGTCCATGCTGCTCCATAGCACAGTGGTTAGTGTTTTGATCTTTCAACTACACACGCTGGATTCAAGTCTGGGATGTTTACTATATTTTGTTTAAGTCCAATTAGCTGTAAAGTTGAGGCATTGGCTTAGTTTGTTCACCGCCATTAACCTCCACGGAAGCTGAGAAAAACACAAGTGGAATAGAAAGTTAAAATGAGTGTGGTGAAGTCTCATCTCCCGACCTGATATTTTGATTTAATAAATATGTGTATTTGACAGGGAAGCTGTGTGCAAACTGGAATATACAGGTGCATCTCCAAAAATTAGAATATCGTGAAAAAGTTCTTTTTTTTGTAACTTATTTCAAAAAGTGAAACTTTCATATATTCTAGATTCAAAACATTTCAAAAGTTAAAATTATACATATATAATTTTATTGATTTGAACTTATGATTACTCGCAGCTTGTGAAAGTTAAAAATCCAGTATCTCAAAATATTAGAATATTTACATTTGAGTTTCATTAAATCACAATCCCTACAGTGTAAATTCTGGGTATCTCTTGTTATTTGAAACCACAATAATAGGGAAGACTGCTGACTTGGCAACTTGGCAACTTGACTTGCAAAGCAGATTCAAACACTTGGGAGAGCTTCACAAGAAGTGAACTGAAGCTGGAGTCAGTGCATCAAGAGTCACCACGCTCAGACATCTTCAGGAAAAGAGCTACCAAGCCTCTTCTGAAACTGAAACATCGTCAGAAGCATCTTACCTGGGCTACGGAGAAAAAAAAACTGGACTGTTGCTCGGTGCTCCAACGTCCTTTTTTCAGATTAAAGTAAATTTAGCATTTAATTTGGAAATCAAGGTCTTAGTCACGATACAACACAGGGGAAGCAAGGAGACAAGAGGTAAACTTCAAAATAACAGTTTTTAATTAGGGTACATTTAGAACAAATACAAATGCGTGATTAATTGTGATTAATCGCGAGTTAACTCATGACAATCATGAAATTAATCGCGATTAAATATTTTAATCAATTGACAGCACTAGTTTGTATTATATACTACTCTATAAAACTGCAATACAAATAACACAAACACACAAAAAAATATGTAGCTTAATAACTGTAATTATATTCCATTACTCCTTTAATACATTTAATACCTACACATTCAAAATTTAATACAATTAAATATGAACATCCTACATTTCTGCCACAATAACACAGACAGTGTTACAGTAAATCCATGGTAAATGCTGGCGATTCCTAACTTGAAAGCCTTCTCCTGTTTTCCGCGTCAGTGCTGTTGATAATGTAAGCATAGTCTGATCAGACATTACACTAGTTTAAATAACAGAGACATGTATTTTTTAACTCTTTTCTTTTGGACCGAATTGATAAACGGTCCATGCGGCACGAAATTCAGACGAGTAAGTTAGCGCTGTTTCATTCGGCTTTTGGCGTATTTGCCATTTAATGTTGTTTGCACATTAGTTCAAGTTTATAAACATTAAATAGAACATTTCGAGCATTAATTATCAATATTTTATGTGATAATCATTGTTATCATTTTTTCCGTCCAAATCACACTAAAATGAAAACATTTTGAAGACAACTAAGCAAAATGTACACATGTATTTTAACATTAGCCTATCAGCATACTTCAATGAGTCTTCATGACAAGAGCTCTCTTTACGCCTGCTTCACGACGACCGTCTGTCTGCTAGTGCCGCTGCCGGAGAAAAAGTCCACAGTATACTGTAGTGCACATTTTATTTTATTGCACATTTTACTCTTTATTTTTTCTTATTATTTTTACCTATATTTATATATATTCTCTTGTGTCATGTTACATATTTTACACTGTCCATTGAGCGGACCTGGCCTGACTTACTTTTCACTACTGATTATATTCTGTATAATTGAGTATGTGACGAATAAAACCTTGAACCATGTCTTAGCATTTATCATCTCATGTCGTTGTGTTCACTACGTCAACGGTTTGGTAAAGTGTGCTGCATATAATTTATATAATTTTTAAATATCTCTATTATTTTTTAAATACATCATAGCTCAGATAGGACAATCCTGACTTACATACAGGTAAAATTATTGTTAAAATTAATTTCATATTCTAGAATTTATTTGCGGCCCTTCTAGTGCCATCTAGTGGCCCCCAGTTTGAGAAACACTGCCGAATCAATAGTATAAATCCGAAAAGATTTTTTGTAAAATCTCTAAAGTCTCTGGTGTATGTATCTTGTCATCCTCATCTCTGTGTCTGAACATGTTTGTTCAGTGCTGTTGGTCCTCCTCTGACAGATAATCAGAAAAACAGGTAACAAACTCCAGGAGGAGCCACAAACTGAAAGTAGGCAAAATCTAAATGCTACTTTTGTCTTTTGACAAAATCCTTGACATGCTTTATATAAACAGCGTGATTTGTTAATGTTTTATGCTGTGTGTGATTTCTAAAAAAGTGTTATTCTTGTGATCTGTCTGGAGTCACTTTCATTAAAGATGGCGGAGGGATTTTCTGCAGCTACAGTTATGAAATATCTTCACTCAGACTCAGACTATATATATATATATATATGTTGTTGTTGCCAAATTGATTTCATTCCATGATTGTCTGAGATGATTTAGTTTGCTCTAGGTTTAGGCTAGATTTTATGGGAAAGGTTTCTGTTATCGGAGTCATCCAGCCTAACAAACTTTTACGTATTCTTAGTTTTAAAGCTCTTTCACACTGAACATGACTAGAAATACAGAGAAACAAATAAAATATGAATAATCATTTTACACTAAAAGCATGAGTAGCTAATATCCATTGAACTGAAGAAGCAAATTCACAAAGTCAAAGTTCAGTAGTAGTTTCCTTCTATGGAGTGTCAGAAAGCCCTCGGATTTCATACAAAATATCTTAATTTGTGTTCTGAAGACGATCAAAGGTCTTACAGGTTTGGAACAACATGAGGGTGAGTAATTAATAACATAATTTTCATTTTTGGGTGAACTATATACCTTTAATATCCTTTTTGAATGCTCAGACTTTTCCTTTTCATGTTAAGAATATTTGGGATGTTGAAAAATTTGAAAATTGAGACTGGAAGGTGAATATGAGTTATTGAAGGTTTAATAATGAAATTGTACATTCAATATTTTAATTTGGAATATCCCCAGCTTAAACGATTACTCCAGCCCAAAATCTAAATTGTGTCCATAATCACTTATCCCCATGTCGTTCCAAACCCATAAAAGCTTTGTTCGTCTTCGGAACACAATTTAAGATATTTTGGATGTAAACCAGGAGATTTGTGACTGTCCCATTGACTACCAAGTAAAAAACACTGCCAAGGCCCAGAAAGGTATAAAATACATAATCAAACTAGTCCATCGGCCATCAGTGGTTACATATATTAAAACAATAACCCTTTAAAGGGGTCATATGATGCTTTTTTAAAGAACATTATTTGGTGTATTTTGTGTAAGAGAATATGCTGACATGCTTTAATGTTCAAAAAACACATAATTCTTCAAATACTGTACATTATTGTAGGTCCTCTATGCCCCGCCTCTCTCAAACGCTTCAAGTCCCTCCTTCCGACAAGCACAGTCTGCTCTGATTGGCCAGCTGACACAGTGCATTGTGATTGGCCGAACACCACAAGTCGGAAATGGATGCATCAACACTACTGCGGTTACTGAAACCACGCCTTACGCAAATATTTCCACATCGTGGCCTAGACCTGTGGGGGCCTGTTTAAATGAACCGTTTTAGGAGGGCGTGGCAGAGTCTTAACTTTGATAAAGAATATCTCTTTGGTTTTGAAACTTTAGTCTTTGCAACTTCAGGGATCGTATCTATTCACAAACGGCTTGTAACACTCCAAATAGAATATGAAAATTAGATAATAGTCCTCACATTATTAAGATTTGTGTTTAAAGTGCGCACACACAGTAGTGAACACACACATACACACACACACACACACCTGGAGCAGTGGACACACACACACACACTTGGAGTAGTGGACACACACACACACACACACACACACACCTGGAGCAGTGGACACACACACACACACACACACACACACACACACACACACCTGGAGCAGTGGACACACACACACTTGGAGCAGTGGGCAGCCGACACTGCGGTGTCCGGGGAGCAGTTGGGGGTTCGGTGCCTTGCTCAAGGGTCTCAGCTCAGTCGTGGACACTTCCTGCCGGAGCCAAGATTCGAACCCACAACCTTGGGTTACAAGTCCAACGCTCTATCCATTAGAGCCACGACTGCCCCGCGAAAGAACTAGCTCTCCCTGTCTGGGAATCGAAACCCAGGTCATCCACATGACAGGCTGAGATACTGTCCACTATACTAATGAGGAGAAACATGTTTATATCATTGACACAGTGTCCTTCAGAAACTAGTGAGAGAAACAACAGAAATACAGTGTTCCTGTGTGGCTCAGTGGTAGAGCATTGCGTTAGCAGCGCAAAAGGTTGTGGGTTCGGTTCCCAGGGAACACAAATACTGATTAAAAATGTATAACCTGAATGCAAATTGTAAGTCACTTTGGATAAAAGCATCTGATAAATGTAAATATCTCAGTGATCAACACACAACATCACAACTTCAAGAGTTAAAACCAAACGCAGTTTTTATGTAAGAAATCACTAAGTTACACACTACTAAATATTGGATCAATTCACTATTGAACTAAGTTGAACTTTAAGTCTACATGTAAGTTACATATTTACTGAAGTCAGCGATCAGGAATAACTGAGCAGATTGATTAAATCACACCAATAAGCTCATGTTTTATCTGTGAGACTTCTTCAATCTTTACAGATGTGATGATGTTTCATATTTACACTTGTTTACAAAGAGCAAGAAAATTATGAGAATAAATGACTCGACAGATCTCCGTTTGCATGCTGCGTATACCAACAAATATCAAAATGCTTGTTTTTGTGTCTCAATATTTGCTGATCGCTTATGTCTGAACCCAGTTCCTAAATGTATACAGCAACACATTAGTTCATGTACAGTATTTCACGGGAAACTAGTTGTAAAATCACTTCTTTAGATGGGTATTTACTGTTTAAGTAATTCAGAAGCTTTAGTTTGGTCTAATTTAAGACTATAATGTAAAACTGATCATCTCTTGGCTAACGTTTCCTTTTTTTGCACTCAACACTAATTAATTGTCAATTGCACTAGATTGAAAACGCGGCCTGTTATTGTTGACTTTGTGGTCTACTATGGTAAACTTCGTTAAATAAATGCTGTTATACGGTTTATATTTTTTCCACTTAAATGTCTTTGTCAATGTCTTCCATTTCAGTTTCTTTCCTTCAATTTCTTTGATTATATATCTCATATAAAAAAAATTATACATCCCATAGCTAGTTTTATCATGGCAAATATAATTTAATAGATGTAATTAAAGTGTAAATAGTAGTTAGGTGGCAGATATTTGCACCTCAGTATTGTAGTACGTTGTAGTAATATTGTATTTTATAAGTATATTGTTGATCATATTCTAAATTGTTTTATATTATATGTTATTGAGACACTATAAATCAGTGCAAAGAAAAATGTATTGCACATATATGCTTGAAAAGATCATTTACAACATTAGTATGTATTTAGGTTACTGCCAATCACAGGCTCATGTTTCTGGTGTAACTGCTCCTTTAAAAAAATACAGCCAATAAGATTGAGGGGGAGGGTTTAACAGCGCTGTCCTTCCTGTTAATGTTTCACACTCGTCCATTCGGTTGCTGTAATACACCATAAGTTGGCTTGTCACCCACCATTAAATCGTACAAGAAGAAGAACAGCGCTGTTCTAGCCCCAGTTGTTATGGTGTCATATCATTTTTCCTGTTGTTATAATATATTACGTTTTTGGATACTGTAAAATGGTCTTATCTTTGTTTTATTTCCCTCTTAATTCTCACCATTGTGTCAGTACTTACTGTGATTCCCTTTAAACAAAAAAAAACTTTCCCTTTTTCTAAATCTTCATCTTTCTCTCCTTCCCTTGCTAGCTTGTATTTATTTGAACAATGCCTGAGACTTGGTGTCACGAGCACTTCCTCTGTTTGTTTGCCTCTTCAAGATTAATCGCTTTATGTATTCCCCAATTGTAAGTCGGATAAAAGCATCCGCAAAATGACTAAATGTAAATGTAAACTCTACCTTTCGTGGTTCATGAATGCTAACTTCAGGAAGTTCAGTTGCTTGTTTTGTGGTTTGTCAGATCTCGCACTCGTCAAAATATTCAAAAATTGGCGCGTCAGAAGCATCTTGACAGCTGTCCAATGCTCATTGGCTCTCGGGTGCATCCTAAAACGACTGCGACTTGTCTGTTTCCTTGCGTTTGAATAACAAGCGCGACTTTATGAAGTGACTCAAGATTTTCAGACAGTGCACACTTCACACAGACAGAAGTATTGCACATTGCCAGAGACAGAACTGGAAACACTAAGAAAGTTTAAACTAACTTCATATAGCCTACGACAGAGGAAGGTTGAAACGTGATTTCTAATTATAATTTTTTTTGCAATGCAATGAAATCACACGGATTAATGAGATGCAGGTGCATCGCGGAGTTTTTCGTGGAGATGAACTGGATGAATAAATACGGACAGTTTCATTGTTTCAGAGAAAGGTGGAAACAGTGGGGAATGGATTACATGAAAGCAGGTGCATTCGTGTCGATTGTAAGTTGATTTGTTTTTGTGAAGCTATGTACGTTTGTTCGCTATAGTCTCGGTCACACCGATAGTGTTTTTTTTTTTTGTTTTTTACTGTGAGTGGCAAATGTTATTGTTAGACTGCAGGTCTGGACTATGACATCTAAAGCCAATGCGGTCGTTATTATAGTGATATTGCTAGTACATGACTAGTAGCCTAATTGGTTTTAAAATTAATATCTGCAGGTAGAAATGATTGTTCGATCGATCAGGCGAATCTCTTTGAATTAAACGCATAGCCTGCTATAAAATCTCTCAAATGTCATTTAAATTTAACAACTGATCCGTTTACTTGTCCTAAATAAATAGTATGTTGTTTTAATATAAACTGCTTGTTTCACAATGAAAAATAAATGTAGCCATGAGTCAAACTCGCTAAAACTGTTCATCATTTTATTACGCTAAAACCCTGGGATGCGTAAGTCTCCTTTAATTGTACAAAATATATGTAGGCTTAACACTGAATGCTTTAAAGCAGCTTCACGGTAATAACAACAAAAATACGTTCTTCATTTGAACTCTTCAGATCACCAGAGGCCGCTGTCGCTCCTATTGCTGGACATCAGGATTTGTGCTTCGTTTGTGCCTGCAATAATTTTTGTTTGTGATGCTTGGGTTTTAAAATATAAGACATTGTAATATAGACTCAACAACCCCACATGCTCCAAATTCACGAAAAAAAATGGTTGTTTGTGCTCCTTCAGTTGTTTTAGAAAATAAATAGTTTTCATTCTGAGGTCACTCAGCCACCTACACAGCCCACTCCAAATTCACCCAAAATAGTCTCGTTTGTTTATGCTTCGTTTGCACAGGTAAACGTTTCTTCGATTTGGATAGGCTATTAAAATTATATTTATTGATCATTCTGAGGTCATGCTCCAAATGTACCCCACATAGTCTAATTTGTTTGTGCTTGTTTGTGCCCCCCCAAAAAATGTTTGTGTTGCTTCAGTTTGGGGGACTGAGTGACCTCAAGTCCTGTAATTCAATGTCTAATAATATTCTAAAAACTGAAGCAGCACAAACGAAATTATAACTCTGACGATTTGTGAACATGTTGATTTTCCTGACCTACATGTGTGGATTTTAAGATGTTTTGAGGCTCATAAATTGGATAACAATATGTTTAAAACCAAAAGTCAGTGGGCAGTAGCATAAATTATTTTTCAAGATAACAGACTATTTTAAGCATGAAATTAGACAACAGTTATACCAAAGTATATTTAATATAAGGTAATTATTTACAACTTTTATTATTGGAAAAATCCGGACCTCGTGGACCTCAATGGTGGGTACGGCCCTGAAATCATGTGCTCACTATAATCATTCGTTTCCTCTCAGTGTGCAGGATAAAATCATTGTTTTGCTCATTTTACTAAATCGTGCTCAACGTATAATAAATAATTCGTTCCATATGTTTAAGTAATTCGTGTGCACAATAATAACCTCTCCCCCGCTTTTAACCAAATAATGCCCAGGATATAATAATTCGTTTCCTCGGTTTATTAAATAATTCGCTCAATAATCATTCGTTATTTGTCATTCATTATATAATCCTCTATTTGCTAAATAGTGCACTTGGTATAATAATTCGTCCCCCCTTGTAAATAATGCACGATGTCATAATTTGTTCCCTCATTTTTAATAGTAAAATAATCAATATTATCATTTAAGTAAACTAGCTAACTTAAGTAAATTGCACGGTACAATCTGTCTCTCGTTTTATTAAATTGTGCGCACAATATTATACATTGTTCGCTTATTTTAAGTAAAACTATTTAATGTAACTTAATTCAAAAATAATAAATGTAACAAAAATGTGGCCACGTTTAGTAAAACGAGGGACTGATTTCTTAATTAATGTAAACAATAAATGTAACAATACAATAAATATAAAATTAGTTATTAGATGTACACGTGATCTATTTTCATTTGTACTTTATTTAACGTTGACTTGGCGCCTGTATTGTGGCAGGGACATTCAGAAACTTTCCACTTGTACAAAAAATATCCTATTAAATCTGCACGTTGAGTCATGTGGAGGACGTTGAACTATGAGAAACTCATATCCTCCCGTCTCAGCTTGTTTTTATGATTTAATAACATATTTGTATACACATTTCACCCCTAAAATGTCAGGCCCTGACACAGACAAATTTGTACATGTTAGAATGGTTACCTAATACATGTCTTTAATACAAATAGCATGTTCTCATTGGTCACATGTCCCTGATTGTATTTAACATGGTTGTGTAATTCCTATAAGAAATATAAGCAACTTTTCGGTCAACTGTAATACACAAAAATCACAGAATACCCGCTAGGCACTCATATAGTTGTAAGAAAAAAAAACTACCTTTACATAAGAGCTTTTTACAAAAACATAGTAGTGAACATATACCCCCTCCTCATCTACACAGTGAAAGAGATGAATTCATCAATATTTCCTCAAATAGTACATTTTTTATATCATAATGTCCTGTGTGACAGGTAGGGCTGTAGTCAAGTCCATCTTTGTCGAGTCCAAGACAAGTTCAAGTAGGCTATTATATTTACAATTTCAATAAAGTCACATAAGCTGAATAGCAACTTCATATTTTCAGCATTTGTATTATAGGGTAAAAATCACATTCTGGGCTGCCAATGGAAAATATTACAAATAACAAGCAACATAAGTGTACAAAAATCAACATGTTCCCATACTTGTTACTTTTTCACAACAGGGTGTCCTGAAGAGTTTAGCTCCAACTTGCCTCAAAACACCTGCCTGAAAGTTTCTCGTACGCTTAGATGAGCTGTTTCAGGTGTGTGTGATAAGGGTTGGATCTGAACTCTGCAGGACACCAGCTTTCCAGGACCACGTTACGAGACCTCTGTCCTAAAGAAATCATAGAACAAAATAACCCTCCCAAGCAAGGTTGTGTAGCATATAAACACCTTCAGGTCTGTGTGTGACCATGCATGCATTTGTTTGCTGTTTGCCTTTAGCCATATAATATAGGTGCTATATAATAAATACATCCCCCGGGGATGGCGGATATAGACAGTGTTACAGGTGTTCAGTTAGAGAACAGATAATTAAAGATTGAAAAATTAAAAATTTGAAGTTTTTTTATTATTTATTTATATTGCTGGGCAATATGGCAAAAAAATCTTGATTTTCTCAGAACATTTGACCAATTTTCGATTTTGTACGATTTTAACTATAGGCTATAGTCAACTTGAAAATTTAACTATAACATGATTCAAGTAACTTTTTCTTTATTAAAGAAAATTATATTCTAAGTGCACCATATATGAAGTTGTCTTTATGATGTACAGGTGCATCACAGAAAATTATAATATGGTGAAAAAGTTCATTTTTTCTTTTAACTTATTTCAAAAAGTGAAACTTTCATATATTTTAGATTCATTACATGTAAAGTAAAACACTTCAACAGTTGTTTTGTTTTCATTTTGATGATTAGAGCTTACAGCTAATGAAAGTCAAACATCAGCATCTCAAAATATTAGAATATTTACTAAGATCAAGTATTTTCAAAACAGAAAAGTTCAAGTTCTTTAAAGTATGTTCATGTATGCACTCAATACATGGTCGGGGCTCTTTAGCACAAGCTCCAGCATCAGTGAGGTATGGCATGAGATCAGCCTGTGGCACTGCTGAGGCACTATTGAGCCTTCAGCTCGTCTGTATTGTTGGATCGACTGTTTCTCATCTTTCTCCTGAAAAAATCCCATAGATTCCACATTGGGTTCCGGTCAGTGTGATACTGCGAGAACCACCAACTCGCTTGGGACGTAGAAAGTGTCCGTAATAAATGTAAAATGATGGCTCCACCCACAAAAGCACTTTCATGCAAGTTGTAGTTTTTTACAGCATCGTTGATATATACAAAAGTTCACGAGTGGCGTGAAGAGATATATGCAGTGTAATCACCAGAGACCCTAATAAACAAAGTAGCAAAAAAACAACAAACATGGAAAATAAAGATGAAAAGATATCTACAATATATATATATATGGTATCCTCACTTTACTCTCTTTGCTGGGTGTTTGCTCACGGCACTGCGGTTGCACGCTGCATTGGACTTGGTTAACAAGTGCTAAATGTGAGTGTGGCCTCCCTTTTTATAGGCCAGACTCCGCCCCTTCTTTGGACGTACCATTTTTAAAACAATACATTTTCCAATAATCTCTGTACCTATACACATTTTTTTCCTATTCCACTGCCCGCGTCAACACAAAAGCTCATTCTGTGTGAATGGCACCTAGAGAGCATCGCGTGAGCGGTTAATCATGTGCGCTGATTAGGGATGTAGCGATTAACCGGTTTTACTATTAACTTTAAGCTTTAAAACGTCACGGTTCATTAATCGTAATGTTCCGCTAAACGAGTGTTTCTGTTGCATGGAACGGAACTGTTGCAGCTTGCGCAAAACAAACAAACAAAAAAGTTACACTAGCGGTGCACCAGCTTAAAATGCCGTGCTTATCAGAGACACGGAGGCTACTACACGCACTAGATTAACTGTGACAGAGAAACCAAACAGCGAAGCTTTATTTCCACCAGAGAATGACTGAAGTTGATAGTGTGGGACCATTTTGGGTACACCAAGAATAACCAGGGCGTCATTTAAATATTGCCGTTTAAATTGCAGAGTATACGTTACATAAGGGATAATGCACGGCTAGCCAACCGGTTCTTGTTGTGAAATAAAGGATTTTAATGCACGACGCGAAGTTCGTTAGCTCTAGTTCTGCCCGCTTCAGACAGAGATGAGAGAGAGACACACAGAGAGACGTGGGTGTGTGAATTAGTCTATCTGCATCTGCGCGTCACTACAAACAATGAAGATTTGAGTTGAGTCATTTAAACAGTAATTTTACTCCCTCTTTGCTGATTAATATAATGTAGCGATCCAGTATCTAAGCTATTTTATAAATGAAAGTCGCTGGGCAGCGTTGACAACAAGTTTCTGTCCTCCTAAATCGATCTCGAGCTCACAAACCAAAATAATAGACAGGATTTTCTCAGGTCATATGTAAAATCAGATGAATAAAGATTATTGAAATGAATAAGTATGAATGACAGTTGATTACAATAATAGTTTAGTTTATTCCCCTCATTAGTAACAGTGTCTTCTGTGGGATAAATAAAGTTAATATTAGTCTTATATTAATAATTAATTAACATTGTGATTTGACATTCCTGTTATAGTATTATTCATAAGTTAAAAAAAACTTTCACCATCTTTCCAAGTTATGTACCTCAGGTCTAAAAGAAATGTAGAAAGAAAATGAAAACACCATAAACATTTGGGATCTATTCCCATTTGTTATTTTCAAAAGGGAAATACTGACATGTTTACTGAGCAGAGGTCACATTTTTAATTCCAATAGAAGAGATGGATTTGTTTTTTATTCTTTAGTATTATTATTATGTGCTGTATTATTGTTACTGTGTTATTTCTGTTTCAAAAGGCAGCACTAAATAACACTTTAATATCTAAAGAGTTTATGTGAGTTTCTGTTGTGAAATTAATAAATGCATAATAATCGTAATAACCGTGATTATTCCTCAGACTATAATCGTACCAACAAAATCTATAATCGTTGCATCCCTAGCGTTGACATGCATCATTATTTTTCTCTTTACTGTTATTATCAAAGTGTCTAATTCTAGCGTTTGGTAATATTTCTATTCAAAATCGTGATTCCTCCATTTGTAAAAAATAAAATTAAGGCAAAATTCGAATGAATCGATACAATTAAAAGAATCGCCCAGCCATGGCCACACTGTTTGCTTATTTTTACTTTGTTTAAATTTGTGTAATTTATTTATTTTATTTTACATCAAGGTGTATTACGTGCCTCCATGCTTTATTCATTTTGCTCTTATTCGTTCTGTTTCTTAGTCATTTGGTGCCTCAGCGTTTGATGATTTTCAGTGTTTTTATTTTTTACATTTAAACATTTTGTATGTCTTTAATTTTATATTAGGCTTATAGCATGGTAATGGTGTATTTTTTTTTTCGTTTTGTTAATAAAAGTCCCATGTTTATTGCAGAAAATCTGTCGTTGTAAGTTATAGATGAGCAACAGACCAGAAATGAAAGTGAAAGCAGAATGCGCACGGGCATTTATAAGGTATTTAAAAGCGAAGGAAAGTGAGAGGGAAAACTCCAACGAACTTTGTAAAACCAAACTGTATTATGTAACTCGTTAACATTGTGTCTGTGTACAAAATTACAATTATATATGTTTCCATGCAGCGCGCGCACGGAGCCAGGTATATGACCCAGCTGTGCATTTACCAGGCGACCAATGGCAATGCCCGTTCTAGATTCAACCATTTACATTTATCCATTTAGCAGACGCTTTTATCCAAAAAAGCTACTATTCAAGTTACACTATAACATTTTAATCAACTCTTGCTTTCCCTGGGAATCGAACCCATGATCTTGGCGTTGCTAGCGCCATGCTAGCAACGTAGTTGAGCTACAGGAAAGATCCCGTTTTCTGAACAAGCCAGCCAGATTAATGCTTTTGCTTTGAAAAAAAAACAAAAGCATAGATTCCTGGACTCGGTCGAGACCAACCAGAAAATTTGGTGAGTCCAGTGACCAAGTCTGAGTCCAAATACCAACGAGTCCAAGACAAGTCCGAGTCCAAATACCAACGAGTCCAAGACAAGTCCGAGATGATAGAAAAACATCTCGAGTCTGGACTCGAGTGACAGGGCTGACTTTCTGGATTTCTTTGATGCAGAAAAAGTCAGGGCCGGTGTCCTGACATGTTATCCTACCCGTCAGATTTTCCTACCTCGGCTTACTGCACATGCGCGCATCAATAGTGCATCCTTTTTCTCACGCTGAACAACAATATTTAATGTATCTGCATTCCTGTAAGGGGGGGTTAGGGTTGGGGTTGGTGTAGACGTTAATAAAACACAATCTAATATGTAGAAAAAAATATTTATTGTTGGTTTCCGGTACTAGATGTATCCCTTCTATCCACAACTGCGAATATAACACGTAATTACTGTATCGCATTACTGTAAGGGTAGGTTTAGGGTTGTGGTAGGGTTTAGGGTTGTGGTCGTTTTTGAATTGTACTACCCACTGTTTTAATGGAGGTAGCAAAATCTGACAGGGTAGGACAAATCAACAGAACAGTGGTTCTTGAAAACTATGGGCTGGCAGATATCCTCAGAGGAACATTGGGTTGGGGGGCACTAGATATTTATACTGTAGATATTGCTATATTGACTATAGTCTGTTATATGTATACTGGAAAAAAAATGTATGGGCAGCCTATCATGCATTTTCATAATAAAATAAACTTTATTTCTTTATTTAATAATAATAATAATAATAATAATAATAATAATAAAACCTCTTTGTTCTCTTTCTCTGGATCATTGTTTCTTCACTGGTGAATTTTTTTCAACTAACTTTTTCATTTATAGCCTACCAAACAAGGCCATAATTGTATCTAGAACATTAGGGGGACTATTGTTTTGAGGAAAATATTAAGGACTAGACCATTATGATAAAGGAACTAAATAAATAATACGATTTTTTGTTTTGTAAAGTAATCAATCTGAACTGCAAATAATATTTTTCTTTTTAAATATGCACCCATTCAATTTTAGTTGTACTCCTAATATGTTGAAAACGCAGAAAGCCTGAAAAATGCCATTATCCTCACAATAATTATGAATTACATTAATCACGTAAATGACAGCCCAACTTTCAATTCAAAATGGCGGAACTTGATTTCTTGTTTGCATTGCTGGATAGACGAGCCGACTTACTATTTCAACGAACACAGCTTTCATCGCACAAGCTCTTATTTCAGTGTTACATTCTGTTACAGTCTTGCATTCAACATTAACAGCAAGTCAAAAGCGTTAAGCTTTCAACTGAACTGTATAGCCTACATGCATTTTAGACGCTTATATTATGCTCGGTCCTCGTCCGTGCAATGAACGCATGTTATTGAATTACCAGGGGTTTTTACATTAAAACTGCCCAGGTAATTTCAGTGGTAGGCAATGATACATATTTGTTCATTAAACTCATCATAACGCAAAAACTCCCCGTGATAGCTCCAGTCCCGGCGCCATGGGCGTGCAATGGGGGGCCTGGCCCGCCCTGTGAGTCACTAGTGCCCGCCCTGGACGAGCCTGCTGAGTAAAGAAAACGCTGTACTATTCAAACATCAGTTATTATTTATTTACGCTGGCATTGCGAAAGCGGAGATCTGTCTCCTCCAGGCTGTGCGCGGCGTCAATCTGAAACAGAGCATGTGGCGGGTGGAGCGCGGCGCGAGCGGCGTGTGATCATATTTCCTTCAGAGTGCATCTTTCTGAAGATCCCGCTCCGCTCGCTCAATACGCTCAGCACCGCTCGTTCAGACCAAATGCCCCTTTGGTAGCTAATTTGTTAATTCCAGAATCTGTGGAATAGGCTAAGCAATAGTTTGTCTAAGCTAATGTTTCTAAAAGCAAATTCTAAAATCCTGTGAAGATTGAAAGATGTTTTAATAGACCGCATTTCCCTGCAGTTTAGGTCTATTTTAGTTTTAGAAAGTTTTATTTTATTTACGCAAAGAAATAATTATTTGTTAAGTGCATATCATCTTGTGTGTGCTTTCATGGGCCCGATAAGTATTTTGTGAAATTCTATATCTGTATTTCATCTTGTGTTTTGAATATGAAGCGGTGTTTTAATGGAAAAGTATACTACTTCAGTTATTTAATTCTTTAGGAAAGTTTTCCAAGTGGCTTCAAAACAAGACACGTTTTTAAATTAAGAATTTAAATTTTATACATTTAAATTAGGGATGTTCATTTCGGTTATTTTTCCTAACCGTTAACCGACAAGAATATTTGAAATTAGAACTGAATTAAATTAAAAAGAATAAGTGTCTGTGACACGTTAAAAATACTAACAATTGTTTTCTGGGAATTCATTTTACATGCGCAAAAAACAGCAGACAACAGAACCAGGATTCACATGATCATATCATATTAGCCTACATCACACACCTGCAGCACTTCTGCAAGCAGAGAAAAATGTAATAAAACTAGGCGCTATATTATAACGAATAAATAGGCCTATACTAAAAATATATTTTCACTTAAATAATAATTTAAGAAAACGAAAGAAATACTGTGCAACACGCAGCCTACTCTAAAACAAGTCCTGGGTTATTTTTTTAACCTAAATGCTGGGTTGAGCCTTTTGGGTCATTTTTTGGGTTATTATTGTGTACATTTTATTTTATTTATAAAATTGTTTCTGTGCAGTATATCGTTCAAATGTATGCAGAGCAACATACAGGCGCGGGGTGTGAATCACTAAACAAACGTCGCTCGCGTCGGTCATATTGAGTGATGAAGAGTCTGATGCTTTGCATAAAATAAACGAGTATATTTATAAAGTTACAGTACACAAATTCGTTGGATGTTAACATATGTCCTCAGAGCTGTTGACTGTTTGTTGTTGAGCAGGTTATGAAGGCAATCGCAGTACATTTCGTCCATGAGTGAAGCGCAGAGCGGCGGTCTGATCCGTGATCAGTCCCCGCCGAACACGACTCCAGCTCGGCGTGAGAGCCAGCGCCGTTACGGTGGAAACACAATTACAGAGTGGTCCATTTACTCGTGAATTACATCTGTTTAATCATTACTTCTAATGTTTGTTAAACGAGATTAAATAGGCAATGTGTAGGCCTATAGCTTACATAAAACCAAGCAAATGAGAAATAAAGGAAGTTATCACGTAAACCAGTGGTTCTGGAGGATTTTACAAAAGTGTAGAGGATTTAAGTTAATCTGTAAACATTATTTAATAATCTTAATGTTAATGTAATATTAGACTGGTAAAGTTACGGTCACGCAACCATTTAACGGTCGTTAAAATGTAACACTGTGTAGTTCTATGGAAAAAAAACTTCATAATACATAAAGAACATTACTATGATACAGCTAAAGTAGTCAATAGACATTTAGCTGAATAGCACCATGTAAAGTAACTGTGTTGTTACTGAGCCATATGATGTGGCACCAGAGTAATATTATAGTAATATCTACATTATTACAATAAGACAATTACATGGTAATAGCGGAAATTGCATGTAATAATGTAGATATTACCATGGTATCAAGGTATCTTGGTTATCACCAAGCTGTAATATGAATACTGTGCCCTGAAACTGAGAGCTTTCTCTTAAGCCTAGGTTTTAATGTTGCTCTCTCCATAATGTGCACCTTTGTCTTTGGTCTCGCTCACTGAACTCATGAATACTTTTCCTTCTTTCCCTTTTCTGCCTCCATCTCTCCCTTTCTTTTTGAAGATGTTTTTCCTTTCTCCCAGGATCTGCATTTAGTCGTTCATGACATTGCCTTCGTCTCTCAGCAGCACTAACTGGAGCATCTAACTGCAACCTGTGAACTGGAATAATATTATGAATTGGATAACAATTATATCTATATAGGTAAAAGAGGCACAACATTCAAAACATTTGTCGATGAGCATAACAAGCTTCAAATTTACTTAATTTAAATAATGTTTTACAATGTCATGCGTTAAATACATACTATATGCAATAAAGGTAATAAAAATGAGAATGCCGTGTCTCAGGGATGTGACCGGATCTGACCGTCGGCCATTTTAAACTGCGATTATTCCGCCTGTTCACATGCTAGCATAAAAACGGTTAATATGCAATCAAGGAATTTCAGTAACCTTTTTAGACATGTTTTAATTATTAAAACATTTGTTTTTTCTGTAATGTTGTACTGTGCTAAAGGCCTGACCCTTTAGCTCATCCTCTTAAAAAATAAATACAAAAACAAGCTTACAAAAATCAACCACCCAATAAAGCATTACAATTATCTAGCCTCGAGGTCATGAAAGCATGAATTAACATTTCTGCATTTGACTTTGAGAGCACAGGTCGTAATTTATATATATTTTTGAGATGGAAAAATGTAGTTTTACAACTGCTAGAAACATGTTTTTCAAAGGAAATATTGCAAATCAAATGTACATTCAGTTAGTTGAAAATTGGGTTCATCGGGTTGCGAAGAAATATAGAGCTGGCTATCATCAGCATAAGTGAAAGCTAACCCCATGTTTCCAAATAATATCTCCCAAGGGTAACATGTACTGAGCTTTGAGGTACTCCATACTGCACTTGTGATTGGAGAGTTTTTAATACATTACAGAAATAGGTCTCAAGCCCAAGACCTATTTCTGCTGGACAGTATCAAAGGCTTTAAACAAATCTAAAAACAGTAGATACAATTATCGTCAATTAAACTATCATTTAATTAAGTCTGAGAAATCCAGAGTGGTTTTCAGTTATTGAACCTAATACTAAAACTTTGGGGAAAGCAAGAGCAAATACTTTGTAATCATTATTCAACACACAAATGGACCTCCAGTTGCTTATAAACAGTACATCTTTCTTGGGTTTAGGAATTAGATAGATTATACCTTGTGTTATAGATGAGAAAGCAGAGCACTTTAAACTTTCAGATTATATTTCCGAAAATTCACAGTAGGACCACTGGAAACATAACATCTCTTGAACAACTTTCTCTTTCATGAGATGTTGTGATTTAACTAAACATTTTTGTAATGGTGGTAACAATTAACAATTGCTTTTAAACAATCCTTCATTTGGATTGACACATACATATGCTCTCAGACTGCACTTTTGCAAGCGGGGGGACAGAAATGAAAAAAAAAAACAGCATATGCCCACATTTTCTGAGAATTGAGATTCACCAACTCTTAATGACACATGAAAATGTCAGGAGATTTAAAGTAAAAACTAATAAATACATTGTGCTTATTTAAATGCTGGCAAATAATCCGATTGTACATTTTAGATGAGCATCAACTTGATCTTAATTGCGAAGAGCTTACAATGATTCTAAATGAATCAAGACTGAAAAGCACAGAAAACAAGGCAAGCTGTTGTTTTGTTCTGTTTCTTAGGAAGAATAAAGTAAATTAAGTTGGAGAAAGATTTCATGAAGGCAAGGTGTTTTAGGTACAGAATTATGTTCAACAGCACAGAGCTGATGTGGTGACCTACTTTCACATGATGAGGGGATAAAAAGCTGTTCTGTTCCTGACCAATTAGAGGTATTGGCAACTTGAGAATGAAAACAATGAAGCATAAATGCGTTTGATTTCTCAGAATACAGACAGGCTACAGGAAGGACTAAATACCACTAAAGGTCTACTACATCCACTAATATTGAACTAGTTTGTAAGGCATTTAAAGCACACTTAAGAAATGCACTAATACAAATGTGCTGTATTTTTGCAGTAGTATACTTTATTTCAATGTGCTGAGAATCAATTTAAGTGTTAGTGGTATACTTTAAGTGCACTGAAGTACTACTGAATATACTTTTCATTTTCAACAGTTTCGCTCAGTTTTGTCATGAATTGTAATTTTTCTTCTCCCAAAAAAGACAACAAAGATATGGATAGCAGTGAAATTGACATTGTCACTTTCAATCTGTCCCATTGGTCCTGTTATTGAATGTCTATGCAATGATTGAAAGATAACAATAATATATATATTAGTTGTTGTTTTTTAGCTTTTAACATAGTTTTCCATCCTTTGGTGCATTCGGTAAGATTAAAATGTAAACACTTTTTTGTGGATTTGCTTTTTATTCTAGACTTTGAATAAATTATGTTCATATTTTGACTTTGTGACGGGGCTACATTTCCCAAAAGTCTGTAGGGTAGCGTAATATTTACGTCTGTACACATTAGGCTATAGCACATAGTTCACTCAAAAAAAAAAAATTTTTGCTCTTTGTTCAATTTCATTAATTAAAATGAGCTCATACAACATAACTCTTGGTAAAAATGGTCCCAACTTAATTTTATTAAATATAAACAATGTAATTTTAAAAAAATTAGGTTTACACGTTTTTTTTTAATTGAGTCAACAAGAATAGTTTTCGTTCGTCTTAACTGGATGTACGTCATCAAGATGAAACTGCACTCAAACAAATTATTCTCCAACACTGTTCAGTTTATTTAAAAAAATAATTTTCATTTAACACCATTATGTTATGTTTCCCATTTATACAATTGCGTTGTGTTAAACTGACTCGAAACAGTTGCGTTTTGGCTCAACTCAATATTTTCATTTTGAAAGAACATAAATGATTTTACTTGTGTAACTAGGAAGTGGATTTCCCTTCCCATCATGCTTTGCACAGGGCTGGATAAGGAGTAAATCTTGAAATAAAATGTTATTTTAGGCATTTTTATTTAGATGATAAAAAGAGTTTCTGGTATGTTAGTGTTTTGGGGGTTACCATTGTGGTAAAGTGTAGAGCATGTGCTTGGGTTGAGGACCAGCTAACATGACACAAAGTTGTTTTATTAACAAAGAAACAATTATGGGCATGCCATGGATGTAACAATATCATCACTATGCCTAACAAATTGGCTAATGCCTAAAGTTAAGTAAATCCAACAAATAATTTATTTTGAGTGTAGAAACAATTTATTATCCAGTTAAATGTTTTAGCAAACATAAAAACATCACTTCATCAATGTATCAATTTAATTGTAAACTATATTTGATCAAATTGAGTTTGGCCCAACTCAATTACAATTCATCCAATGAATTATTTTTTGAGTGTAGGCTACTGATGTTAAAATCACAATGATGGATTGCAACTATTACATATATAATTTGCCTATTTACATTGTCTATTTTGTATGTATATACCTAATTTATCTTTTGTATGTTTCTTTATTTGCTTATCATATTTTATATTTGACTGTGCCCTGCTGTTGTTTTGTGCACAGGCATGGCATGGCAAAACTTTATCTAGTAGGAATGACCCCATTTTTTTGTAGTCTTCACTGAAGGAATTTAAGTTCAAACAAGATTACAACAACTCATTTCAAACAAATTAGACTTTGGTGGAAAAATGTAATTACATTTCGTGGAAAAGTTTACTTTGATTTTTTTAAGTTCGTTCAACAACTTTTTTTTTGTTGAATGTAGCGTGATCTCATTCTTTGCTAATGGCATATGACGGTGTTCCAAATGCCATACTATCATACTACTCTTACTATTTCTGCAGTATCCAGCATATAAGCTGTGCATAGTGTGCAAATTTTCTGTATGCATGGAATAGTCTGATGACCTACTATATTAACCAGAATTTATTAGAATCAAAGGAGCACTTCTCCCTTGCCGAGATAATCCATCCACCTCACAGGTGTAGCATATCAAGATGCTGAATATTGTTTTCAGCTTCCAGGAATTGTGTACAGATCCTTGCAACATAGGGCCGTGCATTATCATGCTGCAACATGTGGTGATGGTCGTGGATGAATGGCACAACAACGGGCCTCAGGATCACGGTATCTCTGCATTCAAAATGCCATCAATAAAATGAATTTGTATTTGTTCTCCATAACATACGCCTGCCCATACCATAACCCCACCGCCACCATGGGCCACTCGATCCACAACATTGACATCAGCAAACCGCTCACCCCCCCGATGCCATACACGCTGTCTGCCATCTGTCCTGTACAGTGAAAACCGGGATTCATCCGTGAAGAGAACACCTCTCCAAAGTGCCAGACGCCATCGAATGTGAGCATTTGCCCACTCAAGTCGGTTACGACGACAAACTGCAGTCAGGTCGAGACCCCGATGAGGACGACGAGCATGCAGATGAGCTTCCCTGAGACTGTTTCTGACAGTTTGTTTCTGTACTGCCAAATTCTCTGAAACGCCTTTGGAGATGGCTTATAGTAGAGAAATGGTAGACATTAAATTCACAGGCAATAGCTCTGGTGGACATTCCTGCAGTCAGCATGCCAATTGCATGCTCCCTCAAAACTTGTGACATCTGTGGCATTGTGCTGTGTGATAAAACTGCACATTTAGGAGTGGCCTTTTATTGTGGCCAGCCTAAGGCACACGTGCTATAATCATGCTGTTTAATCAGCATCTTGATATGACACATCTGTGAGGGGGAAGGATTATCTCGGCAAAGGAGAAATGCTCACTAACACAGATTTGTAAACAATGTTTGAGAGAAATAGGCCTTTTGTGTACATAGAAAAAGTCTTAGATCTTTGAGTTTAGCTCATGAAAAATGGAGGCAAAAACAAAAGTGTTGCATTCATGCGTTCAGTGTATATTGCAGTATGCCGTCACCACGAAAACCACCAGAGTTCAATTCAAGATGATATGTATAGCGCTTTTTACGATACAATCGTTGCAAAGCAACTTCACAGGAAATTACGTTTTTTAAAATAGATTTATATTGTAGAAACAAAATATAATTAACTTATGGCAAAATTTGGTTAAGTCAGTATAATCGCTGATGGTTGGCTTCCTCTGAGGTCCTCGGAGGGGTTCTCATAATCTCTTCTCAGGTGTTCGGTCATCTCAGATCATTTAAGGTTTGGATCCAGACTGAAGCTTGTGTAATTCCTGGCTACCACGGGATGTTAATCCGGAAACAGATAAACAAATAAAGACAATTAGCGTTGATGTTGTTCCTTCCAGGCAAAACTTATCTGTTCAACCCAAGCTAAAGCATAATAATGTGCGTTTGATCAGATATAACTGCAGTACAAGATTGTGGGATGCATTATATGAATGCTTGGCTAAAGAGTGTGTGTGTGTGTGTGTGTGTGTGTGTGTGTGTGTGTGTGTGTGTGGGGGCATGTTTATGTGGTTTATGAGGACACAAATTTGTATAATGACATGGGTATGACATAGGTATTACAAGGAGAAGGTGATTTATGAGGACATTTTCAGTGTCCCCATAATTTAAAACTTATAAATCATACAGAGTGAGTTTTTGAGGGAAAATAAATGCACCGTCTCCTGTGAGGCTAAGTTTAGGTGTAGGGTAGGTGTGGGGCAATAGCACATACAGCTTGTACAGTATAACCATTACGCCTATGGAGAGTCCCGTAAACCATAAAAACCAACGTGTGTGTGTGTGTGTGTGTGTTGATTAGACAAGTTGGCAGTTTCAGAGCTCTTTCACGGTTTTGAACGGTTGACCTTGTTAACCGTTTAGTCACAACCTATGTTGTTAATGGCTTGTGTTTGTCTGCTTGTCGCTGGTTGAGAAGACAAGGATGGAGTGGAAGAGTTAATAAGTCACGTGACCTACATACCCGCACGTAGAGATCTTTGATGTATTAGACACATTAGTTTATGAGTGTGCGCTTCTTCTGTATGTTTTGCTTTGTATATTTAGTATGTAGTTTATGACGCTTTGCGTTGAAGACTTTTATTTCCATATCTTTACTTTAATAGTTTAGGATTTGGGGATTAGTTAGTATGTGGGATTCTTTCATTATATTTAAGCGCCACTTTAACTTCCCTTCTTTTCTTTTGTCTTGTAGGTTTAACTACTTATTTATTTGAAACAATAAACCTTTTCTTTGAGGTTTAATTTGTCATGTGTTCCATTGCCACCTATTTCCCCGGCGTGTTTTTTAACATATCAAGTTAATGTTACCTCTTTAAAATCCTAGACTAAACTTGCATCAGAGACGTAACAATGGGCACACCGAGCAGTTGAGATAAATCCGGCAGGTTATTGGTGAATCTGTCTTTAGTGGCTGGAATAATAATTCTGCCTGGACGATAACGCAGAGCCATATAGTTAATATCAGTAATATGCAGCATGCACGATACAAGGAAATTGTCAGTAACATCGTCACTTTGAGGTATGATATCTATATCAGTTAGATCAATTTCATGCGATATTATTAAATCTAGCGTATGATTAAAAGGATGAGTAGGCCCGATGATGTTTTGCTTGCCACCAAAAGAGTTTATTAGGTCAGTAAACGCTAGTCCTAACGCATCATTTGTATTATCAACGTGAATGTTAAAATATCCAACAATTAGTGCTTTATCAACATTAACCAATAGGTCTGAGAGGAAATCTGCAAATCCACTCATGATCTGATGTGTTGTGTTTGTTCAGGATGATCGTCTGATAGCAGATCCATCAGATCCTCAAACTCTGATGGATGCTGTTATTTCTGTCTTATCTGATCGTCTCGTTCACTGCAGGACTCTCATCAGTTCATGATCTTCATCATCAGATCCTCAAACACTGATGGATGCTGTTATTTCTGTCTCATCTGATCGTCTCGTTCACTGCAGGACTCTCATCAGTTCATGATCTTCATCATCAGATCCTCAAACTCTGATGGATGCTGTTATTTCTGTCTCATCTGATCGTCTCGTTCACTGCAGGACTCTCATCAGTTCATGATCTTCATCATCAGATCCTCAAACTCTGATGGATGCTGTTATTTCTGTCTCAGCAGTTCATGATCTTCATCATCAGATCCTCAAGCACTGATAGATGCTGTTATTTCTGTCTCATCTGATTGTCTCGTTCACTGCAGGACTCTCATCAGTTCATGATCTTCATCATCAGATCATTTTATCAAACTCGGAGCTTAATCACTTTCCAAATATGTTCTGTTCATTGTGAGCTTTTTAACACTTATTTACCTTCCTGCATATCTTTATTAATGTACGTTACATCTTAGACTACTGAATATTTTAATATTGAATTAATGCATTACAGTTGTGATGTCTTGATCTTAAACCCTGATGTGTTTCTGTCGGTCTGTTAATCTCTCCATACAATCTTGCATCTACAAAGCAAATCTCACTTTTGAAATGATGTATTCGGAAGTTTCATCATTCAAGTCTTCTTAGTTCCGCCTTTTACTGATCTTATCAAGATAATATTTCATTAGTTTGTTACTAGATTTAAAGTGTAAGCTTAAGTCAGAACTGTTAATTAACTATTCCTGTTATAAACATGAGCAAAGTTATAATAAAGTCAAAGCCAGGAATAAAGAAATTCTAGCAATTTTTTTGTCATTTGTATCAGTAGCAGAGGGGGATGGTGTTAGATGAAAATGTTTTGCATCATAATGGTGTTAATGTTGCTTCAGCCATTCAAAATCAGAGACAGAAGAACAATGTGGCAGTAACTCTAATAGAAATAAGAGCAAACAGTTAGTTTGACACTGAGTGACTTTACATAAGACTTGTTTTCAGGAAGTGATGAGCAGAAGTGTTTGCAGGAATGCCATGTGACTCACAGTGGAGATATTTGGCGCGTTCGATTTTAAGCTGCGCTGCATAGAATGTTCAGTGTATGACATCAAAGTACCGCGAGAGTACATTCGAACGCATGGGATCCACCCGCTCTCTTGTCGCTCTCGCGGCACTTTGATGTCACTGGACATTCTATACAGAATGAAAGTGGGAGGAGATCCGAGTTTTTCAGGGATGTGGTTAGTCTTGTCTGTGTTTAAATGAGCAACGAGGTGCTTCACAGCCAGCAGCTTCAGGAGGACTTTCTTTCAGCTTTCATCTCCATCACATATTATTTTGGCCAGGGATCTGCTAAGGTATGAAATATGTTGAATATGTAGAGAGTGTACAGATGTATCTTTAATAAAAATAAAAATAAATGTTTGAAATATGTTTGCTAAAAAAAAACTAACTGCTGTAACTGAAGTAAATCAGTAACTCTATAATCCAGTGGTGCTCGATATGTGACTGCGGTGAGAGAAATCTTGATTTTAGTAGAATATGAATCAGTTTCAGTTCTGTTTGTAGCTCGTGCATGATTCCTCTCCATTCAGTGGATAGTTTAGCGTCAGTTTAAGGTAGGCTACATGATGATGTCTCTTTAATGAGTTTAACCTCGAACAGTTCTGCAGATGGTACAGGATTTTATGTTTAGCCGGGAAATGTATAATAACGTCTAATTGCGTTAAAATGTTCATAGAGGATAATAAATGTAACGCGCGAACCTTTTGAATCATAATTAAAGAAGCAAATCTTCACACCACACTGTCCGGTTCTCCATATTTAACCTTCCTATATGATATCTATTCTGTTTTAGAATATAAAGCATGTTTTATTAAAAGTTATTAAAGTGTCAGTTCTACATCACCCAGTGTGAAGTTGGATCTGTATGTTCGTGTAATTTGTGTAATCTGTTAATGAAACACCTGCTTCTAGAGCGCCATCTTCCTGCTGACTTTAGTTTGTCAATCTAAACCTGCTTATCAACTTCTTCAGAGTTCATTCAGACACTTCAGAGAATGAATCACTCTTCTAGCGTCCTCTGCTGTCTGTTATCACATGTGCTTCAGATTGAATTATTAGAGGCTAATACCGCCATCGCAATGAAATAATATCAGATAGGCCTATATTGAAAGAGATGCTTTGTGTTTGTTTGTAACCAGACATTACTGAAGTGTGACCACTAAAATACAAAATCGATTAAAATTACCAATATGTTTACTATTATCATTGTATTATTATTAATATCCCTGTTTCTCTTATTATTGCATTGAAAGTGAATGAGACCTGCTGCTGTCTAGATCCAGAATGACAATATGTATAATAACAGATACAGTCCGTGTGAATACACACTGTACTATATTTCAAGTCATTGTGTGAGGATTGGACTGAAATCATTGTTTGTTGGAAGCCATTACTTTGATGCATATAATTCATATTATTAAATTTTATTTTGCCATTATAAATGATTAAAGATGAGCATTTTTGCATTTAAATGCACAACAATACACATTTTCCCTAAAAAATAACTTCATTGTAAGCAAACTCTTGTCATGCAATACTGCAATACTTGGTCTGTAGTTTAACATGCACTTCATTTTTCAGCATTGAATCATGGACATCATCAATGTGACGTGTTCAGAGATTTATACTCCAGCGGGTTTTCTGTTTGTGATTCTGCCTCTTATACTGAATTACACTAATAATCCTGACTGTGAACAGAGCTGGCTCTCAGAGGTGAGTGTTTTCTGTCCTCAAACTACACCATTATACACACACTTACACGCATGCACGCACACACACACACACACGCGCACACACACACTCTAACTCTCACACTCACGCACGCACACACTCTCTCTCTCTCTCACTCACTCACTCACTCACTCACTCACACACACACATTAACACACACTCTCACACACACATTCTCTCACTCACTCTCTCTCACACACACATTAACTCTAACTCTCACTCTCGTACACACACACACACACACACACACACACTCTCTCTCTCTCTCTCTCTACACACACACACACACTCTCTCTCCTATCTGATGGTGTTATATTTGTTTAGGGCCAGGCGTCTGATAGCAGAGCCATCAGATCCTCAGAAACTGATAGATCCTGTTGTTTCTGTCTCATCTGATCGTCTCGTCACGTCCCGCTGTGAGAATCTGATTCATGAGATCATCTGTGATTCTGCTGATGGAGTAAATCAACTCAGTCTCTATATCTCTATATTTAATCATTGAACAATATAAATGCTGCTCTAATGCTTCTTTCCTTCATTTCAGCTTCATTTCCGTCGTGCGACTGCATTCAGAGGTGAGAGAAACAGTGAAACACATCAGTGTGTCCTGATTGAGATCAAACTCTGTGTTGAACTGAATCTTCTGTGAATCATGATGATTGTGAATGTGTTTTTCAGCCAGGAATCAAACTGCAGGTGACTTTCAGCTGATAAACGTCTGATTATTCACTAATAAAACACTGCAGATCTGATTCACACTCAATCCACTTTCACTCCTTTTTCTCATATTTATCATCACTGTGTGTTTGTAAAGATGATCTGAATGAAGTGACTCCAGATCTACAGCATTCAGGTACAACACTAGAGTTTAACTAATTATTTCAATCTGTTATTATTTATTGTTTTTGTGTGTTTATTCTTGCTTTATTTTATATTAATTAATCATGCTAGTAAAATAATCTGAAATAGAAACAAACAAAAATAATAATGTCACATTAAGATTCTGAAACTCAAACCCTTTGGTTTGATTATTGATCAGATGACTGCATATTTCTTCATCTCTTGCATAGATCGGTCGCTGTGGATTTTGGCTGTGTTTATTGTTATTGCCGTTCTTATCATCATCTTGATCTGTTTCTTGTGGCAGAAAAAGAAACTCAAGTGAGTTTTAATTTATCAGAAAGGCTCTAGTCACTAAATTATGATTTAAATGATTGTTAGAAACAAAGACTAACGTCATAAGTGAAATTTAAGTTTTTATGATTTGATCTCTTTAAAAGAATATTATGCTTCTGATATAAAGTCATATTTAATGATGTAATCAGTGGCATAAGCTGCAAAATATCTCTCAATAAAGAGAACATACTTCGATGAATATAGCAGTATTTAATAATCAGCTTCAATCTGTTGTCAGGTGTTTTCCGAGCGTCTTTCAGTGCAATGCTTCAGAAAACAGGTGAGTGAATTAAAGCTAGAGAAAGAAAGGCTTGAGCTGAGTTTGACTGAATCACGTCAACATTCATGTTTCATTTGAGACTCTCTGAATCTGAATCTCTCAGGGATCCTGAATCCGGCATCCAAATGCAGCTCGGATCTGATCAATCGGATCCACTGAATCAATCGGTGTTGAGAAGCTCAGAATGAACTTCATCATGACGTTCAGCTCTGAGTTTTTGAGAAAATATGAAATGTGATGGACACGTGGAGTCATCTGGACATGCTGGAGCCCTTTATATTTCCTGTCTTCAAGCAGGTCTCAAAGAATCAGAATAAATCTGCTGATCTTCAGGAGTTCAGATCAGTGCATCATCTGGACCCTCCTCAAGCCTCATTGTTTCATCTCATTGACACAGTTTCACTGTATAGGAATTTAGCTGTTAATTCAGTCTCTCAGAAAATTAGAATATTGTGAAACGGTTCAATATTGAAGACACCTGGTGCCACACTCTAATCAGCTAATTAACTCAAAACACCTGCAAAGGCCTTTAAATGGTCTCTCAGTCTAGTTCTGTGTGGGGGAGATTCACAAAGAGTGGACTGCAGCTGGAGTCAGTGCTTCAAGAACCACTACGCACAGACGTATGCTATACATGGGTTTCAGCTGTCGCATTCCTTGTGTCAAGTCACTCTTGAACAACAGACAGCGTCAGAAGCGTCTCGCCTGGGCTAAAGACAAAAAGGACTGGACTGCTGCTGAGTGGTCCAAAGTTATGTTCTCTGATGAAAGTACATTTTGCATTTCCTTTGGAAATCAGGGTCCCAGAGTCTGGAGGAAGAGAGGAGAGGCACAGAATCCACATTGCTTGAGGTCCAGTGTAAAGTTTCCACAGTCAGTGATGGTTTGGGGTGCCATGTCATCTGCTGGTGTTGGTCCACTGTGTTTTCTGAGGTCCAAGGTGTATACCAGGAAGTTTTAGAGCACTTCATGCTTCCATAGAAAATCTATGGGGTATTGTGTAGAGGAAGATGCGATATAACAATGCAGAAGAGCTGAAAGCCACTATCAGAGCAACCTGGGCTCTCATAACACCTGAGCAGTGCCACAGACTGATCGACTCCATACCACGCCGCATTGCTGCAGTAATTCAGGCAAAAGGAGCCCCAACTAAGTATTGAGTGCTGTACAAGCTCATACTTTTCATCTTCATACTTTTCAGTTGGCCAAGATTTCTAAAAATCCTTTCTTTGTATTGGTCTTAAGTAATATTCTAATTTTCTGAATTTGGGGTTTTCATTAGTTGTCACTTATAATCATCAAAATTAAAAGAAATAAACACTTGAAATATATCAGTCTGTGTGGAATGAATGTATACATTATCCAAGTTTCACTTTTTGAATGGAATTTGTGAAATAAATCAACTTTTTGATGATATTCTAATTATATGACCAGCACCTGTATATATAATGAAAATCAATGAATTGTTTGATGGCGACGGCGCGCATACACGGTTGGTGGGGCTCCGTGCTTGCTGTGCTTTTTATCGGATTAACTTATTTTTTCAAGCATCACAAATATTGATTGACCAAGCTTTCAACACCGAGGCAATCTTTGCTGCTTTTTGGCAAAAAAACAAAGCATTTGTGCGTGTCTTTTACAGAAACAACTCCAACGCCAGAGACTGCACATAAAACAAGCAATGCCATCTAAGTCTCTATTTGCTGCTCATTTACGCTACAGCAGTATTTTTTGCCTCTATAATTGGATCCTTGATACTCAGAACCCGATCAAAGTCTGTTAGAAATGTTCAAGCATTAAGCTCTGTCCCCAACAAACTTCATCTGTATAACTTTGGATATGGACAACTCACCATTTATCGCTCATTCTTAATCCTCGGTTCAAGGCGTGCTTTACGCACGACAACATGTCACCCCAACCGCATCAAAGTAAACACATTTTTTTGCGGTTTCATACCTTTTCCTCCTGGTCTTGCTCACAGGAGATATACAGTACAACTTAATCCAGGCCCAGGCCTTGTGGATACATGTGTTGACAACGCGACGGGCCTCCTTCCTCACCGGCGAGTAGAGTTTCCTGCCCTGGATACCACCGGTCCATTCAACTCTACGCCACCCGGAGTATCCAATAGGTTTCCAGACTGAGCCCGGGACAGCACTGGACAACAAACCAGGCCTAACCAGTACCCTGGACCACTTAGCTGACAGTGTTGGCTGGCGAAGAACTGCTGTCCTCGCCAAAGTAAGACCACTCCAAACACAAGCACTGACCAAACAGAGACAGACTTTATTCTTTCAAACTGTTAATCATGCCAAAGTGGTTTGGGATCATAAGGTAAAACCTAAAGGTATTTTGGGAGGTCATTTAAACATCCAAAGTTTATTTCCCAAGCGAGATGAGAAAAGGATATTGTTGTCTGAGTCCAATATCGATTTTCTCTGTATTGGTGAAACTTGGCTACATAAGAAAATTCCAACCAGCATAATTGATGTTCCAGGATATACATGTTTTAGAAGGGACCGAACTGTGGGCAGGGGTGGGGCTGTACTGATATACATTAAGGACTCATTTAATGCAAAGGAAATTTTTCCAACTTATGATATATCCACTGAATGTCTTAATGTAATATTGTCGCAAAACATGCAATTTTATATTTTAGTGGCATATAATCCTCCTTCGGCATGCAATGCTATGTGAAAACCTGGATGCACTGTTTAAGAGTTTTAAGCACAACAGCGAGGTGCTTCTCTTCTGAGATTTTAATACAAGTTGGTTAGACAAACATTTTAGGAAAAAATTGAAAAATCTCCCATCCAAACATGACTTCAGTCAAATGATTGAAGCACCACCAGGAATACTCAAACACTAATAGATTTAATTTTTATGAACATACCTGACAGAATCATAAAAAAAAAATCCCAGAGAAAATTTCAGATACCTTGGATGAATGATACAATTAGAAAATTAATGAAAAAGAGGGATCACGCCCTGAAAACTTTTATCAAGACTCGAAGGGACATTTGTTTGAAACTATTTAAAGGGTTGCGTAACCAAGTCGTTAAAGAACTCAGAATATCCAAATCAAATTATTACATTCAAGCTCTATCAGAGGCCAAAGGAAATGGTAAAATAATTTGGAAGCAACTAAACAGCCTACTAAATTCAAAGGGTAACGTCACCCAAAATAAATAAGAACTTAAAATGGGTGAAAACATCATTACTGATAGTGCACAAGTTGCAGACGAATTCAATAACTTCTTTATACAATCTGTTAACAACCTTGCGTGAAGCTTTCCAAGCAGAAATGACAACAATAGACCTGCTTGAAGATCAAGATAACTCATTCCAGCTTAGGAAGATTGGTCAGACAGCTGTTCTGAAAGCTATACGGGATCTAAACACCACTTTCTCAAAATATATTTATAATTTAGATACAGCTTTAAAAATAGTAGTATTCTGGCCTAGCCCCTCACCAATCTTATTAATATTTCCATTAAATCCGGGCAGTTCCCAGATGGGTGAAAAATGCTCAATACCTCTTTTTAAATCTGGAGACGAGAAAATGTCTTGTGATTATAGACCTATTAGTCTTCTTCCAGTTTTGTCTAAAGTCCTGGAGAAGATTGCCTCAGAACAATTGATGCATTATCTTGAGCCAAACAATTATCTGAGTCCACTGCAATTTGGATTCAGGCAAAACCTTTCTACAGAATCCGCTTCTAACCGAAAATATCACACAATCACTTGACAAGGGAAATGTAGTTGGTGCAGTATTTCTAAAAAGGCATTTGATACAATAAATCACAATATCTTAATTTCAAAATTAGCTAAGTTGAATTTATCTAAACAGTCACTGTCCTGGTTTGAATCATATTCAAAAGGCCGTGAACAGTGTGTTAGTATTAATAATGTGAGATCAGGGCACTGTCTTGGGACCCATACTCTTCAGCCTCTATATCAATGATTTGTCCAGATATAGGTCTACAGATGTATGCAGATGACACAGTGGTGTACGCATCTGGTAATACCAGTACTTCTGTGGCTGACAAACTAAATGCCAACTTAGACAAAATATCATCTCGGCTGTCCTCATCTTGTTTAACTTTAAATACTAAAAAAACAAACTCAGTTTGCTTATCCATTAAAAAAACTGCCTCTCTCACTATTTCTGAATGTACAAATTAATGGGGAGCTCATTGAACAAGTATCTGAAGTGAAGTATCTGGGAATAATTATAGACTATCAGTTGAATTTTAAAATTCATATCAAGACAATCTGTAAAACCATCAAGGCCAACCTGGCCTGTTTTATGATGATAAGAAATTGCTTGTCTCTCGACTGTGCTTTTATTTTGATAAATTCTATGATTCTTTCACACATGTCGTATGACTTAACCACATGGTCCCAAGCTCACCAGTCATCAGTTAAGACCATAGAGTGTCTTTATAACCGAGCCTGGAAAGTCCTGGACAAGAAGAGAATAAGGTACAATCACTGTCAAATTCTAAGCAAATATAAGATTTTAAGTTTAGAAAATTTTACCTCCCTGCATTTTGTTAAATTGGTCTTCAAATGCCGAAATAACGCTGCTCCCATATCCTTTTGCAAAATAATAACAAGACAGCAAAGCTGTACCAGATCCGCCACCCGATCAGCGTTAAAAGACAATTGTAGTATCCCTTTCCGTAGAACATCATTTGCCCAAACTGCCTTTTCAATAAAAGGGACAAAATTATGAAACTCTCTGCCAGACCACTTGAAATGTATCCCAACATTAGCCACTTTCAAAAAACTAAAACTAATTGTGGCTAACTCAGGAACAATATTTGCTCTCATATTTAGTTTTTACATTGTGTTCTTGTGTTCTACAAGTTATTTAATTTATATCTTATTTTTCTTAATGTTATTTGTACTGTTAGTTTAAACCAAAAGCCCTACTAGGGACAAGTGTTGTAAATTAGCATCAGCTAAAAGCACTATGATGCATACATCAGATGACTGTTTAAGTGTATCTATGTGTTTTGTATCTGTCCCTATCTAAATAAACTCTAAATATATATATATACATATTCTATTTACACTTCAAATAGCAGGATTTTCTTCTATTTATACTACGTATAGCAAATAGTGGCAATTATCTGCACCTCAGTATTGTAGTACATCATAAAACGGTATGCAATAATAACTTATTGAGTGTAAATTATAATTTTAATTCAAATTATTAAATGGATGCCACCTTATTGGGAAAATAACCCCTCCCTCACAACTGTTTGATTATTTCCTTAATAATAAGAAATATATAAAGTGCCTTTAAAGTGTGATATTACAATATACATAGTGAAGTACAGTGAAACAGAATGATAATTAATTTATAAAAAAATACTACACCGATAATGCAGAATAAACTCTGTAATTCCGTTTAATTTGACCTCAAATGAAACATGGTTGAAATCACGGATATGTGCTCTGTTACATTTCCCAGAATTTCCCCCCTTCTTTTTTCCACCTTAGTGTTACTTTTTCATTTTATTGTTAAGTTGTCCATGCGTGTTATAGACGTACCATACGTCACTTTGAGCATGCGCAGTAAACACATGCGTGACGTAGATACGTGACGTCACCGCGCTACAGTCTGCAGCGAGGAGTACTTGCGTTCAGGTTTTGTTTACTGTTTTATTTTGTTGTTGTCTGTTCAAATGTTATGTGGATATTCTGTATTTTGTACTGTTTTTATGTTCTTTATTTCAGCAATAAAAAAGACTTCAGGGGGTTTTTCTCCGAGTCGCTGTGCTGTGTTTTCTGTCCTCTCCGCTAGGTGGCGCTGCTGTGACGGATGGTGGGACCATATTAAGACTCAGGGGATGGATTGTCCATATTAAGACAAAGACCATATTAAGACACTGGCGAGACGCGGAGTGACTCCTCGGTTAAACACTGTGTGCATTCTGTCGCAACTTGTTTGCTGAGAGACACAATGTCCTGAATGACAGTGTCACAGATGTGTACACAGCACACAAACATGTGTCCATGGTTTTAATGTACAAGTTAGGAAACATTTGATATGATATGCATAACTCCCAAAAACCTAAGAAGTGAAAGTACAAATGAGCTGCAAAAATCAGGATGTGTGAGCGACTGTGTGTGTGTGTGTGTGTGTGTGTGTGTGTGAGAGGCGTGTGTGTGTGAGAGAGAGTGAGAGAGAGTGTGTGAGAGAGAGAGAGAGTGAGTGTGTGTGAGAGAGAGGTGTGTGTGTGTGTGTGTGTGAGAGAGAGAGTGTGTGTGAGAGAGAGAGCGTGAGAGAGAGCGTGAGTGTGTGAGAGAGAGAGAGTGTGTGTGTGTGTGAGAGTGAGTGAGTGAGTGTGTGTGTGTGTGTGTGTGTGTGTGTGTGAGAGAGAGAGAGCAGTGTAAGAGAGAGAGTGAGTGTGTGTGTGTGTGTGTGTGTGAGTGTGAGAGAGAGAGCAGAGTGTGAGAGAGTGAGGTGTGTGTGAGAGAGAGAGGCGAGTGTAAGAGAGAGTGTGTGTGTGTGAGTGTGAGAGAGGCGAGTGAGTGTGAGAGAGTGAGTGTGTGTGAGAGAGAGGAGTGTAAGAGAGAGTGAGTGTGTGTGTGAGTGTGAGAGAGAGAGAGCAGGTGAGTGTGAGAGAGAGTGTGTGTGTGTGTGAGAGAGAGAGAGAGAGCAGTGAAAAGAGAAAAAGGTTAGCTATATCAGAAACATAAAACATTCAAGAACGATTATAAAACAGCAGTAGTTTCACTGATGCTTTATTAAAGTGTCTCTCTATGTCGCAGCATGTCAAACACAGAAGCACATGTAAAGTATTCCTCGTTCAGCGTGTCACACGTCATTGCTGTGTACTTTCCTTTCAATCGTTTGAAGGGGTTTGTTTGTGTAAGAGGCTGGAGGTCATCACTCTTGTTCAGAAAGTCTTCATCTCTGCGGATAACCCTCGGTCAGATCAGAAAGCACTGACAGACTGTAAGAAAAACGCTTGTTTCCTAACCCTAGAAGGGGCAAACCCATAAAGAGACATCAGAACATTTATTTATTTTCCATCTTTTTGGGACATAAATAATACAACTTGATACATTTGTTCAAAAAATGACTTTACATTTTGATTTAAATGTTTGTATCATAGGCTACGTACTTGTTTATCAATGCTTGTTACAGCATGCTGTGACTCCCGAACGCTTCTCAATACAGACCTAAGCCTGGTCTCTTTCTGATGACACAGCAGATTATTGCTGAAGTGAAAGCATTTTTTTAAAAAAAAGAAAAAAAAAAGTATGAAAAAGGTTTACGATAAAGATAATGTAGTATACTATTTTTATTTTATTTGATATAAAATAAGTGTTTTATAAAATGTGTTGAACTCTAAAATGTCTATGAAATCAGAGCCATAACCAAGTCGATATCACAACAATAGTGGTTCCTGTGAGATTTAGCTTGGGCACTATAACAAAAATATCCACTCTATTGATTTGTGATGCAGTTTTCTGTCACAAATCAATCGTTTTCTGTCACAAAACAGTTGCCAAATATGGCACCTTGACTGTCAGACCGTTCCAACGTTGTCAAAGTGTTTTGTGTTGTCAAGTGTTTTGTCAAAAATATCAGATTTTCTAAAACAAAAATCACATGTATGTTCATATGTATGTTTTTATATCTTGATTTACACCCCTAAAAGAACGATGTATCACATGAGATACAAACATTTAGAGACAGAATACACAAACTAATGTAAGCATTTAATTCATTAAAAATTGGGGTTAAAGTAGCGCAAATATCAAAACTCAGAGTCACTGTCAGATTGATCATAAACACAGCTGAAAGGCTTCCTACTAGCGACTGAGCTGATTTCACCAAGTACAGCATGTTCCTGGATCAACATTGCAATCAACCAATCAGAATTGAGAGACAACTTTTCAGGAACTATCTGTTTTAGGCTTATGGCCAGGGTTAGGTGCTTCTGCACACCTGTTAATCAGCTATCATTTTAGCTATCAACACTGTGTTGTTGTGAGACTGTTAAGAGTGATCATTGTTTGCTCTCTGAAAAGACTTACCGATTGTAAGTAGGAAACTGTTGACTGTTAAGAGTATTCTGTTTTGATAAAATCAGCACATTTGAGCAACTTAAGGAGCTAATCCTCATAGAGGAGTTTAAGAATTGCATTTCTGAAAAGATAGTAGTTCATTTGAATGAGCAAAAGGTTACCTCACTCACCGATGCCGCTATCGTTGCAGATTAATTTGTGCTTACCCACAAAGTAGTTTTTTCCCCTTTACGTTCAATCTCGTCGTTTCATGGAACGTAGTTACAACCCTAAAACTGTGATTGTCCAGAATGATGAGCGGGGTCCTGATTCTCTGTGTGCTTTTACTGTCATGAGAAGAGACATCTGATTGCTGTATGCCCTATATTACAACGTAAGAACCAGAGGAAAGCACAGAATTCACATAAAAGTGTTGCTTTTGTGCGTACCCACTCTTCCGAGTCTATGCTTTCGATTGATCCCACTTTTGAACCATTTGTGTTTGATGGTACAGTCTCCTTTTCTGAATTAGACACTGAGCATAAACATGTACGCATTTTGAGAGATACGGGCGCGGCTCAGTCGTTTATCTTGGCAGATGTACTTCCTTTTTCGACACAGTCCAGCTGTGGCTCAGATGTCCTAGTTCAAGGAATTGAACTTGGGGTAGTCAGGGTTCCCCTCCACATGGTATATTTACGTTCTCATCTTGTGACTGGGTTAGTTAAAGTAGCCGTACAATCTCAGCTGCCACTGAAGGGTATTTCTCTCATCCTCTGGAATGATTTAGCCGGAAGCAAGGTGTCTTGTCTTCCTGAAGTAGTTGATATACCATGTGTGTCAGAAAGTAATTCGGTATTGACTCGAGATTTTCCAAACTTATTTAATTCTTGTGTTGTAACGCGAGCACAGGCTCGTAAGTTTGAAGAAGAACTCGATCTCTCTGACTCATTCATGTGCTCAGATCTGTCAGATGTGAAGACTGGTTTAGACATGGATGTACAAAATGTGAGCTTTGGGCCAAATGTTGACTTTCCTTTTGACAGGAAGCACCTAATCGAAGCACAAAAATCTGATAGTACCCTCACTTCTTGTTTTACTACTGTCAGGGATAAAACAGTGTTACATGTTCATGTAGTTGCTTACTTTCTAGATGATGGAGTCCTTATGCGTAAGTGGAGTCCTGAGGAAAAACGTGACTGGAACTCTGTTTTCCAGGTAGTTGTGCCTAATTCTTACAGAGAGTACGTTCTATGTGTTGCTCATGATCATGAATTGTCTGGACATTTAGGTATCAAGAAAACCTATAGCAATCTATTAACACACTTTTTCTGGCCTGGCATGAAAGCTAGTGTGACTCAATATTGTCGATCATGCCATGCTTGTCAGATTGCTGGAAAGCCCAACCAGGTTGTTGCCCCAGCACCGTTAAAGCCTGTTCCAGTAATGAGCGAACCTTTCGAGAAGCTGGTAATAGATTGTGTTGGGCCCTTGCCGAGAACAAAGTCCGGCCACTCGTATTTGTTAACTTTAATGTGTTCTGCTACCAGGTTTCTGGAAGCGATTCCGCTACGCACCTTGAAAACTCCTGCAATTGTGAAGGCCATCATTAAATTCTGTACAACTTTTGGTTTGCCAAAAATTATTCAGTCAGATCAAGGATATAATATTATTTCACGTGTGTTCCGCAAGGTAATGAAAGAATTGAATATCAAACATTGTGTATCTAGTGCCTACCATCCACAGTCGCAGGGGGTGTTAGAGAGGTTCCATCAAACTCTTAAGTCTATGCTTAGAACGTACTGTCTTGAATATGAGAAGGATTTGGGATGAAGAGGTTCCCCTTTTGTTGTTTGCTGTCAGAAATACTGTCCAGGAATCCCTTGGATTCAGCCCAGCTGAGTTGGTCTTTGGACATTCTCCTCGGGGTCCATTAAAGATGTTGCAAGAACAACTTCTTTCTCAAAGTCACTCGGTTACAGACAAAAATGTGTTGATGTGAGCTCTTTCCATGAAAGATTGCACTCCGTCTGGAAGTTAGCACGACAGAACTTAGAAATTTCACAGTCGCAAATGAAAAGCAGATATGATAAGCGTTCAATGCTCATTTGAGCCTGGTGATCAAGTTCTTGTATTACTGCCTTTGCCTGGGTCAACTCTCCACGCTAAATTTGCAGGTCCATATGGGATTGAGGAAAAGTTAAGTGAGACAGACTATGTAGTAAAAACCCCTGACCGAAAAAGGAAAACGAGGGTATGTCATGTTAATATGTTAAAATTGTATGTTTCTCGCTCTAAGCCTAAATGCACAGTTCCATCTCCTGTTATTGTGTCTGTGAGTGCAGGCCCTTCAGATTATTCACCTAGTGTAGATGATCTTCGAATTGGAAATACTTGTTTGTCTGACGTTTTTCTGACAAATTCTGAAAACTCTTACAGTTTAGTTCGAAACTCTCACACCTATCCAGTTCGTCTCAAAAGGAACTTATGCAGTTGATTGGGAAGTATTCTTCACTGTTCTCAGATGTGCCCACTGTAACAAATGTGTTGGAGCATGATATCGATGTTGGTGATCATCGTCCTGTTAAGCAAAATGCTTATCGCATCAATCCAGTAAAACGTGAAATCATGAAGAAAGAAATGCAGTACTTAATTCAGCATGGCTTAGCTGGGCCGAGTTCAAGTCCCTGCTGTTCCCCAAGTCACGCTTCTGCACCGATTACCGTAAAGTTAATCAGTTGACCAAATCAGACTCTTTCCCTCTTCCTAGGATAGATGATTGTGTTGACCGCATTGGTCAGGCAAAATTTGTGATAAAGTTAGACTTGCTTAAGGGGTATTGGCAGGTACCACTCACTGATCGTGCCTCCGAAATCTCTGCTTTTGCTACTCCAGATGTTTTCTTGCAATACAAGGTTCTTGCTTTCGGCCTGAAAAATGCTCCTGCCACTTTCCAGCGTTTAATGTGTAAGGTGTTGTCTAATGTGAAAAATTGTGAAACCTACCATGATGATGTTGTTTGCTACTCTGATACGTGGGAAAGTCATTTAAAAACTCTAGAAGAAGTATTTTCTAGGTTCCAAGAAGCCAATCTCACCCTCAATTTAACTAAATGTGATTTCTGTCATGCTAAGGTCACCTATTTAGGTAAGGAGGTCAGTCATGGAACCGTTCAACCAGTGAAATCTAAAGTTTATGCCATCAATGCTTTCCCCTCTCCTAAATCTGAAAGAGAACTCCGGCGTTTTCTTGGCATGGCTGGTTATTACAGAAACTTCTGTAAAAACTTCTCTGATGTAGTAAAGCCTCTCACTGGTAGTCTTCGTAAAGATGTTTCTTTTGTTTGGAGTTCAAATTGTCAAAATGCTTTTGATTCTCTAAAAATGTTGTTGTGTAGTTCTCCTGTCCTTGCCTCCCCAGATTTCACATTGTGTTATGAGACTGTTAAGAGTGATCATTGTTTGTTCTCTGAAAAGACTTACAGATTGTAAGTAGGAAACTGTTGACTGTTACTGACACTGGTTTGGATTCCCCTTTTAACACTGTTTGCTTGAGCTTGTTTAGTTTATCATTGTATATTTTGAGCGTTTGGGAAAGTAAGGAGTTTGACGCCATTATTGTTTATTGTAAACCTTTTGATCTCTGTTTTTGGCTAGGAAGTTAGGTTAATATATTGTTGTTTTATTTTATTTTGGTTCGGGTTTAGGAAAGAGGTCTTAAAGTAAGAGTTTTGTTTGTTATTTTGGCTAGGTCAACTCCTGAAGAGAAGTTCCCAATTAATTTGTTTGAATATTGTACTTTTGTATGGTTTCATTAAACCCTCAAAAGATTCCCTGCTTCCACTCTCTCATTTCACGTTGCGTCCTTTACCCCTAGACGGGGCGTAACAGGGAGAGATGACGGACAGACCATGCTGGAGGATTGGATGCTCCTGAGCTCATTGACAAATATCTGAGCTTGTAAGATGTGCTTCCTTTGCACAGAGTACACATGATCACAAAATCGAAAGTGAAGCGCAAGCACTCATGCAAAAGTGATTTCCATAGTCCACATATTGATAGCGGCTGCTTGATGTGCGAATATTATAATGTTTGTGGGAGCAGGCAAGAGTTAACAAAAAAACAAACAAAAAAAACTGCGGAGCGGCCGGTAATGGTCTTACAAACCCATACAAAAACCAAAAAGTGTACGTGTCTAAAGAGGAGGATAGTTAAAACCACTAAATCCGAATCGAATATGTCCCGAATCACACTACAGGAAGCCAGTTTTAATGGTTAGTTGATTGTTTGTAATGTTTCTAATGGTATTTGTAATGGAAACCATTATAATTTCTGTGATGTTAGAAACATTGCATTGTTAGCACTTCTCGTGTCATTGCCTCTTTATGATGAATCACTTGTTTTACTCTTCCTCGTTGTAAAGGTGCTGTTAAATTTACCCATGCATGTTGTCATGGCAATAATCCTGTCATCTCATGAATCCCTGTATATAGGCTCATCGAATATCATGTTAAAAGTGCATGACAGCAGTATCGAACCATGTCCCAAAACACACATGCAGCCAATCAGCAGTAAGGGGCGTGTCTTATAATGATAGCGAGATGAGAGCTCAGTTTGAGTGTACAGGAGAGATATTAGCAGATCGACTAGAGAGAGAGAGAACTGGAAGATAGAAAAAGAGGAAAATATCTGAGGAGATGCAAGATGTTGGACCCACGTATATATCGGAGCAGATTTCCAGCGGTGGAGAACTCGAGGAGCGGGAAGGGCTCGAATCGGACACTGTTTCTTTTTGATAAGTGAGTAATGTTGATTTTTACATTGTTTCACATAACATTACTGTGTTGGATTTTGTTTGAATGTGCTTGTGAGTCATCTTCACTTGTTTCCGATATCACAAATACCAAAAATCAATCATACAGCATCTCAAAAAACTTTATTATAGCACAACACAATCAGCATTATTTACTCACAAACAGACAAGGGAAGCCACGTGGATATAAAGTGCATTTTAAAGTTCACATTTGTGTTTACAGCATGATTCTCACATCAGTTAATGTGTGGATCGGTCAGCTAAAGAACGGTCCCGTGTGAAGATCTCGTTCAGTGTGTGATCCGTGGTTTTGACCAGTCTCAGGATTTGAGGCCCATCTGAGCCATCAGCTGCTCGTACACCGTCCACGCCATCGCCGCCATCATGGTTCTCCTGAGAGAGCGAGGAACCGTGCCACGGAAAAACCCCACCACACCGTGCTCCTGACAGACAGATAGACAGGTCAACGGTGTTAGTCATGTTTAAATTAGTTTCATTTTGGAGTTAAAATAATAGAAAATAATTCAAATCTAATTCTAAGTTATTTATTCATTTAGTTAGTTCGTAATTTAGTTCCTTGACCAAGTTTCTGGAAGATCCGAAAGTTTAAATTCACATTTTCATGAAATAATTTGATAAATGTATACACAATAAGTCATGGTTTTTATTTTATTTCAGTTAGTTGTCAAGGCAACATTTCTAGTTTCCATTTAGTTTTTAGTCTAATGTTTATATTTTATTTCAGTTAATAAAAATGTTTCGTAATAGTTGTTGTAATAACAACATTGCAGGTCAGTCTAATCAGATCTCTCTATTTATTTTATAGAACTCATACCGAAGAGGCCCAATAGAATCTACAGACTTTTTGGAGTCTTCAGAATTTTGCAGCTTTAAACATGAGCTGTCATTTTTGTGTCAAAATTCCAATGGAATGTTCTAACAGTGTTCTAACAGCTGGATACAGCAACGACAGCAGATGTGGAAGTGTTCGTGGAAACCTGTCTGAAAACAGTCATTGGTTTTGTCCTTCTGTTGCAGGAATGACATACTTCACTTTTATAGAGGCATTCACTCTTTTTCACTTAATATAGGATCATTATAAAACAAATAGTCCAGGGTCTGATCTGATAAGTATGGAAGCCTGTTTCAGCCACTGAATACATTTTTTTAAAGGTTATTGTGACTTTTTTTCTCAGAATTGCGAGATATAAACTCGAAATTTCGAGTTATAAAGTCAGAATTGAGAAATATAAACAATTATATATGGCAAATATGACTTTTTTTCCCTTGCAATAATTTTTATTTTTGTGCAATTCAGACTTTTTTTTCCTCGCAATTACGCAAATTTGTATCTCTCAATTATGAATTTATATCTCGCAATTATGACTTTTTTCTCGCAATTCAGACATTTTTCTCGCAATTCTGAATTTATTTCTCGTAATTCAGAGTTTTTTCCTCGCAATTCAGCTTTTTTTTCTTGCAATTACTCATTTATATCTTGCAATTCAGACTTTTTTATCGCAATTCAGACTTTTTCTCAGAATTGTGAGATAAAAAGTCGCAATTACCTTTTTCTTTTGTGGCGGAAACGGGCTTCTATAGATCAGATGAGCTGTATTGCTTCTGGCTTTATTTAAGTGCCAATCTGAAGCGGCAGAGAGAGGTGTATGTTGGGAGAATCAGGGCATCTGTTACCTTGTAAATGTATCGAATCACATCTGATGTCCTGCTGAAGACGTCTGGACTCACTTGAACATGAGTTTTCACTACATCAGCCGGCTGGGTTACAACAGAGGCCAGAACACCGGCCAGAACACCACAGCTGAAGCTTGCTAGCGGAGCGTAAGACGACTGACTGATCTCTGAAAGAGAGAGAGTTTATCAGTACGGTCTGTGTAAATGATCCACAGCGTCACTCTGTCTCCTTATCTCTTATGAAGAAACATGTGTAGATCAGGAGCAATATTCCTGCAGCCTTTACCTCACTAAATATGATGATGGAAACAAAATAAAAAACTTTAACATTTTTGTTTGCTTGCAAAACCTTTGCATTTCTCAGAGAAACTGTGCTTTTACTCACAAGATTTTTGCTCCCAAGAAATGTTGTGTTTGTTTACAAAATCTGTTAATCTGAGAAATGTTTGCAGTTCCCAAAATATGTTGTGATTGTCATCAAAGCTTTTGCATTTCTCAGAGAAAGTTGCAAGATTTGTATTTCCTCAATAATGTTTTTGTTTGCTTACAAAGCTTTTGCATTCTCCAATATATACTGCATTCGCCTATAAAGGGCTTTTAAATGCTCTCAGGTCACTTTAAGACACAGGTCTCACAATGCACATTTTTCCCATACAATTGTAAAATGAACCATTTAAGCCGCTGAAGTCCTAATCAATCACATGTATGTAAAGCTGAAGTATGTGCACAGACCTTGTGGCAGCGTATTTGGCCTGGCTGTAGATCATGACGTATATCCCTGAAAACGGTGCATCTCTGAGCAGCGTGGCCATCAGACCTGAGAACAAAGCCTTGGTCCCTCTGTCCGACACACACACCGGCGCTCTAACACACTGCTGTACTTATAGCGGCCGCTCTGAAACACACACGTGTTATCGTCATACAGTGTGTACACCACCGTTCAGAAGTGTAGGGTCGGTCAAATGCTTTTGAATGAAGCCTCCTATGTTCACTAAGGCAGCATTTATTTGATCAACAATTGTAATATATTATTACAGTTTAATGCTGTAAATGTTCAGCATCATTGCTCCAGTCTTCAATGTCACATGATCCTTCAAAAATCACTCTAATATGCTGATTTGCAGCTCGAGAAACGTTTCTGATTATTATCAATGTTGAAAACAGTTGGGCTGCTTCATATTTTGTTGGAAACCGTGATGCATTTTATTTTTCAGGATTATTTGATGAATAGGGAGTTCAAAAGAACAGCTTTTATTATGAATGTCTTTACTGTTACTTTTGATCAATTTAATGCATCCTCGATCAGTCAAATAATTAAGTCTTTACACACACCTCGAAGCGTGTTTTGATGACGGTGATGGGCAGCATGCAGACTCCTGCCACACATCTGGCTCCGGCTCCCAGCAGTATGGACTGTAAGGGCCCCGGGGCCCCATCTGCAAAGAAGTGCTGCTTTAGAGTGAAATACGTGCTGAAGTAGATGCCGACTCCTGGAATACAGCGCACAAACGACTGCGGAGACAGAAATACAGAACATAACCATACAAACAGAAACATAACAGAGGTTTCGTACCAAATCAGGTGTGATACTCACAGGCGAAACGCCTCTCCACAGTCCCAGGAGCTTCTCCGTCCGCA
>CM050415.1:40422708-40447708 GCA_027564155.1 Gymnocypris eckloni scoliostomus
GTTTTTTGGGGGAAAATAGAAATGCACCGTCTCCTGTGAGGGCTAAGTTTAGGTGTAGGATAGGTGTAGGGCAATAGCACATACAGTTTGTACAGTATAAAAACCATTACGCCTATGGAGAGTCCCCGTAAACCATAAAAACCAACGTGTGTGTGTGTGTGTGTGTGTGTGTGTTAGCATGCGTGCTGTATATTTAGTATTATTAAACCTTTCATTTCTGCGTATGTCTGTGTGTGTGTGATTGTATGCTTACTGTTTATTAAGCATTTTTAAACCTTTCATTTCTGTGTGTGTGCATGTGTGTGTATGTGACAGAGAGAGAGACAGTTTTAATGAATTCTCCATTGTGAATGTGTTCTATTGTCAGCCCTGCATTTCACATTGGCCTACCAGGGGTCTCCAACCCTGCTCCTGGAGAGCTACCGTCCTACAGATTTCAGCTCCAACCCCAATCAAACACACCTGAACCAGCTAATCACAGTCTTCAAGGCTACTTGTTAGTTTCAGACAGGTGTGTTGGAGCAGGGTTGGAACTGAAATCTGCAGGATGGTAGCTCTCCAGGAGCAGGGTTGGAGATCCCTGATATAAACTCTTAAAAAGAGAAGACTTGCAAAGAGTATTGTCACCAGTCATTTATTTCAAATATCTATATCTGCAACAAAATATGTGTGCATGTATGTCCGTATATGAGTGTGTCTGTGTGTGTATCTGTGTAAGCAAGCTTAATGATTATTAATATGATAGTTTAACCATTTCATTTCTATTTGTGTGTTTCTGTGAACCTATATTGTCCATTTTCGATTAGTTTCACTGTCAGCTATGCATCCAGCTATGTTGGCCTAGACCAGGGGTTCTCAAAGTTTACATTCAAAGGTCCGAATGGGAATTATCATCAACGTCAAAAGGTCCGAAATAATTGTTATTACAAAACTTGTTTTTATAAACATGCTTATTTCTTTATATAACAATTCAACTTGATATATGCTTAAATATCATATTTATGACGTCATCAGGTGTACTTGTGTTTACAAAATGTACCATAGTTTTATACAAATAAAAAAACAAAAAACATGTGGTTACTATTAAACCATGATAATCACAAATTAACCATGGCCTTGCTGCACTAACCATTGTATTTGTAGTAAAACTGGTTATATAAATTGTAATCAATATGCAAAAGAAAAAATAAAATTTTTACTACACTTTTATTATAATAAAACCATGGTTATTTTTCATAAGAGTTACTCAACAGTACTGCATTTGTATACAATTAAATGCCCAATAAAGCAGTTCTCATTTAGACCTACATGTTTAATGTTTCTGAAATAGTACTTCAACGTAACCTGCAGTCACTTCAACTGAATTGCCAAAATCTTTAATTATAATTTTTTTAAAATATATATTTCATGGAGCACAAACGTGCACTATGTGCATATTTCAACCCTTTACAGATTAACTACATCCGTGTTCATATGCCAGATGGTCAACAGTGATAGGTTTTAGGAAACGCTGTTTTGTACTCGTTCATTCAGAAGTCTGCTGCGGTTCGGTTCTTTGAATACGCTGCTAACTCTGCCGGTGGAGAAAGACTGCGCTGAACCTCGCTCATGGCGAAACCGGTGACATTATTCTACTGAATGAAATCTAAGGTTTATCCAAAATGTCGCTAGTTGCTATGTGCTTTGTCTTACAAAAGAGTCTGTAATCACTGCAACACTGGTTCATGCGCCCGTGTGCGTGTGCGCCACGCACACCGCGCGGAGGTTAAGTGATGCAAGTGCGCTTGAAATATCTAGTGGAGGCGGGTCCGGATTGAATTCCCTCCCGGTCCCCGGACTTTGAGAAGCCCTGGCCTAGACCCTAAAAGCATATCACCTTAGGCCTTAAAATTCTTGAACCCTGGTTATCGCTGCTTGCAGCTATATTTTTGTTGTTGTTGTTGTTTTTCCATTTTCCGAAGCTTTCTCGCTCAAGAGGGTCACCGACAATCACATACAACCTACAACAGCTCTTTAACTGCGCTCACTGTAGACTAATCATTAACTACACACATCATAAACCCCTTTTAGGAAAGTACAATTTATGTCACATATTTTAATAAGACTAAACTCCTATTTAACCTGATGATCACAGGTTTAATAAAAATACATTTTAAGTTTCTAATTATAACAACGAACAAATTATATACAGTGAGCAAAGCACATTTACTTTATCAAAGAATAATCATTGACTTCAGTGACTAGGCTATATAAAAATATATTATGTAAAAACAGCTGTAGCTGCTCTACTAAATAAAAACAAAATGCTTTTAAATAATCTTTTTTAAATCATTAACATTTTGCACATCCTGCAATGGTGACTTTGAACTTTCAAAAATACAAAATTCAACAGCAAGTTCATATATATATATATACTTTTATTTAGGCTACACAGAGAAACAATACATAGAGAAACAAGATGCGCTTTCTGCCGTCTCATGCAGTCTCCGTGAAATGGAGCGTCACAGCAATGAACCGGCTACTTTATTAAACGAACGAACGAACCAAAAAATACAAATCTTTAATTACGTAGTCGGAATGAAAAGGTGCATTTCTTTATTAAAGTCAGCGTCGCATTCTGCAACTTTATCTTTTCAGCCGACACTGACTGAGAAGAAATCACTAGTTTATTAACGAATAATTCAAATGTTTTATTTTGCCTTTCCCCCAACATTCATAATCATTAGCCTACTTTTGCCGTTGCAAGCTTTAGACGTGCGCTTGGGCGCGGGATAGGCTATACGCCTGTATATTAAAGGATGGTTAGTAGCCTAACTTATTATATTAATCAATTTATGTGTGACTAGGGAAATCTTTAGTCAGGAACAGGCCTTCTTGGCACAAGGAACCAATCAATTTTTAATAAAATGCTGTCAATTCGAAAAGTGCGCCTGCTAATCACGTCACGTTATATTGCAATGCAGAGTTATGAATGCGTAATAATAAGTAAAATGTTTTTAATTTATTTCATTTCTTATGGGTGCAATGGCGGTGCTTTGGTCTTTCTTGGGGGTGCTGAAGCATCTGCTAGCCCCTCCTTTGCGCTGCCCATGTTTATTACGATTAAAAAAATAATAATTCTGCATCTGTTTTTAGGTGTGCCAGCTGCCACTGTGGGTGGCACCGGCACACCCTGGCACACCCGTGGCTACGCCCCTGATATCAACCCATCTTACTGTGTATTCACACCAGGGAAGTCCGTTAGTTCACTTGCGTTGGTCCGGACCAGAGGCAAAAAAATATACATTGTAGCTATGTTTAGCCGTTTTGGTTCCTTTTCACACCCCACTGTTTGCTCTGGTCCGAACCAGAATGCAGTCACGTGACAACCTCCGCTTCACCTGTTGGCTTTGAACGCATTCCCTAAACTGCTTTTCGATTGGCCAGAAAGAGCGCGCGGGGAAATTCCACCGGTGCTCCCGGAAGTAAACAAAGACAGGAGTAAATGCAGCAGACAGCACACTGCTATTATGGAGAGATGACCACGCGGGTGGATTCTCCAAACCTCTTCACAACCCACAAAGTGTGTCCGCGACCTGCCATGCTAAACTACAAACCCATCCTCATCCCATAATGCACAGCGCAGCTGACTACGGCAGCTGGTTTAGTCCAAAAATGCGCAGTTCTTTTTGCAGTTGGGTCTGTTACGTCCCAGGACGTATTTGTTTAATTCCCTGTACATCTGTGATGTCACCATTTATTTATTCATTGCAATGTGGTTGTACTTTGTTTTCTAATCTCTCTCTCTTTCTGTCATCTCTTCAGACAGGTATGAGCATCAGCTGTACCTAATTAAAAGCAAGCTCTGGGGTGACCTGATTGGTTGCTGAGATGGGAGCTGGTGGATAAAGCTGAGTCTTTCCTCCTGCTCCAGCATGTGATTGTTAAACCTGTTTAGGTGTGTTGATTGACTGTTGTGAGGCGCTAGAACCTGGGTTTGTGTTACAAAGTACCTTTTGTTAAACAATCTAATCAGCCCAAACGAACCGCACCAGGGTTCAACCTCTTCAAGCAGGTCTCGGGACATGTGTTTGGTCCACTTTTGGTGCGACTGCTGCATTCTCACCGGCCCAAACCTCTTCAAGCAGGTCTCGGGACGCATGTTTGGTGCACACCCGAGTGCGATTGCTGCATGTTCACCGGCCCAAACGAACCGCTCCAGGGTTCCACCTCTTCAAGCAGGTCTCGGACGCATGTTTGGTGCACACCCGAGTGCGATTGCTGCATGTTCACCGGCCCAAACGAACCGCTCCAGGGTTCCACCTCTTCAAGCAGGTCTCGGGACGCATGTTTGGTGCACACCCGAGTGCGATTGCTGCATGTTCACCGGCCCAAACGAACCGCTCCAGGGTTCCACCTCTTCAAGCAGGTCTCGGGACTGTTGAAAACTCTGTTCTTCTAAAGTAGAAAACTCAGAAGAGAAGACCAGGAGACTTCGGATTCGATCGTCAACAGAATTTCTTTATTCTATGACATGTGTTGTTATCTGCAGTCATCGAAGATCTCATCTTAAGTCATTTTACAGGGTATCTTTATAGTCAGGATTGGAGGAGGGACTTTTTAGGTTGAGACAAAACATCAAAGCTGAGGGCAATAAACCTAACGAATCCACATCTGGCCAGGACAAAGTCATTTGCAGAATAAAGGTTCAATCTCTCAGTAGTCATTGATCTCATTGACAAAAGGCACAGTTGTCCCAAGCCCAAATGGTCAGGAAACAATCTCAAGCACCTTTGCCTTGCCCGACACCTCTTAGTCAGGACGTGAATTCAAATCAAACGTAGAATAACATTTGTGATCCTTCAATCCCCTCTTTGAGAGTTCTAATAACTCTCACAAAAATACAAATTTAGACACTTAAAAGTTAATTCTTGTAACTTGTAATCGTTACAGGCAAATAGTACATGTTCTGTGTTGTTTATATGTAATTGCATGCTGACACAGAAACAAAACATGCAATTAGGGTCCGTGAAGATTTTACGGGTAATAGTCTCTGCGTTGTGTATTTTTATTCTTTTTATTCTTCTTTCTTTTCTCTTTCTTGTGTGATAGTTGGCTCGGTAATGGGTCTAGTTGTGTTCTAGAGGTTGTGGCTTTATCCGCAGGTGAGAAGGGTGGTGCATATGGATCTCAGGACAGCCATCAAATGGTATCTGCACAGAGGAAGAAAGAAACACAAACAAGAGAGAACAACGGCACAGAGCAGTATTTGTAGAGTCTGCATACATTAGGGTTGTATCCTCTGTTCAAAATATAGTCTGCTATGGTTGTTCCTTCTTTCCCTATTTCTCAATTCCTGACACCTAAAGAACAGTGAGGAAAGGATGGACTGAGGAGGAAAGGCCTATGAGGAAATCTTCACCTCAGGGTTGGCCCCGAAGCCTGTTGCTTTCGGTTCTTCCTGGGCTCCTCACTGGTTCTTGTGTCTGCCCTATCCTATCCCTGCAGGGGAGGAACAACCTTAATATGTGACACATGAGTCCAAGTTTTCCTTCCCTGACACAATACTGCAGCTGCTGTAATCAACATCACTTGATGTGGTCCGTACCACTTAGGCTCTAATGGCTTGTTTTTGAATGTCTTTATCATGACCCATTGACCTGGGACGATTGTGTGTCCCCTTCTGGTGGAGTCTGCCAACACGACTCAACTCTCTCTTTGGCACTCTGCACTGCCTTTGTGAGGTTTTCACAGTAAGCGATCAGGGCATCTGAAGCAATGTGCACATCAGCATTTCTAAGATCAATCACACCTGGCATCTGCATTGGGCCCAGTAATAATCTCATGAGGGCTCAGTCCTACTGATCTGTTAGGTGATGCTCTCATACTACACAGTGCTTCAACCCATGGTACTCCTTCCTGATGCATTTTGCTTAGCCTGGTTTTGATTGTTCTGTTTGATCGTTCAACCTGTCCTGATGCTTGTGGCCTATAGGGGCAGTGAAGGTTCCACTTAATCTTCAACATTCTAGACACTTCCTTGACTACCTGTCCTGTGAAGTGGGTACCTTGATCTGAGTCAATGCAATCTGGTAATCCCCATCTGGGAATGAAATCAGTGACAAGACATTTAGCAGTATGTGCAGCTGTAGCGCCCCTGTTGGATAAGCTTCTACCCATCTTGAGAACTTGTCTATTACTACCAAAACGCGTCAGTTTTTCCTTTACAAGGGGCAACGATATATAATCAACTTGCAGGTGACGAAATGGCCCTGGTGGAGCTGGGGTATGTGCTGCTGGTGTAATGGTTGCTGGTACATCATTATTTTTCTGACATGTAACACATCTCTTGACTGTTTCAGTGGCTGCGTTTCTGAATTTTGGATTCCACCATTGATTTGAGAACCTGTGATTCATCGTTGCTGGACCACTATGACCCAAACTGTGTATTTGTTGAGCCAAATATGGCAACAGTGATTCGGGAGCAACATACTTTCCCCTTTGGTCCAGCAGCGGATGAATCCACAGTGGCTCCTTTGTCTAACCATGTCCATGCTTCATATAGAGGAACGTCTTTATACAGATCAACGATTGATTCAGGAGGTAGAATTATCTTCTGTGCTGTACTACCTGAACACACTTGTACAGTTGCATAGAAACAAGCCTGTTTAGCCGCTACATCAGCAAGAGCATTACCTTTAGCTTCCGTAGTATTAGTTGTGAGATGTGCTTTCACTTTGATCACCGTTAATTTCTTTGGGAGTTTCATGGCAAACATTAAATCTTTCACTAATCCAGCATGCTTAATGGGGGATCCAGCCGAAGTTAGAAATTTCCTGGTTTGCCAAATGACACCAAAATCATGAATTACCCCAAAAGCATACCTGGAATCTGTGTAGATATTTGCAACCGATCCTGAAGCTAGCGTGCATGCTCTAGTTAAGGCTACTAGTTCTGCAGCTTGAGCTGAAAAATGATCTGGAAGACGACCTGAAGCAACTACTTCAGTGGTGGAAGTTACTGCATATCCTGCTCGTCTGTTACCTTCAATAACTTGAGCTGAACCATCAACAAACAACTCCAATTCTGTTCTCTATGGGAGTTTCTGCTATTTCACTTGTCGCTGCATATGTAAGCGTAACACAATCATGAGTCATTTCGCCTTCATCCTCTAACACAAATTCAGTCATTGCAGACATCATACATGAGGATGGGTTCGTGACTGGTGCACGCTGTATAACAATATTCGGGGCTGTGAGAGTTGCTAACTCTTTTATGCTACCTTTCACAAAAACTCTTTGGTCATTGTGTTGGATTACAGGGGAAAGGTAGCTACCACAGCCCCAATAATTAGTTTTTTCCTGGTCTTGTTGTGCTCTTAGAAGAGCCTGAACTATCTGTACCACAGTTTCAGTGGTCACTGGCGGAACTACTTCAGGGTTGTGTGCAGGCTGAGAAGGAGCAGAATTATGCATAGCATTTCTTTTACTATCTTGCAACTTCTTCCTACACTCTTTCTCCCAATGTCCAAATTTTTCACAGTATTTGCATTTGCTTTCTCTTTTAGACCATCTATTGTCTTGTTTCGTTGTGTTAAACGTAGCTGCTGCTACTCTTACTTTTGCTTTGACATCAGCATCTCTTTCCCATGTAGTTAACCTGTCTAGGTTACTTCTGAGAGTTCTGTTAGACCAAGTTAGATCTAAGAATGGTAAAGCTTTTCTGTATTCGGCTACAAGGCCATCTGACCAGATACGAACCAAGGGTCCCTTGTCATCTAGCACACTTTCAGGGTCATCAACAATTCCACTGTAGATTACAGCTGACTGACAAAATCTCTCAGTATATTCACTCACAGTTTCTTCTTTCCTTTGCACACAGGTAGTAATTCTAGACCAATCTATTTTGGGTCCTAAGATATTCTTTAGGATTTTCAAAATACCTTCTCTTAAATCACCCTTACTGGCATTTCGCAGTTCAGAAGTGACAGCAGATTCAAAACTGTTGAATTCAGATTCAGTTAGTATTTGTGACATCAGCTGCGTGACTTCTGTCAACGACATGTCATAAAGACGCATTTTACTGATCAATGTTCTTCTAAATTCAGAAAAATGTGTGCGTGCTGCTGGTAAACTTTGAGATAGTCTCTATATCTTTAGGACCTAAAGCTTTGGCAACAGTTTGTATTTGCACCACAGAAGAATTGAGAGGAACACTATCAGTTTCCTCAATCCCCTGAGATCTCCTCCTCGCACCACACACATTGAAGGAATTTACAGGCACATCAGTTACTGATTGAGAGCTACATCTGTTTCAAAAACGCTTGTAAATCAGGGTAAAAGTTATCAGGCTGACTTACTTCCACATCAGTTTTTGCCTCTTTCTTGAGGTTCAATTTCTTGGTCAAAGTGTATATTCTAGCACGGAGTTCATTGTTCTGTTTCTCTAGCTCTGCGTTACGCTGAGACTGTTGTGTCGCTAGCGTTACACTGAATTCTCTGTGACAACAGATAATGCCTTTCACATTGTTCTTGCGAATACATGCTCCCAGTACCTTTTTACACTCATCTACAGACCAAGTCTTGTCTGGATGGATCTCATATTCCTGAGTTAGTTCTTGTCTAACTTTCTCAGTGACTATTATGTTCATTTGCACTCCTAAAAGTGATTTGAATTCGCTATCTGACCACAAAGGAGTCGCTAGACCACCTTTTTCAGTTGTGGGGATCAGTCTAGCATTCTTTCTAAACATTTTGTGAGTTTCTTTGTTATCACACAATCAAAACACTAAAACTTCTCTGATCAACAGAGGGTACACTTGTTAACACAGATCAACTATTGTTAACCTTCCTGGCAAAGCAGAGGATAACACAATTCACTAGCACTTTACGCTAATCTTCCCTGCATGAACAGAGGATAACCAATTCTTCCCTGCCAAAACAGAGGATAACAAATATTAGCACGTAATGCTAAATCTTCCCTGCCTGAACAGAGGATAACAAATATTAGCATGTAATGCTAAATCTTCCCTGCCTGAACAGAGGATAAACCAAAAATTAGCACGTAATGCTAACCTTCCCTGCCTGAAAGAACAGAGGATAAACCAAAAATTAGCACGTAATGCTAACCTTCCCTGCCTGAAAGAACAGAGGATAAACCAAAAATTAGCACGTAATGCCAACCTTCCCTGCCTGAAAACAGAGGATAACCTTCCCTGCCTACAAGAACAGAGGATAAACTCTTCCCTGTCTGAAAACAGAGGATAAAACAAAATTATTAGCATGAAATGCTAACCTTCCCTGCCTGAACAGAGGATAACTTTTAGTTAAACAAAACCCTACAGATGTATGTTAACTCTTCTCTGGCACAGAGGATACACTGGTCTTAGGTTCTTTTGGATTAGAGAACAGCCACTCACCACACTTGGTTTGAGAGAAAAATTCAGTCTGGGAATCCTTGTTGAGCTTGAAGTTTCGCTGGATTCCAAAAGATGCAGATCTTTGTTTGAGCTTGAAGTTTTTTTAGGTGAGGAAGCTGGAACTCTATCCGGGTCACGGCAGCATCTGTTGAAAACTCTGTTCTTCTAAAGTAGAAAACTCAGAAGAGAAGACCAGGAGACTTCGGATTCGATCGTCAGCAGAATTTCTTTATTCTATGACATGTGTTGTTATCTGCAGTCATCGAAGATCTCATCTTAAGTCATTTTTACAGGGTATCTTTATAGTCAGGATTGGAGGAGGGACTTTTTTTAGGTTGAGACAAAACATCAAAGCTGAGGGCAATAAACCTAACGAATCCACATCTGGCCAGGACAAAGTCATTTGCAGAATAAAGGTTCAATCTCTCAGTAGTCATTGATCTCATTGACAAAAGGCACAGTTGTCCCAAGCCCAAATGGTCAGGAAACAATCTCAAGCACCTTTGCCTTGCCCGACACCTCTTAGTCAGGACGTGAATTCAAATCAAACGTAGAATAACATTTGTGATCCTTCAGGACGCATGTTTGGTGCACACCCGAGTGCGATTGCTGCATGTTCACCGGCCCAAACGAACCGCTCCAGGGTTCCACCTCTTCAAGGAGGTCTCGGGACATGTGTTTGGTCCACTTTTGGTGCGACTGCTGCATTCTCACCGGCCCAAACCTCTTCAAGCAGGTCTCGGGACGCATGTTTGGTGCACACCCGAGTGCGATTGCTGCTTTCTCACCGGCCCAAACGAACCGCTCCAGGGTTCAACCTCTTCAAGGTCTCGGGACGCGTGTTTGGTCCGCTTTTGGTGCACACCTGAGTGCGACTGCTGCATTCTCACCGGCCCAAACGAACCGCACCAAGAGGGAAAACCTACTCTAGTGCGATTCAACACAACTAAATGAGGCAGGTGTGAAAGCACCCTACAGGCGGTTCTCTTAAGTGTTCACACAACTAAACAAACCATTTTCACCAGTCATTATTCAAATCGCTTAACAAATGACGGTTTTAAACCTTGCATATGTTCTGCATTGAACATTATTCATTTTGAAAATGTTTTAATCTGCCTATAACACTGCTGTGATGCACGTGAGTTATTCTGACGGACTGAATAATGAAAGAGAATATTAGGATTTTCAAAAAGATTATCAATATTTGGGAAATACGCCCGTTGGAGGAGGAGAAGCTGAGGTTACCAGTTAGTGTCCACTTGTAATAGATTATAATAACATTTTATAGGACTAAGATCTTTGGTTATGTAAGCCCGGGCCCGGTGCCAAAATGTCTGGGCCCCCCTAGAGAGGAACTGTGGGCTTGGTGTCAGTAATCAACGGAGCTATCTCCTGCATATAGCAGCAACATCCAGGACGCAGCACACTGGGGGTTTCACACTGTGCTGACGGTCCGCACGACGGACCGGCTGCAGTCGCCATTCTCCCCCTCCCTCACCACCTAAAATCCATGCAATGTAATATGTACAAAAAGTAACCATACATGTTTGATATCTTTTGAAATGTCTCAGTGCGCCTGGTAAAATGGTCTCATCATCCCAATCATAATGAAAAGCTAAAAGAAGTTCTAAAATCTGAGAAGAATAGTGTACAACAGGGGGACGTGCCTTCCCCCTGATTTCCTACTCAAAACACCTCCTGTATGTAAATAAGTAATCCTGGCCACAGGATCTCCAGAAGCCTTTGGTGGCCAATTCTAAAGACTTATTATAATGACAAGATACCACCTGGGTACCCACCTGGGTGGGTCTATTGAATTCTGGGTATATAAGGAAAAGGGACACAAACATCTGGGAGTCAGTAAACTGATTGCCCGCACATGTCACTTGTGTGTAGTCTTTCATTGCCAGGTAGTAATTTCTACAAGTTCTTCAATTCCTGAATTATTGTTATGTTATGGTTAACCGTTGATTCTATTCTTGTAACATTGGAGCTTTGAATTATTGTTTTGATTACCTGGTCAATAAATTGTAACGTTTGATTCTATTCTAAATGCCTCTGAAGATTGCTTTCTCTCTACTAGATTAGTGGATTCAGATATTTCCGCAAGCCTGCGTCAGTTTTAGCGACGGCTAATATCCGGCATCTTTTAAGTGTGCTTGGGTGTAGGGACGGGTTAATTCCGTTCAATGACGGTGAACGCCGTCTGATCAGATTGAATTCGGGTACGTCCACACCTCTGACTTTTGTTTAATGTTACTTTAAACAAAGATTTGGCCAACCCAAAGCTATTACGAGTGTAGTATATTGATCTGCTAACATATCTGATAGTGGCCAAAACCCTTTACTGAAGTAAACGATTGAGTTCGAGTTCTGAGGGTGCCCCATGAGGGTTATTCGATGTCTCTGATTGTGTACGTGTGAATTTACGGCAAATCTCAGATACGTAACCATAATTTACCTCTGACTGATGACCGGGCCTGACGAGATTGTGTCCGTGAGATCTGTGGAAAACAGGACCTCTGAGCGATATAGCTTCCCTATGTCTGGACGGGTAAAGTAATGAAAAAGAGCTGATAAGAATAATCAATCATTGTTCCTGTTTTAATGATGCACAGACATCATTAAAACCCTTTTCATTATGGAGTCAGATGAAATAACGAGATAAAATATATAAGAAGAAGTGTTCCATTTTAATGTTCTTGTTGTGTCGTGAAAAGGAAAGATCGTAACACGCAAAGCCCTTCACCCGCGGAACGACTGCCGTCATTGGATCGTTCCAGCCGGGTCCTTTCTTACAGTTAATAGTTGAAAGCAGTGGGTTCATTACATTTGCACGGGGCAAATTCTTAGGCTACTTTTATTTTGAACAGTAACTGAAGTTAGAAAACCAGGACAAAAAAAAAACACTTGCTAAAGGGGTTTTGAAAAAGCCATTTTATTGCATAATTATACCAACAATTTATGACAAATCTCTCCAGATATCATTACGGAGTCGCAGAGAACATAACACAACATCACAAAGTCATTATTGGGAGACGATGAGAATGAGAGAGAGAAATGCTCTATCGATCCATACATAATCAATAATAGTAGATTTCTCTCACTTCCCAGCAGCGTGAGCGAAGAAAGCAGAACCCGAGCACGAGCTCGAGGAGCGAGATCGCTTCAAAGGCATTCCTAAACATGACGTCACAGAGTGTTACACGCGATCAGATCAAGCGTTCCATGTTTTTTAAAAACTCCCGCCAAAGCGGTGGATTCCCGCTCCCGCGCGGCCGTGCTCAGCGATTACAGTGTGTGCGTGAGAGAAACCGTCAACCCTCCACCATTCATGCCCTGAACATTAATAAAGACACATATACTGAAAGGAAAAGAGGAACAGAACATATCCAAATAGTAGATTTAAGGCGATAGTGCCATGTCTAAATGAACTCGATCCTTATTTCTTCAATCTGGTGCGATAAACACCGCCATTTTATTGCTCAAAACAAACCGTCTTTCCTCATTTCATGTGCGTGAAAATCTCTAATAATTCTGGTGCTGGGTTGATTTACTAAATGCCTTATTCATGTGTAAAGCCCAAAAGCGTACATAGTAACTGTAATTAACATCACAATGGTTTATTTGCCAGCAGATGTGCAAGAGAGCGAGCACTATGTTCATCATTATACCATTATAAAAATGTGTGAATAAAATACAGTTTTGCAGAAAGCAATTTTGCTATGGTCCCCTTCAAATAAGTTCTCATCTTCACCATTTTTTAATTCTTTTGCTTCAGTTAGAAAAATAGATCCGGAATCAGGACAATTGACGGAATGCGTCCTTACAAAAATATCATTGCGTTCTCTTTCTATTCTAGACAACGACATGAAAACACAAACCTGGCCCTCGGTGTGAGTGAAGTGGTCGTGTGTGTGATTGTCAGAAGAACCAGTGTGTGTGCGCGAATACACCATGGCACTAAAATAAGAACAAAAACAAGAATCGGCGAAGTATCTCTGAGTTTTCGTTGACGTTGTGGTCCAAGACGTGTGTGTGTGTGTGTGTGTGTGTGTGAGTGTGTGTGTGTGTGTGTGTGTGTGTGTGTGTGAGTGTGTGTGTATGCGTGTGTGTGTGTGTGTGAGGGAACGCTGCGGTTCGGCTTCCTTCACTCGGGTTTGGGTTCGAGGGTTTCGGGCTTGGTCTCCGGGTCTTCGTCGCTCTCGATTCCCGAGCGGCTGACGATGCGGCGCATGGTGAAGGGCAGATCGCCGCGTCTGGACACAAGAGACACACATGTGATCACATGCAGGCCTCAGAGAGACAACATACTTTAATTCTGATTTCTACTTCCCTTGATTAATTATAGAAAAACTGAATAATAGCATAGAAATACATAAAACAATAGAACTATAGAATAATAAATTAATATATTAACAATTTGTAATGATTGGAATAAATATTAGAAATATGACTGTTTTAGATTTTAAAAATAAATTGTTTGGATCGTTTTCATACTGTGTAGAGAATGTATTAATTTACACGATGCCAAAATAAACCATGTGTATGATTTAATATTATAAATTAGGTCGTTTTAATTTTTCCATTTTCAATTTAATTTTAGTGAAATTTCTTGTCATTTTCTTGTGTCTTTGTTATTTTTAATATTTCAAATTAAACTAAAATATATTTTTATTTTATATTTTTATTAATTTATTAAACTAAATTTCAGTTTTAGTTGTAGCATAATTGAACTTAAAAAAGTAATGTATTATTCAAATGTATATAATGTTTATTTGTATTTTTATATTTTTTATTCATTTTTAGTTCAGTTTAAACATAAATTATAAATATTTTTAGTTCAGTTTAAACATAGATGATAAATATGCTCTGGTATCTATCTAAATTTTAGCAATAATTAATTTTATTTTTGTTAACATTTATGTTATTTCAAGTAACAAGTTTGTATTATTTTAGTTATGGGAATACTTAAACTAAATATAATGAGAGATTATTTTAAATGATTTTTGAAAATGTTATTTTAGTACTTTAATTAAATGAAAATGAGAAATTGTCTTAGCGATAGATGAAATTTATTTTATTTCAAGAAATAATTCATTTTTTGACGGTTCTAGTTATTTTATTACTTCAACTTATTTCTAAATGAAAATCAGAAAGTTATATATTTTTTAATATCTCTATATAGTTATTTTTAGTTCTATAGTTTAGTACTTAAAGTCAAACTAAACACAGCAGGAAAAATGTTGCCTAAGAATTTTTTTTCCTTAGTAATGACATTTATTTTAAAATGTGAATGTGCAATACTGAAATAAATGATGAATAATGTAATTTCTGCGCTTGATCAAGAGCTTTGGCGCACCTGAGCTTGCTCTTCAGGCTGTTGACCTCGCGGTTCATGGCGTCGGCGGACTCGGTGGCGTCCTCTAGCTCGCGCTGGAGCTTCCTGCGGTTGGCGTTTGCTCTCTGCGCCTCCTCCTCGGTCTCCTCCAGCTGCCGCTTCAGCTGCTTCATGCGGCTGTTCAGCTTCTCAGACTGCAGCCAATCACAAACACCCGTTAACCTCACTGACCTTTGACCTGGGGCGGTACGGCGGACACGGCTGTGTGGCGAGCATCACCTGATCTTTAAACTGCTCCGTGTTGCGTCTCTCGTCGTCCACCTGCAGAATCACCTCCTTCAGCCTCTTCTCCGAACGACGCACCAGCTTTGAGGCCTGCTGTCGCTCCTGAACACAAACATCGTTTAATACTTAGATTAATTATTGTGTATCATTTTCATCAGTAGACCTAAATGTTGAAGGCCGTTTAATTTGAAAATGAGTACATTTGTTATTTTCTAATGCAATTATATTTATTGTATACATTCTGAATTGTAAAATATTTCCGTCTATGTATTAATAAAAAACAGATTAATTATTAAATGGCATACATTTTTATTTTTATACCTAAATGTACAAGTTAGTAGGTAATTAATGTCTGTTTAATATTAAAAAAAAAAGTTTATATTTTAATCGTATGTCAATGTAAATTTCATTCATTGAGTTATTTTCTAATTTTATTTATTTGTATATTTTCCAAATAATAAAATACACATCTTGTATAATAACTAGTCTAAAATATCTAAATATTTCTATGTAAATAACTGTATATGTATTTGTATGTTGATTTTTTATCTGTATTGTGATGAATAAAAATAGATTAAACATTAATTGAATACAACTTTTATTTATGATTTATTAATAGTATACATTTTTATTGTTAGACCGAAATGTATATTATATGCTAAGTGCTTTTAATCTGAAATTTAAGAACATTTTATATTTATGTATTTTCTGAATAATAAAATACATATATTTTGTTAAGTAGTCTATAAATGTCCAAACATTATTTTTCTATGAATTTTTTTTATAAAGGAATTATGTATTTTTTGTTGCTCCTGATTTGTATCTGTATTGTGCTAATATTGTGTACTTTATTTGACTTAAGTTGGAGTTATTTCATTCTTTAGCTGTGTATTTCTGAATAACAAAATGCATATATAACACGGTAAACTGCATGTAGATGTATATATAGCACAGTGATGCTTGCATGTAGATGTATATATAGCACAGTGATGCTTGCATGTAGATGTATATATAGCACAGTGATGCTTGCATGTAGATGTATATATAGCACAGTGATGCTTGCATGTAGATGTATATATAGCACAGTGATGCTTGCATGTAGATGTATATATAGCACAGCGATGCTTGCATGTAGATGTATATATAGCACAGTGATGCTTGCATGTAGATGTATATATAGCACAGTGATGCTTGCATGTAGGTGTATATATAGCACAGTGATGCTTGCATGTAGATGTATATATAGCACAGTGATGCTTGCATGTAGATGTATATATAGCACAGTGATGCTTGCATGTAGATGTATATATAGCACAGTGATGCTTGCATGTAGATGTATATATAGCACAGTGATGCTTGCATGTAGATGTATATATAGCACAGTGATGCTTGGATGTATATATAGCACAGTGATGCTTGCATGTAGATGTATATATAGCACAGCGTGATGCTTGCATGTAGATGTATATATAGCACAGTGATGCTTGCATGTAGATGTATATATAGCACAGTGATGCTTGCATGTAGATGTATATATAGCACAGTGATGCTTGCATGTAGATGTATATATAGCACAGTGATGCTTGCATGTAGATGTATATATAGCACAGTGATGCTTGCATGTAGATGTATATATAGCACAGTGATGCTTGCATGTAGATGTATATATAGCACAGTGATGCTTGCATGTAGATGTATATATAGCACAGTGATGCTTGCATGTAGATGTATATATAGCACAGTGATGCTTGCATGTAGATGTATATATAGCACAGTGATGCTTGCATGTAGATGTATATATAGCACAGTGATGCTTGCATGTAGATGTATATATAGCACAGTGATGCTTGCATGTAGATGTATATATAGCACAGTGATGCTTGCATGTAGATGTATATATAGCACAGTGATGCTTGCATGTAGATGTATATATAGCACAGTGATGCTTGCATGTAGATGTATATATAGCACAGTGATGCTTGCATGTAGATGTATATATAGCACAGTGATGCTTGCATGTAGATGTATATAAAGCACAGTGATGTAAGTGTGGCTGTACTTGGTCTCGACGTCGAGCTGCTCCTCCAGCTGGCCGATCTTGGCCTCCAGGGCGGTGATGGTGGCCTTGTATTTGCTCTTGACGGCTCCCTCCAGCTCGGCGAGTTTGAGCTTCAGCTCCTTGTTCTGGCGCTCCATCTGTGAGCGCGCTCCCTCCAGCCGCTGTGTGGTGCTGCGCTCCGCAGTCAGCTCCACGTTCATCTGGTCCGTCTGTGGAGAGAGAGACAGCGGTGAGCGTGCGGCGGGCATCAGACGTCAGCGGCGGGACGGTCCGAGCGCGACGCACCTGCAGCAGGGCTCTCTTCAGCCGGTCGTTCACCAGCTCCGTGTTGTTCTGCTCCTCCTCCAGCTCCTCCTCCAGCTGAGCGATGCGCGCCTCCAGACGCCGCCGCTCCTCCGAGCCCAGAGAGCTGAGCACACCGACACAATGCATCATGGGACATTTCAACAGATCAAATCATGTTTGTTCAATCAAAAAAACAGGAAAAATAATAATATTACTACACTAAACAAAAGGGTTTTCTATGTGAATATACTGTAAAATGTAATTTATTTCTGTGATCAAAGCTATATTTTCAGCATCATTCCTCCAGTCTTCAGAGTCACATGATCTTCAGAAATCATAATAATATACTGATTTATCATAATAATTTAACAGTTGTGCTGCTTCATATTTTTGGTAACCTGTGATACTGTTTTCAGGATTCTTTGATGAATAAAAAGTTAAAAAGAACAGCATTTATTCAAAATAGAAATCTGTTCTAACAATATAAAGCTTTATTATAATTTTTATCAATTTAACACATTATTGCTGAATTAAAGTATTAATTTATTTAAAAAACACACCTTTTTTGAACAGCAGTGTATACCACAAATCCATAAATGAATAAAATAGGAGTGCAAATAAAAATAAATACATTTCATTATTTCATTTACATATCAGTTAGAGAAATCGAACATAAAAAATCTATATTTTTTTTGTAAAAGCATTTGTAGCTTTTTGTTTAGATTAAAAAACCTAAACATTTCGTGGAATGTTGTTTTCTTCCATTTACATTTATAAAAAAATAAAAAATAATAAATTGGTTAGATAAAACAGCTTTCCATAAAAAAGTGTTTTCCATACATTTGTAATTTTAATTTACATATCTAGAATATCAAAATCTATATTCTTAACAACAATGGCCGATGTTTTGTAGTATTGTTTCTTCTAATCAACGTGTCCATAACGCTGGACTGTGTGAGTGTCTCCTCACCCTTTAGCGGCCAGGTTGTTGAGCTCGTCCTGCAGCTCGTCTCTCTCCTGCTGCGCTTGTCTCTTGGCTCGCTCAGCTCTGCCGCCAGCTCCTGCATTCAGACAGATGTCAGGACGGGAACAGCAGGAGCTTCAGGACAGCGAGGACAGACCGAGACACACACTGACCTCCTGAATCTGGATCATCTCAGCCTCCATGCTCTTCACCTTCTTCTCGCTCTCTTTGCTCTGGGCCAGGATCTCCTCGCGGGACACAGCGTGTCCTCCAGCTCCGCAGCAGCTCCTTCATCTGAGCCTGAAACACAGGAGACGCTTACAGGACTGCAGACAACACGTTCAGCTGGTACAAGCGTACGCTGTAAGAGACGGACCTGCACTTTCTTGAGCTGCTTGAGCGCCTCGTCATGTTCTTGTTGGCCTGGTCGATGGCAGCCTCCAGCTCCTTCAGGTCCAGCTCCATCTTCTTACGCCGCCATCGCCACAGTGCGCTGTTTACCCTCCACATCTCCATCTCACGCACCTGACCGCAAACACACCACACAACTAACCGTGCTGAACACAATCAACTCATTACGGATTCAACAGCTGAGTCTGACTCACGACTGAACAGATATAGCATATCATAAAAGTACATGTTTGTGCAAAAAATAAACAAGTGCTGCTATAAATACATAAAATAATTACTTGGTTGTTTATTTCTCTGATTGATCGGATAATATATAAAAAAAAAAACCTCACAATTTGTTTGAAAAAAACTTGGTAAAACTAGAGAAAAGCATATTTAAAAATGGATTTAAAAATAGATTTACTCACAATATTGGATAAAAAAATATAATAAAATCATTTTAATTAAAAAAAAAAAAAATTATAAAAAAATGCCCGTTATTTTTACGATTTTTTAAATATTACTTTTTTTTTTTTTACTCACAATAACTGATATATTTTTAAATGCATGAAAATAAATAAAAATAGTTTTATGTAAGATTTATTTCCTTGATTAGTTATATATATATTAAGTTAATATTTTATAGTAAAGAAAATGCATTTTCAGTTTACATTCGAAGTCAATCTATTTTAAATAAATATATTTTGTCTATATTATAATTGATTAGTTAGTTATTTGCCATGGAATTGGGCTACTGTAACACTATTGTTGTTATGAGTCATATTTAGTCCCTGGAACGATAATTTAGCAGAGGACACCTGTTAAAAACACCCCACAATGCCATTTTTAACAGGGGCTCCCCCTCGAAATGCAATTGGGCGAGAGTATCCGTCGAGCGTGTTTTGTGGGTCACCTGTTTGATCAGCTGTCTCTTCTTCTCCTCTCCCAGCTCGTCTCGTCCCTGCAGGTCTCTCTCGTACTGCGCCTTCATGGCCTGCATGTTGACCTCCAGCCGCAGTTTGGCGTCTTCGGTGCCCTGCAGCTCGTCCTCCAGCTCCTCCAGCTGCGTCTTCATCTCCTCCAGCTGCTGCTCCATCGTGCGCTTGGACTTCTCCAGATCGTGAACCTGTGAGAGAAGCAGAAACACCGTCAGGTCTCCACCGACCGCCCGCCGAGGTCTCTGACGACAGGAACGACTCTTACGCTCTTGCCCACGTCGTCTTTAGAGGACACCAGGTCCTCCATCTCGGCGCGCAGCAGCTTGTTGGTCCGGTCCAGCTCGTTCTTCACATCGCTGAGGGTGTCCAGCTCGCGGGCCAGAGCTAACACACGCGTCTCTTTCTCACGAGCCTCGGCCTCGGCGCGGTCGCGCTCCTCGGCGTAACGGCCAGAGATGGACTTCTCCTCAGCCAGCATCTGAAAACAGGAGCAAAGCAGTTTAACTTATATCACGTATTACCGTTTAAGATCTGATGCGAGAAACTGCTTGTATTCATTCGTCACGGTTCGTCTAAATCAGCGGCACTCAACCTTTTTGACTCGACAACTATAATCACTTTCACATTCGTTCTCACAACATCTGATAAAATATTACAAAATTACATTTCTAAAACTAAAATTAATAGAAGTATTTTTAAATTAGAAAAAATATATTAAAAAAGTATATTTCTAAAACTAAAATGAATAGAAGTATTTTTAAATTTCAAAGAAAATATTACAAAAGTATATTTCTAAAACTAAAATTAATAAAAGTATTTTTAAATTAGAAAAGAAATATTCAAAAATCAATTTCTAAAACTAAAATGAAAAGTATTTTTAAATTAGAAACATATAAAAAATTACATTTCTAAAACTAAAATGAAAAGAAGTATTTTTAAATTAGAAACATAAAAAATTCTAAAACTAAAATGAATAGAAGTATTTTTAAATAAGAAAAATATTTAAAAAATCCATTTCTAAAACTAAAATGAATAGAAGTAATTTTAAATTAGAAACATATAAAAAATATAATTTCTAAAACTAAAATGAATAGAAGTAAAAAAAAAAAAAAATCAATTTCTAAAACTAAAATGAATAGAAGTATTTTTAAATTAGAAAATAAAATAAAACACTTTTTACCTCCTTTATACATATATATATATATATATATATATATATATTGTTTTTAGCATTATTAAAAATAGTTTTTACTCACTATACCTTAAAAAATATTTAGGATTAAAAATAAATTTCTAAAACAAAAAATTAAGGATAAAAATTAAAAAACAGTGTTACTCACAACATCTGATAAAATATTATAAACTTACATCACAAAAATTAAAAAGGAAAAAAATAAATAGAAATGTTAAAAATGAAAAAAATAAAAATAAATCTCAGCATAAGTAGAAAATATATATTCTAAACATTTAAATAATTTTTTCTCCAGACATCGTTTACGCACAATTTCTACCGAAGAGAACTAGACCTCTCCGTGTCTAGAAATCACACACTACGAGGCTTGCTTATATATCCAGGTTTCCCAATCACAATAAGAAAGGTATTTCTAGCTGATTTTGACACTGGTTTGCTGGAGCACCGCTGGTCTAATGATCGCCCTCACCTGGTCGAACTTCTTCTGCTTCTTCTCCAGGTTGGAGACGATCTGTCTCAGATGGTCCTGGTCCACCAGCATGTCGTCCAGCTCCTGCTGCAGACGCGTCTTGGTCTTGTCCAGCTTGTCGAAGGCGGAGTTCCTCTCGTCCAGACGCAGCGTCACGGCCTCCAGGTCACGCTGGACACGCTTCCTCGTCTCCTCGGCGCTCTCCAGAACACCGGTCTCCAGCTCCATCTTCTTCTTCATGTCCACCAGCTGCAGCAGAAGAGAGACACACCTGCGTTAGACACACTGCTAACAGCTGCTCCGTGCGGTTTCTCAGTATGCATACTGAACTGGCAAAAGATTAAAATACATTTAACCTGAATTCAATTTGGATTAAATGCAAACTAAGCCTCTTTATTTCTGTAACTGGATGCCCTTGTGATCTATTATAGTACTAATCTTTAGACTCTCTTGTTAACATTTAACTCATTTAACTTGGTTACCGCTGTAAACAACACTTACGAACTTTAATATGCATTATACAGAGGCAAGATGAAAAGAAAAAATAGCATCTAAACTTTTCTAAAGACAGAAAGTTGCCCTCTAATTGAATGGCGATTCGTAGATTCGATTTTCTACCGGCTCGCGGTTAATCGATACATCCCTAGAACTGTATGTGATTTGGGACGCAGCCCAGGTTCTCTCGGTGTGTCTGTGTTCACCTGCGTCTGCATGGTGCTCATCTGTTTCTCCAGGGTCCTCTTGGCCTCCTCCTCCTCCTCCAGCTGCTCCTTCAGGCCGCTCTGCTCGTCCTCCAGCTGCCGCAGACGCGTGTTCAGCGCCAGCTTCTGCCTCGTCTCCTCCTGCAGCACTTCCTGCGAGGACACAGTTTGGGTTTAACGAGTGCGTGAGATGCAGAGGCCTGCAGAAATCCCATAACGCACGTACCTGCACGTCCTGCAGCTGCGACTCCACGGATGACCAGTCCTTGCTGGCTTTGATGGACTTCCCTTCGGCTTCGCTCAGCAGCGCGTTGACGTTATCCAGCTCGGTCTGAAGGGGAAACAGAAACAGCGTTTACATCACGCAAAACGCCTGCATTGCACCGAAAAATGAGCAAATAATTACAGGAATCACGTAAACGTACATTTAACAGGATTTCACCAGGTGTAGACACAGCTTAAGCCTGCATTATTCTGGGGCTATTGTGGAGGGACATGTGTGCTGAGTGATTACACGGCTGTTTCAGATGCTCGCTCTGGCGTTGTATGTGACTGCTAGGCTGTTGCTAGGGTGTTCTCTGTGGTTGCTAGGGTGTTCTTAGTGGTTGCCTGAGCATTGCTATGTGGTTAATAGGACCCTATGAAAATCATTTCTCTCAAATTCAATTTTATTTTGACCAAATTCTGTTTTGTCCATTAATTTTCTGGATTCCATTTTAATGGTTTCAGTACATTTTCTCTGATTAACTGATTTTATATTATAATTTTTTTAAATTATTATTATTGTAACACTTTAGAATAGAGAACACTTATTCACTATTAACTACGTCTTTTCCCTCAATGAAATCTTAATTCGCTGCGCATTAATAGTTAGTGCGGTAGTTGTTGAGTTTAGGTATTGGGCCGGATTAGGGATGTAGAATGAGGCATTAATATGTGCTTAATTACTTCTAATAAATAGCTAATATTCTAGTCATATGCATGCTAATAAGCAACTAGTTAAGAGACCCTAAAATAAAGTGTAATATATATATATATATATATGCAATTATTTTTCTTAATTATTTTCTGTAAATAAATTTGTTAATACAAAAAAAATGTAATAATAATTTATGAACTATCATTAGGCCTACATTAAGCAATTATTCCGGTCACAGTTAATAATAGTTAAAACGCACTTTTATTTTGACGGGTTGCCGTGAGGATTTAAAGGTTTCTGATGTGATGATGTTTCTCAAAAGAAGGGGTGAAAAGCTCATGAAGAGCAGCTCTGGAGATATTGTGGATGTGTTCATGTACACTGAGGCAGCAGAGGCAGAGCGTCCGTGTGTGTGTAGTAAAGGAAATCATTCATACAGAGACACGCAGGATTCAAAATGAAATAGTATTTCTGTGTCTGAATATTTACAGACACTAGTCCACATCGTGTTTTGAATCAAGCGGAGTTATTTGATCAATTCCGCGATGTACAGTAGATTCCGTTTTTATGACCGAGTATTCCGTATCGCGGAACTCGAAGCGATGCTGGGATGCAACGACCCAGCAGTTCAATGTGTGGATAAACGCACCTGCATCTTGGAGACTCTCTCGGCCAGCTCGATCCGATGCCGTTCGCTCTCGGCGTGTTTGACCTGCAGCTCCTGCACCTGCGTCTCAGCTTTCTTCCGGCGGTGCTCGGACTCTCCTTTGCCCTGCATGAGCGCCTTCAGCTCGATCTGCAGCTCGTTCCTCTCCGACTCCAGAGCCTGTTTGGTCTTCTCCACCGACACCTTATTCTGAGACGGAAAGAGCTTCAGAGGGAAGAACCCAGATCACACAGCCGACAGCGACGCTGGCTCTGTGTGTGTCTTACCCGCTTGACCTGCTCCATCTGCTCGTTGAGCTCGTCGAAGGCCTGGCCGTGTTTCTGTCTCATCTCCAACACCACCTGCTCGTGAACTTTAGCCTCGTCCTCCAGATTCTTCTTCAGATGAGCCACTTCAGTCTCACGCTTCGTCCTGCAGGAAACACCAGGTGACATATTGAGCTGCATCATAAACATTTCATCTCATATAGCTGCTGCTGAAATCTCCAGGAAAAAGCTATTTCAACCAATCTTTACAAGAACCATACAAATATAACTAAAATGACTTTGAACCTGGACATCACATGTCTTGTGCACATTATCATTTTATCACTAATTATATAAAAAAACAAGAACTGTAACGCAACTGCACTGTTAAATAAGTAAATTAATATATAATAAAATAATAATAATACTAAAATTAAATTGTTTTCATATTATTTCGCTGCTAATTATTTAAAATGAACAGTAATGCAGTGGCACTGTTAAATAAAAAAATTAAAATCTAATTAAATATAATAACAATAATAATAAAATTGTAATTTTAATATAATAACTGCAATGCAGTTGTACTGTTAGGTAAAAATTTAATAAAATAATACAATGAAAAAATTATAACAAAATTTTAATTATATTATTTTAACTCTAATTATGAAAACATTAAGAATTGTAATGCAATTGCACTGTTCAATAAAAAAATGAACGTATAATAAAATAAAATAATTGTTTTCATATTATTATTTTACCTCTAATTATAAAAAATTATTGTAATGCACTGGTAAATAAATAAACTGAATATCGAATTAAATAATACATAATGGTTATTTTAATATTTTAATTGAAATGCAGTTGTATTTTTATAGTGAATATTGAAAATAATAAAATAACAATAATAACATTTAAATTAAATTACAATTTTTATATTATTTTAACTAATTAGAAAAATTAAGATCTGTAAAGCAATTGCACTGTTCAATAAAAAAAAAATATATGTAAAAAAATTATAATAATGCTAAAATGTAATTGTTTTCATATTATTATTTTACCACTAATTATAAAAAAATAATAGTAATGCAGTGGCACTGTTAAATAAAGAAAAAATATCTAATTAAATATAATAACAATAATAATACAAT
>CM050415.1:40452708-40495208 GCA_027564155.1 Gymnocypris eckloni scoliostomus
AAAACACAATATGAAGCAGCACAACATTGATAATAAATCAGCATATTATTATGATTTCTGAAAGATCATGTGATGTTAAAATTAAATTTTAAAGTATATTAAAATAGATATATATTTTTTTTTTTTTGCAAAAATCTTCCAAAATAACAGTTTTTTTCTGTATTTTTGATCAAATAGATAAAACATAAAAAATTGTACTGATCCCAAACTCTTGAGCGGTATACACACACACACACAGTATATATATATGTATATATATAATAAGTGAAATATAGCATATGTATAATTCATAGAATGTAATTAATATAACATGACATACACATACGGTATATACACACAGTACATGCAGTATAGTAACACTTAAATACACCCGTGACTGTGTTTCACACCTGCTGCTGTTTGACCGCCATCTCCTGCATCTGCTCTTCAGCCACGATCTGCTTCTCCCGAACCTTGTTGAGCTCCTCGTCTTTGGCCAGCATTTCCTCTTCCTGTCGGCTGACCTGCAGCAGCGGCTTCACCTGAAAACACACACACACATCAGTGTAAAGCACAGATCAAGCCCTGCAGCACATCTGAGCGTGTGTGTGTGTGTGTGTAGAAACCTTGGTGAAGAGTCTCCACCACTGCCAGTTCCTGAGCTTCAGATACGCAGCGCAGTTCCTCTGGATCACTCTCATGGCCGTCAGCTGCTGCTGCCTCTTAGCAAACGCCCTGAACCACAAACACCACATCATCAATATTGGCCATGTCTAAATCGTAGTTCATGTGTATGAGGTCTAAACGCTAGAAACCACCTGTGACTACCCAAAACATCTTAGAAACCGCCCACCTTCTGTACTAGCATCCCCTCAACCTAGGACTGGGCGATATGAGCAAAAATTCATATCCCGGTATTTTTGGGCTGATTTGCGGTATATATATATATATATATTTATATCTCGGTATTTTTGGGCTGATTTGCGGTATACGGTATATATATATATATCCCGGTATTTTTGGGCTGATTTGCAGTATACGGTATATATATATATATCCCGGTATTTTTGGGCTGATTTGCAGTATACGGTATATATATATCCCGGTATTTTTGGGCTGATTTGCAGTATACGGTATATATATATATATCTGTATTTTTTGGGCTGATTTGCAGTATCACGGTATATATATATATCTGTATTTTTGGGCTGATTTGCGGTATACGGTATATATATATATCTGTATTTTGAGCTGATTATGCGGTGTATATATATATATATCCCGGTATTTTTGGGCTGATTTGCAGTATACGGTATATATATATATATCTGTATTTTGGGCTGATTTGCAGTATACGGTGTATATATATATATCTGTATTTTTGGGCTGATTTATGCGGTATACGGTATATATATATATATATCCCGGTATTTTGGGCTGATTTATGTATACGGTATATATATATCCCGGTATTTTTGGGCTGATTTATGTATACGGTGTATATATATATATATCTGTATTTTTGCTGATTTATGTATACGGTATATATATATATATATCCCGGTATTTTGGCTGATTTATGTATACGTATATATATATCCCGGTATTTTGGGCTGATTTATGTATACGGTGTATATATATATATATATATATATCCCGGTATTTTTGGGCTGATTTATGTATACGGTGTATATATATCCCGGTATTTTTGGGCTGATTTGCAGTATACGGTATATATATATATATATCTCCCGGTATTTTTGGCTGATTTAGGTATACGGTATATATATATATATATCCCGGTATTTTTGGGCTGATTTATGTATACGGTATATATATATCCCGGTATTTTTGGGTTGATTTATGTATACGGTATATATATATATCCCGGTATTTTTGGGCTGATTTGCAGTATCGGTATATCCGGTATTTTTGGGCTGATTTGCAGTATACGGTATATCCCGGTATTTTTGGGTTGATTTTATATATATATATATATATATATATATATATATATATATATATATATATATATATATATATAGGTATTTTGTGCTGATTTGGTCCCAAAGCAAAATCAAGCAATATTTTCCTCCTCAATTGTCTTCTTAATAATAACTACTATATTATTAAATCACAATATATATATTTTTAATTTTATATTTGTTATCAAAATAAGAACAAAGATGCTAATAAACTGTAGTTTAATGAAGAGCAGTGAATTATTTTAATGTTTGATTAACATTAGAGGTCGACTGATTTGGGTTTGGGTTGGGAAATCGGGGCAGCCGATATATGATGCCGATTTCTGGGCCAATCCCTTCATCTCATAAAAGAGGGTTTGAGTAAATGTTTATTGCAGTAGCCGGCTAACTGAACAATCCCTATGGCTGGACCATGATGTGGTGACGCTCACTTGCGTGCGACGTATCCACGGCACCAGGCCTGGAAGTTGATGATGACATCGGTGATCTTCATATCGCGCCTCCTCCAGATGAGCCAGGGACGCCAGCGGAAAAACACTTTGCTCTGTCCGATCCGGAACAGGTTGGGATCCAGCTCCAGCGCTTTGATCTGAGACACAGACCAAGAGCTTAACACAGGAACCAGCTTTGACCTAAATATTTACTAAACTCAATATTTCAATCATTTATCAACACATTCATGCTTCTCTGATGAGGGTTAATGGTCAAATTGCATGCAGGTAAACAAATAAGATATTGTGTTTTATTCCGACCGTTTTTTCATTAGAAAAATTATTTATCGCAAAATACTTATAATCTAAATCAAAACAAATGATTTCAAAAAACCAATCCAAAAAATATTTATAAAAATACAGAATATTTATAAATATCTAGAAAATAAAAAATCACATTAAAATAAACATTGATAATTCTAATAATAAATCAGCATATTAATGATTTCTGAATATCATTTGACACTGAAGACTGGAATAATGATTTTTAAATAGCTTTAATTTTACCAGGAATAAATACATTTTACAGTATATTAAAATAAAACCATTATTTTATATTAAAATAACATTTTTACAGTATTATATTTTTTTATTTCTGTATTTTTGATCAAATAATGCATTTTAAAGCATAAAACTTCTTTATAAAATATTAAAACCATTTAGAGTTTTTCCATACCTTTTAAGATTTATTTATTTTATTTTAGACAGTTAAAAACTAAAATGCTGAAAATATACTAAATAATTATTTTATTTTCATGGAGCAAAAATATTAATTTTATTTTACCAATCAAAATAACACTAGAAAATATTTTATACATCTGAAATATTGTTTTAGATGTTTAGTAATTTTACTGTGATTTATGCATACTGTGGTATTTTCACTGGTGAGAACAGAACCAAACCATGCAGTTTATAAATTTCTGCAGTACCACACATCAGCAGCGGAGTTTTACGCCAAACACTATATTACACAGAAGAGACAGCAGAAATATTTAGAGACATAGCTCAACACCTCGGAGAAACACAGTCAAGGACAGCTGATGGAGATGGAGGAGGAAGAGAACATCACGAGAGAGAGAAAGAAACAAAGATGTCACCTGGCTCTAAATGAAAAAGGAAACCATAGAAATAAGCTCTTTGACAGTTCTGGACCTCTAATGAAGAGATACATACAGGACTAAACAAGGGATACCATGGATAGATATAGAGAGAGGAGAAGAAACATTTTACCAGGACCAAACACCAGCAAAAGAAAATGATTCCAGTGAGTTTAAATTTTGGCATGAAAAAGTCACCAGGTGTAAATTCATCATTAGTCATTATTCCCCTTTGTTCAGTTTAAAAGCAAATATGTATAAATATTCTAAATTAAAATAAAACCATTTTAGAGTTTTACTTCATATTTTACTTCATATTTATTAATTTTATTTTACCAATCAAAATAAAACACTAGAAAATATTTATAAATATTCTAAATTAAAATAAACCATTTTAGAGTTTTACTTCATATTTATTCATTTTAATTTTATTTTACCAAATCAAAATAAAACACTAGAAAATATTTATAAATATTCTAAATTAAAATAAACCATTTTAGAGTTTTACTTCATATTTAAAAAAAATATTAATTGTAATTTTATTTTACCAATCAAAATAAAACACTAGAAAATATGTATAAATATTCTAAATTAAAATAAACCATTTTAGAGTTTGTTAAATGAATAAAGTAACAGCGGACGGCACTAAACCAGTTCGTTTAAACTGTAAAGCTGGTCTCACCATCAGCACACAAGCCTGTTTACCGTCCATGAAGCCTTTGGGAATGGAGTTGGGCGTGAGGATTTCATACCTGAGCAAAAACACAAGCCACGGTTAACATCAGTGACAACACAACCAGGTTTTTTTCAGTTCAGTTAGTAAGAAACCTATTCGATCCAAATGTTGATCCTCGATTATTATTACTACTTAATCAAAGCATTATTCTGCCAATTCTATTGTATTGTTCTTCTTATTTTTACAATATGCTTTGTTAAAAACCGGACCAAACTTACAAAGGGGTCCAATATAGCTGCAAAAGTTATAGGTCTTTCAACACCGAACCTCACTGAACTCAATAACAGAGCTATTACACGTTACAATAGAACAGGACTCCACACATCCACTGATGAGTGTTTAGCCCCACTGTCCTCGGGGCGCAGGTTTAGGGCTATGAGGTGTAGGAGGGCCCGCTTTGGAAGAAGCCCGATTCCTTCACCCATCACATATCTCAACAACAGAGGTTATCTTATCTGGTTTATTTTTTGTGTACATATAATATAATTGTACTATGTTTGTTATGTTGTGTGTGTCAAATAAGTGCAGTACAAGTGCAATTTCCCTCTTGGGGGACAATAAAGTTAGAATTGAGATAGATTAAGAGAATGAGACTCTTAACAGGAATAATTAATGAGTTTGTTCTTGAGGACTGATTTATTGAACCGCTCCGATACCTCTGTCTGAACTCCTGGAAGACGATGCGGTTGGGGAAACCCTGTCTGCAGATACGGATTCCCTCCAGCACACCGTTACACCGGAGCTGATCCAGAACCAGGTGAGGGTCCAGCTTACCCGCCTGAGATGGACCGAGACACAATATGCAAAGGCTTACGATGTATTCAGGACGATTTAAGCCCAAAGTGGGAGTGTCCGATGTTAACATGAAACCGATGCCGGTACCTATATTGTTATATCAGTTGGTACCTTTTTCTCGTGGTTGGGAATGATGCAGCGGACGAAGTTGGGGTTGGTGTTTCTGAGCGTGGCCATGAGTTTGGACAGCTGCTCTTTATAGAGCTGCCCGACGGTCCGGAACATTCCCTTACGGGTCTTAAACGCACCGGGCAGCTCCGACATGCCGGCCACCTTATCCAGACCCACGATACGGTCCACTGAGAGACAGACAGACACAGAGAGACAGCAGAGTCATGACACTGTAAGAGCTTCGTCTCAGGCATGCAGTCTGGTCATGATGTGAAGACTACCCACAGTTCAGTGGGGCAAACACACGTCAGCACTGGTGACAAACCACAGACACACACGATGCTGGTGAAGAGTGGGGGCACATGGGAAAATGATCCAAATCAATGCAGTGCAGGTGAGACGTACGTGTGTGTGTGTGTGTTCTAGGGTCCAAAATAATCACTCATTCATTAAAACACAAGTTGAATTGAATGACACAGATTTCAGAACAATTAATTCTGCTCGTGCTTCATGAATGAGACTCAATAAGCACAAAATAAGACTGAAAATTTAAATTTTTAATTTGTTTCAATTTATCAATGTATGAACAGCAGACTAGTACTAGGTTTTTTATCCATATTTTAATTGAAAGATGAAATAAATTAATATTCAAATATTAGATTGAAAAACTAAACGAAAGGAACCAAATGAAAGTAGAATAACTAACTGGAAAAATATAAATATAGAGTAAATTGATATATTTTTGTATTATTATTATTTACTTACACTGCCGCTCAAAGGTTTGGGCCCAGTACGATTTTTAATGTATTTTCAATAAGTTTCTAATGCTCATCAAGACTGCATTTATTTGATAAAATATTTGTATAATGTGAAATATTATTACGATGTAAAACAACGTTCTTCGATGTTAATATACATTAAAAATGTAATTTATTTCTGTGATCAAAGCTGTATTTTCAGCATCATTCCTCCAGTCTTCAGAGTCACATGATCTTCAGAAATCATAATAATATGCTGATTTATTATCAGTGCTGGAAACGGTTTTTCTGCTTCATATTGTTTTGGAACCTGTGATATTTTCAGGATTCTTTGATGAATAGAATGTTAAAAAGAACAGCATTTATTTAAAATATAAATCTTTTCTAACAATATACGCCAACGTTCAAAAGTTTGGGGTCAGAACATTTTTATTCTTTCTTTTTGAAAGAAATTAATACTTTTATTCACCAAGGATGTGTTAAATTAATAAAAAGTCATAGCATAGATTTACACCATTAGAAAATATTTATATTTTGAATAAAAAATTTTCTTTTTAACTTGTCATTCATCAAAGAATCCAAAAAAAAAAAAGCATCACAGGTTCCAAAAAATAGTTTCCAACATTGATAATTCTAATAATAAATCAGCATATTAATGATTTCTGAAGATCATTTGACACTGAAGACTGGAATAATGATGCTGGAAATACAGCTTTGTTCACAGGAATAAATGACATTTTACAGTATATTAAAATAAAAACCATTATTTTATATTGTGATAACATTTTACAGTATTATTGTTTTATTTCTGTATTTTTGATCAAATAAATGCAGTCTTGAAGAGCATAAGAGCTTCTTTAAAAAATATTAAAAGACTTACTGATCCCAACCTTTTGAGCCGTCGTGTATATAGACAGTTAACGTACAATGCTGAAAATATAGCTAAATAATTATTATTTTCATGGAGCAAAAATAAATATTTTTCCAGGATATAACCCCCATTTTTATACATCTGCCATTGTGATGTTTAGTGAATTTTGGACCCTGTGAGTGTGTGTGACTGCATACTGTGGTCATGTTTCACTGGTGAGAACAGAACCAAACCCATGCAGTTTATACCCATTTCTGCAGTACCACATCAGCAGCGGAGGCGCCAAAGCACACTATATTACACAGAGAGGAGAGACAGCAGAAATATCAGAGACATAGCTCAACACCTCGGAGAAACACAGTCACGCAGGACAGCTGATGGAGATGGAGGAGGAAGAGAACATCACGAGAGAGAGAAAGAAACAAAGATGTCACCTGGCTCTAAATGAAGGAAAGGAAAACGCTCATAGAAATAAGCTCTTTGACAGTTCTGGACCTCTGAGAGAGAGAGACGGACATACAGGAGGACGTGAAACAAGGGATGGACGGATGGATAGATGGATGGAGAGGAGAGGAGAAGAAACAGAGGACCAAACACCAGCAAAAGAAAATGATTCCAGTGAGTTTCCACCCATTTTGGCATGAAAAAGTCACCAGGTGTAAATTCATCATTAGTCATTATTCCCCTTTGCTCAGTTTAAAAGCTTCACGTCATTCTGAGAGCTACATGTCTTCATCATTTATAGATCTTCTCCACGACCTGCTGCTTTAACATTCATTTAAGAGCTGACTGAACGTGATCTATCGACTCACCGTCCTTCCATAGCTCTGAAACAAACTTGTTGGTGGACTGATTGAGCAAAGTGGCCACGTTATCGTTCAGCGGGTCCATGTTCTTCATCAGCCACGAATCCGCCTTATAATCCACCTGAGAAACACAATCGCAGATGTTTCAAATTCCCAAATGAGGTCATGAAATCACACATTGGTTTAGCCAAGGAGCACGTCAACACCTTTCCAGCGTAGTGGATGATGCAAAAGTCCGCCTCGTCCTTCAGTTTCTTGGGTTTGTGGAATTTGGGGTGCGTCCCCTGCTCCTGCAGGACCTTCTCCACGAAGCTCTTGTCCGTGGCTTTGGGGAACCAGCACTCCTCGTCTAGGAGAGCCAGGATTCCTGGAGGACTCGTCTGGAAACACACAACACCGATCACATTCAAACAAAGTCTTGAATTGGTGACCCATCTACATCAGCAGATGATCATAACTCAGGACGATCAGGAAATCAAACTGGACTTAGCATTTTTTTAAATAATGTATCCCAATTTTACACCTCAGGATCGGAGTAATACCTACACATGAAAACAGCTACATTAAAAGGCCATGTGATCATTCTAGGAGAAGATTGGTGACCCTTTTGACATGCTGGAAGCAGACAATGATCATTTAGACTAGCTAAAACAATTTGCGATAAGTTTGGATCAACTAATAACCATTTTTGACCAGTTTAGACCAGCTAATGACCACTTTGGTCCAGCTAATAACCATTTATAACCAGTTTAGACCAGCTAATGTCCACTTTGGTCCAGCTAATATCCATTTTTGACCAGTTTAGACCAGCTAATGACCACTTTGGTCTGCTAATAACCATTTTTGACCAGTTTAGACCAGCTAATGACCACTTTGGTCCAGCTAATATCCATTTTTGACCAGTTTAAACCAGCTAATGACCACTTTGGTCCAGCTAATATCCATTTTTGACCAGTTTAGACCAGCTAATGACCCCTTTGGTCCAGCTAATATCCATTTTTGACCAGTTTAGACCAGCTAATGACCACTTTGGTCTGCTAATAACCATTTTTGACCAGATTGGACCAGCTAATGATAATTTTTGGCCAACTTGGAGCAGTTAATGACCATTTTTTTACCAGAATGGATCTCTTAATGGCTATTTTTGGCCAGTTTGGAGAAGGTAATGCTCATTTATGACCAGCTAATAACCAGCAGTTTAGCAATATGCAGTTTAGACCAGCTAATGACCATTTTAGACAAATTTGGTCCAGCTAATAACCAGCAGTTTAGCAATATGCAGTTTAGACCAGCTAATGACCATTTTAGACAAATTTGGTCCAGCTAATAACCATTTTCAGCCAGTTTGGACCATCTAATTACCTTTTTTGACAAACTTGGAACAGCTAATGGCAATTTTTGGCCAGTTTGAAAATATCATGAAACCATGGAATCAAACTGAATTTAGTATTTTCTAAATAATGTATTCCAAGTTCTTGATTCCCAAACTTAAACATCAGGAGCTGACTAATATCTACACATGAAAACTGTTCTATTAAAGGTGATACTAAAAGTTACGAAGAGTCTTTCAGAAATAATAACAGTTATTGGTTTACCTTCTTTACCTGTTCTAACTAGTTTGTCTAGGATGATGTACCAGGTTAGTGTACCCCATTGGCAGGTAGTTTAGCTAATCAACCATCTAAACCAGCTTGGAGCAGCTTTGACCTGCTAGTATCTACATCAGCAGAAGATCATGAGGACATCATGTAAATCAAACCGGGTTTAGTATTTTATAAATAATGGATTTTCAAGTTCTCAATTCTTAAACACGGAAACAGCTCAACTAAAAGTCACGTGATTGTTCTAGGAGTCGCACAATTGGTGGAGAGACACTTACGGGTTTCTCGATGAGGTCGATGCAGGGCTGCAGGTCAAGGCCGAAGTCGATGAAGCTCCACTCGATGCCCTCGCGCTGGTACTCCTCCTGCTCCAGGATGAACATGGTGTGGTTGAACAGCTGCTGGAGCTTCTCGTTAGTGTAGTTAATACACATCTGCTCAAACGAGTTCAGCTGCGGAGAGGAACAGAAACACGGTTACTGCAAGGAATTGTGGGTAATCCCACTGTAAGCACCGTTGAGGTTGAAAGATTCTGCTGTACCTCGAAGATCTCAAAGCCGGCGATGTCCAGGATGCCGATGAAGGAGGCGCCTGACGCTTGGTCTTATCCAGAGCTTTGTTGATGCGTAGCACCAGCCAGCGAAACATCCTCTCGTAGGCTTTGGCCAGAGCCTCCACCGCAAACTCGGCCTGCTCCTGGGTCTGGGCCTTCTGCACGTAGTCACGCCCACTTTGATCCGGGCGAGAGGATGCGGCTAAATCGTTAGCTCATGCCCATTAGATGGCACACCTTCTGGGCAGCTAGAAAAGTGAAGGAAAAGTTGTTTAGAAATTTCTGAATGGCTAATTAACCATTCAGAGCGGTTTGGACCAACTAATGACAATTTTCGACTACTTGGGACCAGCTAATTACCAGTTTTGACCAGCTAATAACCATTTTTGATCAGTTATACCAGCTAATTATAATTTTCAACCAGTTTGGACCAGCTAATTTCTATTATTGACTAGCTGGAACAGCTAATGGCCAACTTGTAGTAGTTAATGACCATTTTCAACCACCAGTTGGACCAGCTAATGATCATTTTCAATGAGTTTGGACAACAAAATTACACATTTTAACCAGTTTGGGCAGGCTAATGAACATTTTTGGTCAGCTAACAACCATATTTAAAGCTTTTTTCAGCATGTAGCAATTAATAACCATTTTTGACCAAACTAATGACTATTCCTGACCAGTTGGACCAGCTAATGATTATTTTCAATGAGTTTGGACCAGCAAATTACAATTTTTGGCTATCTTGGACAAGCTAATAACCCTTTTTGGACCAGTTTGGTCCAGCAAATGACTATTTTTGACCAGATTGGACTGGCTAATGACCATTTTACCAGTTTGGACCAGCTAATGGCCGTTTTAAACAGGTAATAATCATTTTTGTCCATCTAGACCGACTAGTGACTATTGTTGGCCAGTTTGGACAGCCAATGACCATATCTGACCAGTTTGGTCACGGCTAATTATCCTTTTTGATCACTTTGGACCAGCAAATTACCATTTTTGAAGAGTTGGACCAGTTAATGAAATGTTTGGTCAGCTTGTAGCAGTTAATAACCACTTTGGACCAGCTAATTACTATTTGTGGCCAGTTTGGAGCAACTAATGACCAGTTTTAGATACCATGTAAAACCACCTGCTAATTGTATGATGATAACACAGCTACAGATTATCAGCACAAGGCCTGATGGACGTGTTTGTAAAGCCATAAAGATGTGTTTACCTGTGTCATCAGGCATGGAGGCCTGGTCCGAGTGACGCTCCTTCTTAAAGGACATATTACCCAGCTGTAGCACAGACGACATGACCCTCAACAGGCCTGCAGGGGGCGACACACACATATAAAAAACCCAAACATGCTGCATATAATACGGTGATGTTTGAAAACGGCAGTATGTGATCACCGATATGTTCTTCCTCAGAGAATCCCATGATCCTCATGGCCTCCACGGTCTCCAGGTACATGTCTCGGTCCTGCTGTCCCGGGATCGTCACGTTCCCATTGGACAGGAACCGGTACTTATTGTAGCCCTCCAGACAGAGTTCAGCTGATGAATGAAGAAACTGATCAAATCATCTATAAACATAAATGCCTCATCCTACTATTCTTAAGATTTCAGTAATTCATAAGCATTAAAACAGTCAAAACTCCTGTATGAAAGCAGTGAAGGACACTCACAGCGCACTTTGTCTCCTGCACCGGTCAGCATGTAGTAGAACATGTGGAAGGTTCTTTCTTCTTTAGCTTGACGGATCGCGCGGGACTTTTCCAACAGGTCTGATGGTCAGAGTCAAGGAGACATGCACGAATATTCACCTGAAGGCTTTTAACAGCCTGGGCCTTTATTAACCAGTCTCGATTTGTGCATCACTAATTACTCATGCATCTATGCTCTGTGTACAGTCACAGAAACAATCAATTCATTTTAGCATTTATTACAAATTAAATTATTAAAAAATGTCAAAAAGTCAGAACAACAGATTAACTGGGGGTGAATAAGAAACTATATAAATGTTAAAAATAAAATATAGAAAAACTAAAAAAAAATAATAATAATTCAGCATCTCCATCCATTAATTTACAAAAATAGTAACAAATTGTTGATCTGAATTTCTGTTTACTTTTTTGTGTGTATTTTTAAACTGGAGTGATTATGGGATTCTCACAATTCCTTATTATTTTTAAAATAGAAATAGAATATATTATATATAAAAATAGCTAATTTCTAGTTAATTTTATTAGTAACTTTGGTTGTAGTTTAGTCTTTTTATACTTTGAGTGGTTAAGAAAATTATACATTTAATTTTTGTTCATTTAAAAATTAATACAAATTATTTATCTGCATTTCATTTTATTATTATTATTATTATTATTAGTAGTTGTGTTTTTTTATTTGTTTTTCAAGCAGTGATTAAGAAAAATATAAATTTCTATATTTGTATAGATTTTTTTTTAATTACTTTTTATTATTATTAACTGTGTTTTGGCTTTTTTGTGGTAAAAAAAATAAACGTTCATATTTGTACTTAATTTAAAAATAGTAATGTAACTTGTTTATCTGCCTTGCTATTTCTTATGTCACAACCCCCCCCACATATTTACACCGTGGCATTTTCACAGATTCACGAGCGGTTATTAAAAACAGATCACGCTCTAGTTGTGGTCGGTAAATCCTCCAATAAACGTAACCAAAAATATGCAAATAAATATACAAATAAGCCATAATTACGTAATCAGAATGATAAAGACCCAGATTTAACTATTTCAATAGAAAAAGCTCTTTTTTTTAAACCAGGTCATATTAATTAGCTCATAAAGATACAGGTTTCAATATTGGCTCCGACGATGTACCCGTTAACGTCAAAGTTGATTCTGATGAACTTGCCCTGAAACACAGAAAAGACCAAAGATGAATCACAAGCACGAACAGCCAGACTAACGCGTCAAATGTCCCCTTGAAGAAGAGTCTTACGAATCGGGAAGAGTTGTCGTTCTTGACGGTCTTGGCGTTGCCGAAGGCTTCGAGGATGGGATTGGCCTGCAGCAGCTGCTTCTCCAGCTCACCCTGCGCTCAAAAACACACCAGTCCACGACTGAGATCAGCTCAAACGAAGCACGTGACCAGCCGATCGTGTGGAGGAGCTCTTAAAGGCATCCCTGGGTATTAAGACGTGCATGGTTTAATATAACCCAAATGATGTCTCTTACTGAAACATGTAGTAGAAAACCCATCAAAATCACATCGTTTTATACATATTTTGGACTATGGGGGCGCCATTATTCTGATGACGTAAAATGGTTGCACTCGGTGAGCTAGAGCGCTACATGTTGCTATTTTTACCACAACACATCTCGAAATAGACAACTGGGAAAATAAAACACTGATATGATGACCACAGCTACTGAAAGAGCTTACAGGTGGTGATGGATATAGGTTTAAACCAAATGCTGTACCATCGATCGTCTAAACGTCTCTGATATGGAGTAAGACCCGTGCTGAGAAACTCCTCTAGCGGCCGCGGCGTTTTCATCCTAACAGATGGCATCTAACGTTTCTCATCTCAGCCGTTTGTAAGCTCTGTCAGGAGCTGTGCTCTACTAAAAGACTCGAAGGCATCAGCGCTAAAGTGGAGAGAGAAAGAAGCGGTCTTTAGGTAGTTTTATTCGTCCACAGGCATCTCTTTTCTCCTCTTCTTATCGCTAGGAAAGTCTTGCATTGCTTCTCTTGTTGCCCTTCGACTGAAAATTACAACCAAAAGCCACACAATGTGGTATCGTATCAGTGTTTTATTTTCTGAGTTGTGTTTCGGTAAAAAGTCAAAGGCTATAGAAATAAGCGCCAGTAGCTCACCGAGTGATGTCATCGACGCAGAATGCACGGTGCACATAAATAATGCCCCCCCCATAGTCCAAAAACGATGTTGATTTTTTAAATAACATCTTTCATGGGTTTTCTACTACATGTTTAAATAAGAAACATCATTTATGTTATATTAAGCTATACATGTCTTAATACCCGGGGATCCCTTTAAGCACAACATCACAAGCTTTGTGCACACAGAAGAGCAAATAAGCTGAAATAAACACACAGAGATAAGCACGTTCTGATACCTCATCCCAAAACACCAGCAAAGTGAGCGACCCGTCACCTCCCAAAACACCACACCACCCTTTCATTTGACTCATCTCACTCCAACACAATGATCATGATTCAGAGTTCAACTCTATGCAGCATCTGTAGCCAGAGTTAGTGTCGTCAACTAAAACTAAACCACACTTTTGCTATTTGAAATTAAATCAAATTTTTTAAATTATTTTATTTCAGGTAGTTTCCAAGACAACATTTCTAAGTTAAAGTACTAAAATAACTCAAACTGACTAAATACATATATATATAGACAAAAAATGTAAAATAACATTATATATATATATATAAAAAAAAAAAAGAAACACAATATAGGCATATAAAACCTGCAAAATTAAAAAAAAGTAGATAACTATATATGCATATTAAAAATTGCTAAATAAAAATTACAAAAAATAACAATAACAATATCGGCATATAAAAAAACTGCAAAATAAAAAAATATATATGCATATAAAAAACAGCAAAATTAAAAAAATTAAAATAACACTATATAGGCATATAAAAAATTGCACAAAAATAAAAATAAAATAACATTATATAGGCATATAAAAAAATAGCAAAAAAAAATATATATATATATATAGGCATATAAAAAAAATAGCAAAAAAAAACAATATAGGCATATAAAAAAAATTGCTAAATTAAAAAAAATAAAAATAACACTATATAGGCATATAAAAAAAAACAGTAAAAAAAAACAAATATATATATAACACTATATAGGCATATATAAAAACTGCAAAATTTAAAAAATTATAATTAACACTATATAGGCATATAAATTGTTTTGCAAAATTAAAAAAATAACACTATATAGACATATATAAAAAAACTGCTAAATAAACAAAAAAATTATACAAATTACTCACAAAATTACAAAAAATGTAACAAATGAATAAATAACTAATACTATATTAACTGACACTGCCTCTCAAAGTCACATTACCTATGTTGAAGTGTGTAAATGAATGTGAATCTAAACACTTCGAACAGGGTTTAAAAGCAGAAATGTTGAGTTCATAGTCATTCTTTAGATTAAAATGTCTAAATACTCCAATGTTAATTAAACCCATGTAAATTGTTCATTTGAGCCAGAGCTACTTTTCTAGGTGGATGCGCTTCTAGTGGGCGGAGCTTGATAATCTCATTTACATGAATTAAACTCCACCCACCCATGACATCACTGCAACATTCTCCGCCTACAAAAGCATTTTCACAAAGTAGAAAATATTTCCCACATGCTGAGTTTAACTCGATCGGCATCTTGTTCAAATCATGTAATCATGAGTTTCCCCGCAGCTCCCCCCCGAAGCGTTTCACATGAGCTCTCTGTAAAGCGAGGCTCGTTAAACCAGAACATCCCAGCAGTGTGAGCAGACCTCCTCGCTCCCGCCGCGGGAGGCTTGCGCTCCTTTCTTTGGCACACACACACACACACACAACTTTAATTCAAACAGCAGAGACCAGATCCACAACCCCTGAGCGCAGAAACACAGTACAGACAGATTCACCGTGGTATTCAGACACATGAGACCGAGAGACGAGCATCACATGAGCACTAAAGCTGCGAGGACAATATAGGACTTTCTCGTTTTGATGAAACCATTTCGATAATTAAATCCCGAGAATCGATCTGTGCTGTTTCTGTTTGAAGTGTGACCCGGACCACAAAACCAGTCATAAGTGTCAACTTTCAAAATTGAGATTTATTCATCATCTGGAAGCTGAATGAATATGGTTTCCATTGATGTATGGTTTGTTATGATCGATTAATATTTGTAAATCTGGAATGTGAGGATGCAAAAAAATATTGAGAAAATCATCTTTAAAGTTGTTCAAATGAAGTTCTTAGCAATGCATAATACTAATCAAAAATTAAGTTTTGATATATTTACGGTAAGAAATGTACTAAATATCTTCATGGAACATGATCTTAATATCCGAATGATTTTTGGCATAAAATAAAAATGGATAATTTTGACCCATACAATGTATTTTTGGTTATTTCTACAAATATACCCCAGCGACTTAACACTGCTTTTGTGCTCCAGGGTCACAATTATACACGCTTTCCATCCAATAAATCACAATCAAAATTAAATTCTGTCAGTTATATCACGCAATCCAAGCAGTTGTGTCTCTTTAATCTGCTGCGACGGTTATGAGCCTCGGGTCAGCCGGTCATCTCTTCCGGTTACTACACCAATAAACATGAATGAACATCAGAAGCTATGACCAGACGTGTTACAACTCCCTCAAATCAATCACGTCTCAATCAATCGATCGATCGGTGTTACAACGCAATAAAACCACCGTGAACAACGCCACGTTTACCTCGGGAAGCTGACATTCATCGATCGTTAGCTGGACAAATGACCTCCAGAAAGGAGAATCATATCTTTGGAAAGTTATTCAAATAAATAGACATTAAATCACTTTAATATAGCAACCACATGGTTTATTGTATAGTTTTAAGCATTCATTGAAATATTTCTTCCTTAAAAAATAAAACAAATGCTGTACCGAGTTGCCTGCATATCCAAATGAATTAATATTGAATCGAATTAAATCGTGATATTTCTCAATACCCAGCCCTAACGATCACATAAATCTCCATTTGCACAATTTATGTTGGCAAATCTCAGATCATATTTAACCCCAAACAAACTGCTTTAAAACTAAATGAGCCATTCAAGCATTTCTTTGTGCATTTTGACCAAATCAAGCACATTTCCAGCCTTTTTGTAATGCAAACGGTTGATTTTGACCAAATCAAGCACATTTACAGACTTTTTTTGTAATGCAAACGGTTGATTTTGACCAAATCAAGCACATTTCCAGCCTTTTTGTAATGCAAACGGTTGATTTTGACCAAATCAAGCACATTTCCAGCCTTTTTTTGTAATATTAACGGTTGATTTTGACCAAATCAAGCACATTTCCAGCCTTTTTTGTAATATTAACGGTTGATTTTGACCAAATCAAGCACATTTCCAGCCTTTTTGTAATGCAAACGGTTGATTTTGACCAAATCAAGCACATTTCCAGCCTTCTTGTAATGCAAACGGTTGATTTTGACCAAATCAAGCACATTTCCAGCCTTTTTGTAATTATTAACGGTTGATTTTGACCAAATCAAGCACATTTCCAGCCTTTTTGTAATGCAAACGGTTGATTTTGACCAAATCAAGCACATTTCCAGCCTATTTTGTAATGCAAACGGTTGATTTTGACCAAATCAAGCACATTTACAGCCTTTATGTAATGCAAACGTTGATTTTGACCAAATCAAGCACATTTCCAGCCTTTTTTTGTAATATAAACGGTTGATTTTGACCAAATCAAGCACATTTCCAGCCTTTTTGTAATGCAAACGGTTGATTTTGACCAAATCAAGCACATTTACAGCCTATTTTGTAATATAAACGGTTGATTTTGACCAAATCAAGCACATTTCCAGCCTTTTTGTAATGCAAACGGTTGATTTTGACCAAATCAAGCACATTTACAGACTTTTTGTAATGCAAACGTTGATTTTGACCAAATCAAGCACATTTCCAACCTTTTTGTAATGCAAACGGTTGATTTTGACCAAATCAAGCACATTTCCAGCCTTTTTGTAATTATTAACGGTTGATTTTGACCAAATCAAGCACATTTCCAGCCTTTTTTGTAATATTAACGGTTGATTTTGACCAAATCAAGCACATTTCCAGCCTTTTTGTAATGCAAACGGTTGATTTTGACCAAATCAAGCACATTTCCAGCCTTCTTGTAATGCAAACGGTTGATTTTGACCAAATCAAGCACATTTCCAGCCTTTTTGTAATATAAACGGTTGATTTTGACCAAATCAAGCACATTTCCAGCCTTTTTGTAATATAAACGGTTGATTTTGACCAAATCAAGCACATTTCCAGCCTTTTTAGTATATAAACGGTTGATTTTGACCAAATCAAGCACATTTCCAGCCTTTTTGTAATGCAAACGGTTGATTTTGACCAAATCAAGCACATTTCCAGCCTTTTTTGTAATGCAAACGGTTGATTTTGACCAAATCAAGCACATTTCCAGCCTTTTTTGTAATGCAAACTGTTGATTTTGACCAAATCAAGCACATTTCCAACCTTTTTGTAAACGCTTGATTTTGACCAAATCAAGCACATTTCCAGCCTTTTTGTAATGCAAACGGTTGATTTTGACCAAATCAAGCACATTTCCAGCCTTTTTTTGTAATGCAAACGGTTGATTTTGACCAAATCAAGCACATTTCCAGCCTTTTTTTGTAATGCAAACGGTTGATTTTGACCAAATCAAGCACATTTACAGCCTTTTTTGTAATGCAAACGGTTGATTTTGACCAAATCAAGCACATTTCCAGCCTTTTTGTAATGCAAACGGTTGATTTTGACCAAATCAAGCACATTTCCAGCCTTCTTGTAATGCAAACGGTTGATTTTGACCAAATCAAGCACATTTCCAGCCTTTTTTGTAATGCAAACGGTTGATTTTGGCCAAATCAAGCACATTTACAGCCTTTTGTAATGCAAACGGTTGATTTTGACCAAATCAAGCACATTTCCAGCCTTTTTTTGTAATATAAACGGTTGATTTTGACCAAATCAAGCACATTTCCAGCCTTTTTGTAATGCAAACGGTTGATTTTGACCAAATCAAGCACATTTACAGCCTATTTTGTAATATAAACGGTTGATTTTGACCAAATCAAGCACATTTACAGGCTATTTTGTAATATAAACGGTTGATTTTGACCAAATCAAGCACATTTACAGCTTATTTTGTAATGCAAACGGTTGATTTTGACCAAATCAAGCACATTTACAGCCTATTTTGTAATGCAAACGGTTGATTTTGACCAAATCAAGCACATTTCCAGCCTTTTTGTAATGCAAACGGTTGATTTTGTGGTGAAATACGAGCGGTCTGGTTCTCGGTGTCATGTGTCTGATTCGCTGTGCTCGGCTTGGCCGTCCCCCAGCAGCGGAGAGATAACGGCGAGACGTGAACGAGACGGACAGAGACAGATGGAGAGATGAGGGATGTAACTCACATGTGACAGGACCGAGCTGCTCTGTTGGTACAAAGAGAAAACACTCAAACCATCAACTTACAGCCAAAGAGCAGATCCAGCGGCAGAAACATCAGGACCCAATCCCACTAAACACCCACAGGTCATGTCAAACCTGCACTAGTCAAGCTCAACCACTCCACCCGCTCACCAGAGGTATTGTACAGAGAAAACATTATTATTATTATTATTCATTTCATGAGAGTTATTTATCATTTCAAATCTAAATTTGGTTGCAAACTAGACTTGATTTTGACAAAGAACTCTGCAACCTTGTTACCAAATATAACATTAAAACTGAATTTTATTTATTTTTATGTATATTTTAATGTTTATTACAATATGCCAAAAGTATGCTAATTTTTTTTTTAATACAATTAATAAATAAGGTTTTAAATCTGAAACTACATTCAGAAATATGACCCAACCGACATAAAATAAAAAAAGAGTAAAATAAATAAACAAATAAAATGGTTTCTGATTAATTCAGAAATATGCATACATTTCTGATACATTGCAATATATATAAAAAATTGCTAAAATAAATTAAAGTATAAAACAAGGTATTAAACATAAATAAATTCATATTTGATTTAAATATTTTGATTATCTAATGTGTATTATAATATGCAATTAAATAAATGATTAAATATAAGATTTTAAATCTGATTGAAATTATATGCAGAAATACAGCCCACAGTATAAAAACAAATAAATGCATGCATTTCTATTTTAGTTTAATTTGTATGTATTTTACAGTATGCAGAAATATGTATGCTAGTAAATAAATAAATATGATTTAAACTATATACAGAAATATGCAAAACAGGCTTGCAAAAATAAATATAATAAAGCATAAATTAAATACATTAATATAAAACGAAACATTTAGCTTGATTTAATTTAGTTTAATGAAGGCTAAGCGCCTCTTTTCACTGAACATTAGCTGAAAAAGAGATATTTCTATGTTCATGAGGTTGACGTGATGCTTGTAACGTTACACCGGATGTCTGACATCGGCGCCGTGTCTGGGGGGGGGGGTTAAACTGGACTGGGCTGTCCCGGGCCTGAAGCAGGACTCACTGTGTCTCTAATGGATTACGCTGTTTGTGAAATGTGTTTAAGTCCCTCCCAACACGCATTCCTCCGGCTCGGCTCGGCCTGATCTGATAAGACCATGTGAAAGCCGTGTGGAGAGCGACCGCTGGCGTACATGAAGAACAGCTCGGAGACTGAACTAACCTGGTCTTTCTTGGTTTTGTGGGACGAGGCCACGTGGGCCAGATACTGAATGACCTTCTTGGTGTTTTCGGTCTTTCCGGCTCCAGACTCGCCGCTGAACACATGCAAACACACAGAGAAGTTGAGCGATCCACACATCGTTAATGATCAAATCATAAAGTGCACTCGTGCGGGATCACGTGACTCACGTGCAGAGGATCGATTGGTCCTCGCGGTCTGTGGGAGGAGACAAACACCAGCATTAAACACTTTCACTACGCATTTCACTTCAGATGATGCTTCATTTCATTTATTTAGTTTGACTGATTTCATTATTGTTCTTCATTTCAAAAGCAGAGTGTATTATATATATATATATATATATATATATATATATATATATATATATATATATATATATATATATATATAGTGACTAAATAATAGTTTTATATTCATATAGATTTTTTTTTTTTACTTAGATTTTATTTTATGTTATTTATTTATTTATTTTTATATGTTGTATGCATTATGGATATATATATATATATATATATATATAATGTATTTTGAGTGAGATTATTTGGAAGGAAATGATAATTGTATTAATTAATCATATTAATATATATATATATATATTTTTTTTTTTACATTGATATTATTTTTACATGTTTCCTGTATCGAGAGATTAATTGACAGAAAATAATACTTTTATATTATATGCATATTTTTACTTAGATTTATTTTCCTTTATTTATTTCATTTTTAAAAGCAGAAAGCATTTTATATATCTTGAATGAGGAAGTACAAGTTTCATATTTTATTTAATATTTATATAGATTTTATTTCATATTTAAATTATTTAATATTTGTATATGTTATGTATATATGTTATGTACTTTTAGTGAGATTATTTGGCAGGAAATTATAATTTTTTATATATAAATATTTTTTTACATTGACATTATTTGTATTTTTGTTTTTAACTTTTTCCTGTATCGAGACATTAATTGACAAAATAATGATTTTATTATTATATACATATTTTTACTTTATTTTATTTATTTTTATTTGAAAATCAGGATGTATTCAATGTATTTTGAGTGAAATTATTTGGAACTAAATAATCTTTTAAATTTTTATAAAAAAATGTTTACTTAGATTTTAGTAAAACTAATATTTTAATTATTTTTGTATCTCATTCTTTACGGTTTATTTGACAAGCAGGGTGTAAAAATCCTCAACATGATTTATAATCAATGTAATGTAAACGTCTGTAAGTATTAAAACAAACATGTCTTCAGAAGAACACAGACAGGACGGGAGGCTTTGATCAGGTTTGAGTTCACTTTGATCTTCTTCAAAGCGTTTGTTGATCGTTGTGATGTAGGTTAGCTGGTTTAACTATCCGAGCAGCTATAAACTCCTCCAGGCGGTAAAGCACCACCCATTCGCTCGCAGCAAACCCTTCTGACCTTTAACAGGAAGAGCTCAGACCACAAAACAGGAAGTCAATATCTGACTTCCTGTGACTGGAGAGGGAGCCGCCTTAACTACAGCAAGATAACGGCCCTCGTACTAATAAACCCTTACACTTGCTGAACGGCAAATAAAAAGACCAGACCATAATAACACACTTTTATAAATTAAATCACATAATTTGAAGGGTTTCAGAGATTCAGTTCTTTTTAGATCTCACAAATGTATGCTTTTATTCAGCAAGGATGCATTAAATTGACCAAAAGTGACATTAATAATGTTACAAAAGATTAATTTTTGCCTTTCTATTTATCAAAAATCCTGAAAAATAAATGTCTTCAACATTAATAATAATAAATGTGTCTTGAGCAGAACATCAGCATATTAGACTGATTTCTGAAGATCATGTGACACTGAAGACTGGAGAAATGATGCTTAAAATGCATCTTTGATCACAGAAATAAATTACATTTTATGATATATTTACATAGAAAACAGTTATTTTAAATTACAATAACATTTGACAATTTCTAACAGTATTGTAATCGCATAAATGCAGCCTTGCTGAACAGAAGAGGCTTGTCAACTTTCATCACTAAGCCCGAAGCGGAGCGATGCATTTCTTGGAAAACATCTTTAAAATGCTCCGTCCAAAGCGCGCCCAGAGGAGCAGCGGCTGAAGCGGGTCAGAGTCTCGCTGCGGAGGTCTGAGAGGAGAATTAACAGCCTGACGGGGGTCTCTGAACCGGCGCCACGGACAAACGCTCAACCAGAAAAACACGCTTAACGAGGGTTGTGCAACACTCACAATCAAATCAAGATGTATTTGGATGAATAAAGTTGCCATGCAGCAAACAAACACATGTTTCTATCATTATGATTTAGCGTGTGGATTTTAAATGACGATTATTTCCTAAATATTATTATTCACAAAACATGGCTATTTGTAAATACTGATTTGTTGACGTAACACACAGAATATAAAACTGCAATACAAGTTTGGAGATAAGAAAGCAGAATTAAATCGTTGTTTTTAGCACCTTTACAATAAAATAACACAAAAATATTTTATTCTACACACCAAGCAAACTTAAATTCATTTTGTTTGCTTTTTTTTCTATTGGATCTTGGACTTTAAGCCTCATTTTTCTTGAAATTTGTTTTGGCGTGTAGATATGGCAAATTACAACATATTATTTCAATTTTTCTCTGGCTTATTTGTACATATTAGTTGTTAGAAAGAATTTGAACCGAGGTAACAAACAGGAAGTAGAATTAGATTCAAATTTGAATTTAAGTAAAATTTAAATGAAAGTAATATAGCTGATGTGTCTAGTTTTTACAATTTTATTTTATTATTTTAATTTAGCTTTTAGATAACCTAAAATAGTTAATAATTGTATCATATAGCATTTATCATATAGATTCCACTTTATTTGTAATGTAACTATTTTAACTAACAGAACGGACTAATTAAATGCATAATTTGGCAAAAGCGTTTTCTTGTGGGTTTATACATATATAAAAAGGCATCCTGTTTTCATGGTTGTGTATTGCTCTGACAATTGTTTATTTATATTCTAGGACATAAATATGCATAATTAGTCTAAATTAACGATGCAAGCATTTCTGTTTTGTCTGTGCTGGACTAATGAAATGACCATTGTGTAACTTCTAAATTACTTTCAGCTGCAGTTCGGTCAATTCCTCTTCCTGTCATTCAAACTCTGCATCCTGTGGGACGAGTGTGTGTGTGTGTGTGTGTGTGTGTGTGTGTGTTGTGTACCTGCATCATGCTCCTGTAGGCCGTGTGTCTGTGATGGCGTGTGTGTGTGTGTGTGTGTGTGTGTACCCTGCATCATGCTCCTGTAGGCCGTGTCTGTGATGGCGTAGATGTGCTGCGGCGTGTGTGTGTTGTGTGTGTGTGTACCCTGCATCATGCTCCTGTAGGCCGTGTCTGTGATGGCGAGATGTGTGTGTGTGTGTGTGTGTGTGTGTGTACCCACCCTGCATCATGCTTCTGTAGGCCGTGTCTGTGATGGCGTAGATGTGTGTGTGTGTGTGTGTGTGTACCCTGCATCATGCTTCTGTAGGCCGTGTCTGTGATGGCGTAGATGTGTGTGTGTGTGTGTGTGTGTGTGCTTCTGTAGGCCGTGTCTGTGATGGCTGTGATGTAGATGTGTGTGTGTGTGTGTGTGTGTGTACCCTGCATCATGCTTCTGTAGGCCGTGTCTGTGATGGCGTAGATGTGTGTGTGTGTGTGTGTGTGTGTGTGTGTGTGTGTGTGTGCATCATGCTTCTGTAGGCCATGTATGTGATGGCGATGTGTGTGTGTGTGTGTGTGTGTGTGTGTGTACCCTGCATCAGTAGGCCGTGTCTGTGATGGCGTAGATGTGTCTGTGTGTTGTGTGTGTGTGTGTGTGTGTGTGTGTGTGTGTACCCTGCATCATGCTTCTGTAGGCCGTGTCTGTCATGGCGTAGATGTGTGTGTGTGTGTGTGTGTGTGTACCCTGCATCATGCTTCTGTAGGCCGTGTCTGTGTGATGGCGAGATGTGTGTGTGTGTGTGTGTACCCTGCATCATGCTTCTGTAGGCCGTGGTCTGTGATGGCGTAGATGTGTGTGTGTGTGTGTGTGTGTGTGTACCCTGCATCATGCTTCTGTAGGCCGTGTCTGTGATGGCGTAGATGTGTGTGTGTGTGTGTGTGTGTGTGTACCCTGCATCATGCTTCTGTAGGCCGTGTCTGTGATGGCGATGTGTGTGTGTGTGTGTGTGTGTGTGTGTGTGTGTGTGTGTGTGTGTGTGTGTACCCTGCATCATGCTTCTGTAGGCCGTGTCTGTGATGGCGCAGATGTGTCTGTGTGTGTGTGTGTGTGTGTGTGTGTGTGTGTGTGTGTACCCTGCATCTGTAGGCCGTGTCTGTGATGGCGTAGATGTGTCTGTGTGTGTGTGTGTGTGTGTGTGTGTGTGTGTGTGTGTGTACCCTGCATCATGCTCTGTAGGCCGTGTCTGTGATGGCGTAGATGTGTCTGTGTGTGTGTGTGTGTGTGTGTGTGTGTGTACCCTGCATCATGCTCCTGTAGGCCGTGTCTGTGATGGCGTAGATGTGTCTGTGATGGCGTAGATGTGTCTGTGTGTGTGTGTGTGTGTGTGTGTGTACCCTGCATCATGCTTCTGTAGGCCGTGTCTGTGATGGCGTAGATGTGTGTGTGTGTGTGTGTGTGTGTGTGTGTACCCTGCATCATGCTCCTGTAGGCCGTGTCTGTGATGGCGTAGATGTGCGGGGGCATCTCGTGTCGTTTCTTGCCCTTGTACATATCTACGATCTCCTCGGAGTAGATGGGAAGGTTCTTGTAGGGGTTGATGACCACACAGAACAAGCCCGAATACGTCTGTGGAGAACAGAGTGTCAGTCACAACCAGAACACACACACACTCAACATGAACATCAGCAATCAAAGATTTGGGGTCATGTTTTACCATGCGTAACCCCAAAATCTGTTAACTAATAACGTTGAATTTGTCTAATCGCAGTATAATGTAGCTACACAGCAGAAAGCATATGCGAACAGGTTTCATTTTTTCATTATGAAACTGCAAAGAACAAAATTGTCAGCAAAGGTGAAGTTGACCCCTTCAGTTGTTGGCATGTTCTCCTCCTGTGGTTACTCTAGATACTGTGGTTATCAGGTTGAGATTATCTAAAATGTTTTATGAATTTTTACATAAATTATATATATATCATTTTCTTTTCTGTTATTGTAACTCATTTTGGCCCACTGCAAAATAAATACAGTTTTCTGAATAAAATGCAAGTGGTTTTGCCAAGTGTAACGCCAAGAGACCAGCGAGGGGACTCGGATCAAAGAATTGTAACCTAGCCTGGATCAACCAAGCCTGACTTATCTTAACCAGATCAGACGAGCCTATCTGTGTCTAGCAGAGCTGTGTTCTCTCAGACACGCTGCCCTCGTCGTCTCCTCCATCACTCTTTAACTCAACCCCCGTCATCACATCATTTCCTGTCCCTCAGAAGCACATTGTTCCTACGGTTTCCTGTTTAGAGAAACGCCACTAATCCATTCCAGAGAGCCGGTCAGCGAGACCCTATTATCTACATTCAAGGCTGTCGAATCTCTTAATATCCCTCAAAACAAAGCCTTTGACCCGTAATAAAACATTGCGCGAGCTCCTGGAAAACAATCAAAAGGATGTGACTGAGGAATCGTGGCATGTCAGGTCCTGATTAGCAGTATTAACGCTATAAATCCTACTGTATACATCAATCCTACTGTATCATATTCCATGTGCACATTTCTAATGATCAACATGATCAAAACTTTAATGTTAAACCTATTTCACACACTATCTACTCTGGTTACACTATTTTAAGAAGTCCTTATTATGGTGTAAATATTCACGTAAGTACAGAGTAATATTAATTAACTACATGTACTTACTATATGGTTAGGGTTACTTGCATGTAATTATGCATAATTTATTGTTATTATAATAGTAAGGACATGTAACGTGTGTAACAAGGGCACTTTAAAATAAAGTGTTAAGGTCCTTGCACACGCAGTCCGAAATGTTCACATGCATTTTCATTTTTTATTGTATCGTAATCCTTTCCTATAAAAATGCATGCTACGGATGCGAAAATGCAGAAAATGTAAAACAATATATATATATATATATATATATATATATATATATATATATATATATTTTAAATCTGCTTAGGTGCTTTTTCTAAGTTTTACATACGTAGCATGCATTTTGATAGGAAAGGACTACGAATAAAAAAAAATAAAATGGAAAAACGATACCAAAATTTCGGACTCAGTGTTCAAGGGCCTTAAACGTGACGTCGTATATATTTATTAATTTGCAAAAAATTGACTCCGTGTGCAATGGCCTTTACCTCGAATCCATGTCCTCTTTTGTCTGATTGATAGCTTAGAGGTTATTTTAAATCACACAAAAGTTACTACAGTATAATTGTATAAAAGTCCACCTTCAGCTGCTGCTTCACACGTCTTTGCTGTCAAATCTCTTCTGTTTGTATCAAGTAAATCTAAAAATAATATAATATTAACTTTTGTAATATGTCCATATGAACACTTACTGAACAGAAGCAGCTTTGATTTACTTGATTCTCCACCAATCATTGTTAATAAAATCAGCGCGTCTCAAATCTGATCATCAGGATCTTTTGAGGAGCGTTTATTTCCAGAACCTTTACTTTCACCGTTCCTCAGCGGAGGAATGATCTTCATCTCACATCTTCTGAGGAGCGTTTATTATCATCATTGGATTGCATTACATTATATGTTTGGATCATTTAAATCTCATCGGACCCTGGACCACAAACCGGTCATAAGTGTCCATTTTTCTATATCATCTGAAAGCTGCATAATCTTTCCATTGATGTATGGTTTGTTATGATCGGACAATATTTGTAAATCTGGAATCTGAGGGTGCAAAAAAAATCTAAATATTGAGAAAATCATCTTTAAAGTTGTTCAAATTAAGTTCTTAGCAATGCACATTACTAATCAAAAATTAAGTTTTGATATATTTGCAGTAGTAAATTTACAAAATATCTTCATGGAACATGATTTTTACTTAATGTGGTTTTTGGCATATATTTTTTTTTTAACATTTAGATCCATACGATGTATTTTTGGCTATTGGAACAAATACACCCCAGAGACTTAACACTGCTTTTGTGCTCCAGGGTCACATATTACTGGAGCTACAGAGTGATAACTGCTATTTAGATCATTTTATGTGCGCATCTTTTACACTGTAATAAAGATTAATTTACATTGCAAGCATCAGAATTTCATAACTTTTTGGTCATATAAACACCAGCATCTGCACAAAATGAGCTGTATTTTCCTCTATATTCTCACTGTAACAGACCACATGAGCCCGGTGTCTCAGGTTTAAGCTTCGGTAAGCGTGTTTGCTCAGACTCACGTATATGAGGCCGGAGTAGTATCTCTCCTTCAGGTTGTGCAGCACAGACGCCTCGTTCAGGCAGGTGAGCTCGGCCATGTCCTCCACCTTGCTGAACTTGGGCGGGTTCATCTTCTGGATGTCGTCCTTGTTGACCCGCACTTTCTTCCCCGAGTCGGCCAGCTCCACCACCACCTCATCGCCGTGCTCCTCCTTCACCGAGCTGGGCTCGAACCCCAGCCGCTCCGACGGCACCCACACCAGCTTCTTGGTGGCCCAGTCGGCCTGCGCCAGCGGGTTGTTGACCGGGTTTCGGTCCACGTACAGGAACTTGTCGGCGTCCGACATGGTTGCTGGAGGCGAGAGAAGAGAGAGCAGGACGTTATTGTTTATGAACACACAAACTCTACAGAAGTGCACACTTTAATAACAAGCATGTTTATTAACATACAGAGTGTTTATTTCAAACCCTGACCAGCAGAATAAACAAGCAGCGGTGAAAAAAGAAGATTGTATGATCCGTCTGATTATTTTCTTAATAAATGTCCTTGTTATTTTGTGCATGCTGTTCTAGACAAAAACGTGTTTATTATGTCTGAGAAAATCATGTCACTTTTTTGAGACACTCACCAGACATAATTTGCATGCTTTTGCAGCCACACAAAATGTACAATGTTTTATATATTTATTTTTCATAATATTTTCTAGAAATATTTATATAATTAAGGTTGCACCCCTTCCAAAATACATAACTTGTTTATCTTTTTTTGAGGAAAATGCATGCTCTAAAGCATTGCTATGTGGTTTCTAGGAAGTTCAATTGGTTGCTAGGGTCATGAGGTTGGAGAAGATCTCTAATATCAGAGTTCAGCATCTTAAATAAACAGCAGCGAAAGAGGCTCTTCGACTGATGATAACAACCAAGAGCAGACGAGAAACGGCTCCACTTTTCTTACGCAAGTCCTCAGGAATGCTGGCTCTGTATCTCACGTCCAAACACGAGTCGGGTCAGCAGCTCGTAAAGCACAGCAAACTTCAGGAAGGTGAGCTCATGCTCCTGGCGGACGCATGAAACGCCAGCGCCGGCTGTAATTACAGCCAGAGACTCACTCGCGGTGGTAAACACTGCATGTGGGGCTTTAAATGCGGTCGGGCCAAACACATTCAGAGACGTGTTTAGACAATGGCGCGCTTGTTTAACGTACGTGTCAGAGAGCAATGGACAGGCCTGTTCAGATCACAGACGGCGGGGAAACAATGCAACTAGACATATAATCGTGCACAGTTAGTATAGTATGATAAACAAGTCTAAAAACACGTACTATAGCCTTTGCATATACATCGATGCAGGTTTGCATTACTTTTTGTCACCTGAGCTATGCTTGTTTTTTTTCTTCATTTTTTAATAACAATTAACCCAATAGTTATATTTTTGGAAACTGTAAAGGCCCTTTCACAACAACACGTGTAATTGACAGGCCTCAGACTGAACGCTTACGTAAATAAACCATGGTTTTACAACAAATAAAAACATGGTTGCTATAGTTAAACCAGGGTAACCACAAATTAACTATGGTTTTGCTATATTAACCATAGTTTAACCATGGTATTTGTAGTAAAACTGTGGTTACACAAATTGTGTAATCAACGCACACACACACACACGCAGACACACACACAGACACACACACAGACACACACACACACACGGTTGGTTAAAACATGGTTACTATACTTTTACTACAATAAAACCATGGTTAATTTTCATAGGGGAAGGATGCGCCTTGTGTTATTTTTTTTAAATAACTGTTAATGTAAAAGTAATGCATTACTTTACTAGTTACTTGGAAAAAGTAATCTGATTATGTTACTTGTGTAGCTTGTAATGTGTTACCACTGCACAGTAGAAGCTAGTGAAATTAGACGATGAAACATGGACAAGATTGTGTGCTTTAAAAGCCAAAACAACAGAAAATGATGGTTCAATGTGCTTTTTCCAGTGAGTTATTGACTGCTAAAAACATAATTTTTTATTTGTATGATAAACAACAGAAGATGGAAGAAAATGATGGTTCAATGTGCTTTCTCCAGTGAGTTATTGACTGCTAAAAGCGTTAATTGAATTGTGTATGATAAACAACAGTGGCGAGTGACTCTGGGTGGTTTGGATCTGGCGGTGTTGATGAAAAGCTCTTGGCGGGAAGGAACTCGTCAGGCGGGTGAACTCGCTCACGCAGGTGCCAGGTCTCAGCGCAGTCGCCCAGGGAGGCAAACAAATCACCGAGCTCAACTGAACCACAACACGGCAAGCCCAAACAGGTGTGAGATGGCCGGCAGCGGTTCCCACGCTTCACTGCATCTCAAAGCATTCGAGATTACAAGAGAGGGAGGGACACAACAGGTCTGACCAGATCAGACCAGCACACACAACCACAGAAGACAATCATGAGAGCGGCTTCAATGCACATTCCAGAAAACACCTTTCTGACACGTTTAGAATGAGAGGAACAGCAAAAGTGATGGAACCAGGATCCATCGATGCATCGTGATTCTCTCTCCAATGATTCTGAGAATTTCATATTCGATTCTGAGCTTGTTTTTAACCAGATGTGCGATGACGCAGAGTTTGCTTTAGAAACACCCGTATTGTGCTTGCTTACAATTCCTCACACACACGCACGCACGCACACACACACACACACACACACACGCAGAGACAGAGACACACACACACACACACACACACACAGAGAGACACACAGACACACACACACACACAGACAGAGAGAGACACACACACACACACACACACACAGAGAGAGAGACACACACACAGAGACACACAGAGAGAGAGACACACACACACACACACACACAGTAAAATAATATTCATAAAGTTCAGAAAGGTTGAAGTGATTTTCAAGGGCATTCACGGGCTTCATTGCACGAGATGCGCTGTGAGGACGACGCTTTGTTTGATGTTACACTTAAAGTGTGCGGTCTCGCTCGTCTGTGTTTTCTTTACAAATGCTCTGAAGTCATCATTTCTGTGGTTTGGAATGCAGTGGACATATGTGTGTAAAATATGAACCTCACTAACAGAAGGCTGCTTTTGATTTAAAATGCTGACGCGCGGTTTGTTTGTGTCGACTGCTCGCGCATGCGGCTCTGCGTGACTCCGTGTAAGTGGATTAATGCTCGTGTCTCAAAACGGTTTTATGACACAATATTAATGTAAACACAGCCAGTTATGTCTTAAGGGATTAAACAAACAGGACAAACCGCATCACTTCTTATATTTCAAAACAGATCTGTGCGTGAATGCAGCTTAATAGATCTCCCGCTGTCTATGATGTCATAGTAAAAAACATCAGTAATGATGAAGAAAAATCACTCTCAGTTCGTGAACGGAAAACGTTCAGATAATCTTAAATACTGAAAGCACTCTTTGTTTGTTATGTTTCTATGCTCCTCTTTATTATTTGCGGCTTGCTTGCATGTTTTGAGGTTCTAAAAGTTAAAAATTCTTAACAAAATATGTTTTAATAAAAAAAACAAAAATTGTAATTATAAAAAAAATTACTTGATTTCTTAATTAAGGAAAATGTATATGTAATATTAGTTAAAAATTCTTAACAAAATCTGTTTTAATTATTTTTTTTAATTTGTAATTATTAAAAAAAATTACTTGATTTCTTATCAAGTAATTTTGGAAAATGTAAATTTAAGGATTTTAAGATTCTCAAGTCGGTAAACTAATTAATTAATAAGGGGGGGGGGGGGATTAAAGATTCACACCACTAATTGGAAGAAGGCTGAAAATGACAAAGTTTCCCAAACACTCATTTTGTAAAGGTTACCATTTACAAAAAGCAATTTCTGAAAAGATTAAGGACATTTCCTCTCGGAATTTGGAACTTTGAGTTTTGGAATTTGGCACATTCCAGACACGGAATCACAGATTCAAAACTCCAGATATTTCCAGGTTCAAATGGACCGGCAGAGAGGTTGCTCTGACTCCGTGGCGCTTCGGGAACTGGTTTGGGAGGTTAGTGATTTACAGCGGCACACTCCATTGAGTCTGTCAGGCCCATGAGTTATTTCAGTGCTCCACTCTTTTCCACGCCCTGAGCAAGAAACTGATTCCCACATGGGAGGACTTTGGCTGATCCAGATTTACAAGAGACGATCCAGTGTGTTTGTAATGGCAGGCGCTCATATGTTGAGCTGCTAGTTTAACAGCCGTGATATTTAGAGCAGGTGACTGATATAAAGCCAGTTTATGACACAACCCTAGAGAGAAACCATATCAGCAAGGACAGTTGAACTTTAGTCGTTTTGAGATGATCTAACAGCCTGGGCTGCGTTTCCCAAAAGCACTGTAAGCCGAAGTTGCTCCTAGAACCATTATCACCAATGGAGCAACAATCAACTTAGGTTCACGATGCTTTCGGGAAACAGCACAGGTCAATTAATAACACATTTGGCCGTATTTGGAAAATGTCTGTTGAAATAGCTGGTCCCAAAATGGAGAATTGTGACCGTGGAGCACAAAAGCAGTGTTAAGTCGCTGGGGTATATTTGTAGCAATAGCCAAAAATACATTGTATGGGTCAAAATTATAGATTTTTCTTTTAAGCCAAAAATCATTAGGATATTATGTAAAGATCATGTTCCATGAAGATATTTTATAAGTTTCCTACCATAAATATAGCAAAACTTAATTTTTTATTAGTAATATGCATTGCTAAGAACTTCATTTGAACAACTTTAAAGATGTATCTCAGCCAAATATTATCCTATCATAACAAACCATACATCAATGGAAATATTATTTATTCAGCTTTGCTCAGGAGGGGAGGTACTTTTCAAATTTGACACTTATGACTGGTTTTGTGGTCCAGGGTCACAGATACTGGTAAATAAATGGGACTGGTTAATACAGCATTAGCGGTTAACCAGTGGCTCAATCTGCAGCAGCATTGGTGTAAGTAAGTTGTGTGTGAAAAACCCTCGAGAAAACACATCTGCGTCATTAGCGCCTAAACGGCCGTTCTCATGACCCCAAACAGCTGCGCTATCAGACAGCGATGCTGGAAACTACATGCATCTCGAGGACGTTTGCTTTTAGGAGATAAAAGTTACATTTGATAAATACGGTAATGCGATCAGAATGAACATTAGCTGAACCGAGCATGATGGGTAATGTAGTTGTAGCACTCAAAAACCAGCATTTCCTCACAAATAAACGGAGCGGTTGATATTTTCACTGAAAACCTAATCTGCTTACGCCGTGGTTCTTTAATGACAGACGTGAGTTTGCACGGTTGATGTTTTCTACAACATGTGGAGTCGTTCATCTCGTAAAAGCGGTCATTAGTCCCTCTTGTGCTCGACCACCCATCGGCCTTCCAGCGTCCGGCGTGTTTATCAGCGGATGAGTTATTCCACCCGTTTCTTTCCTTTTCCTGTGCTTCTTTCTCAGAAATAGATGAAGGGTCAAACCACAAGCCCTTTCTCAATACAACAACCCTCCCATCACAAAACGGCTTGCATTTCACACATGACACGCGCCTAAGAAAACACGGTTCAAAATATGCACGTAAACATCAAAATCACAACTAAATCCATTTAGACAAGCCCAAACGTCTGTTTTCCACCAGATTTACTGTGTTTTTACTGTCCTGACTACTTTATATTTGGATTGTTGTGTGACACCCATCTAATTTATATTCATATTCTATTCTACTCTATTAATAATGGAGTTATTTTAAATATATTGGTGTTAGATGGATCATTCTACACTTAGATACTGGTTCATCGCTGGCTGTTGAAAGACCCAATGATTGATTATTATACAGCATAAGTTGATGATACAAGTACATGAACACTTATTTTACTCAATATTTAATACATTTGGTAGAAAGAAAGTATTTTTTTAACGGACACTGCATTATCCATCGACAATGGCTATACATTTCTACTCATCAAAAGACTCCAAAAATTCTATTTTTAGTCAGATTTCATGTTTTTTGCTGTTTTGACAACAACTAAATGCACTTTATATTTGGTTATGAAAAAAAAAATTAGAATTCATACCATGAATGTGTGTATTAACACATCTTTTCCATCTTTATCTGACCCTCTAACTCTAGCACTCTCTATTCTAATTTTAATATTTTGTTTTTATTTTTTTTACTCGCTGCCATCTTTTTATTTAAAACACACACATTTGACCCTCTATCAATTGCATATTATTCTCTAACTGCTAGCTTTTCTTGTAAAACTAACACTAGGTTTCTTTTTTCTTTATACTCAGTTTCTTAAAAAAAAAAAAAAAGTATATGTGTGTGTGTGTGTGTGTGTGTGTGTGTGTGTGACCCTCTGTAAAAACCAGGCTAAAGTCTAAACATTGAATTCTGAGATAACGAGCATCAAAGTTTGATTACACGCATTAATTTAAATGGTTAAACTGGTTAAACTGTATTTATCTGTATTTGAACGTCTACTGTCAGTGTTTAATGTTGACTGTATGCACCAAGGGTCTGAGAGTAATGCAATTTCAATTCTCTGTATGTATGTACTGTACATGTGGAAGAATTGACAATAAAGCAGACTTGACTTGACTTGACTAATTTCAATCTTTGACATGACCTTACTGTGTGTGTCAATATTAAAGATACCAAGAATATATTTTCACAGAATGTTCTTTACAATATGTGGAATGATTTTATGCAGAAAATAGTAAATCTAATCTTTAATATTGACTGAGTAAGGCCATGTCAAAGTTTGAAATCATAGTGAAATTATCTCACAATTAGATTTTTAGACTTTAGCTGGGTTTTCACAGAGAGGGTCACACATACATATATTTTTTTACTTTTAATAAAGTGATATTAAATTGTATATATTTCAATAATAAGACATGCTTTTTGGGTACTGCACTTTAACTTAACCATTTAAAAAAAAATAATAATAATTGGAATCTTGAAAGATTCCGAAAATAAAAAGCAGAATGTGGAAAACTCTAACGGAAGTTGAGAAGCACGTACACCTGAAACAGCTGCAGTCATCAGGTACACTCATCTCAAACAGATGAAGTAGTGCTGGTAGTGTTGTATTACAGCAGGTCTGATCAGAGCAGTACAGAGGAGTTTGACACACTTGAGTCTCCTGAGTGACTCCAGCAGAAGCAAACCGTTCTGACTGAACTGAGTTAAGAGTCAATCAGAGCAAGAGCCCGCTTCACTCAAACATCTGGATGATTACGATCACGACTGAACACACTTCTGTTAGTAATTACTATTATCCCAGGTGCTGTTTCTCCCTATTACACTACAATTATACTATACAGACGTTCATTTAAATGACCATCAATTATAATGTGCAAAATAATAAATCATATTTTCTGACTATATACTGAATTCATGAATGTCTGAAAGAGATGGAGTCAAACTTCACCCAAAACAAATATTAATGTTGATATTTCTACAAATATAAACCATCATCATCGATTTAATATCAATATATTCTATAAAACACATATCCTTCTGTATTATGTTAACCATAATAATAATAATAATAATAATAATATATAAATTGTATGATTTAGCAGATGCTTTTATATAAGCAAATTACAAATAATGACAACAGAAAATTATTTAATATGTACATTATTTTATTAACAATACATTTACAATAACTTATTAAAATGTTAATTCATTTAACAATGTATAATTCATTATTTTGTTATAATTTAACTTATATTAATTTATTTATAAATAATATGTACAAATTCACTATGAATACATTTATGTTCATTTATTATTGAAATAGTTAAGTGTAAATTAATGTCACAATATATAATAATCAATTATTTATCATATTATTTTTAAATTTACATATATTAATTTAATAATACATGTAATTTAATAATATTGAATTAGTTGACTAAATATATAATATTAACTATTAATGTGTTTACTGGTACTAAAATTAATAAAACAAATACTATAATGCATATACATATTTTACCTTGTAATAAATATAAATGTGTTTTTTTTAAACTAATAATAAATAAAATATAAAAATCTAATAATATTTTCAGTCACAAGAATTTGGGGTTTAAGAAGGTCATGAAAATAACGTCATAAATATGTGAAAAGTTGATTTGTTTCTAGATTGGCTGAAGCACCAAACACAGATGTGCTCCTGAACTAAATCATCGAGTGACGATACACACGCGTCTCTGCCAGCGGTGTGTGTGAAGATTAACTGTGCTTCAGCACTGAGAGAGAGAGAGAGAGACGCAGTCTAATCCGGACCACATTGGTCTCGGAGGAAAAACACAGCATTCTGGGAAATCTTGCAAATGCTCCAAATACCAGTTCAAATATAACACACTGTTCTGCTTTCCATATTTGGATGAGAGAGTGTGTGAGGGTGTGTGTGTGTGTCTGCTGATGACATCATAGCACAACCATGCTGAATCCCTCCAGCCAATCAGACGCCAGCGGCGTATTTGCATATTAAACAGCCACACCCGTCTGACTCTGCCCTCATTTCCTTCCTGACAGAGAAGGGCAGCTAACGCTGTCATTACTAGTGTAAAAATATATTGTGGTACGTAAATGACAAACAAGTTAAGGGTTTATGAGAGATAAACATAAATGTAATAAATGTGAGTTGGTCATAAACTGTTTCATATCTAATTTTATGACTGTTCCTCTGAAGTCACCTTTAATAAGGAATTAACAATTAAATTAAATAGCGATGCCTCTTGCTTGTGAAGAATGAGAGACAGCAGTGCAGTTAGGATCGCACTCACTGATCCTATTGGGAAAGACAGAAACTATCTAAGAGCCGGACACAGAGCGAGAGAGTCGGAGGAGAGGACGCTGGACGATTGGGAAAGACTGAAACTATCTAAGAGCCAGACACAGAGCGAGAGACTCAGAGGAGAGGACGCTGGACGATTGGGAAAGACCTAAACTATCTAAGAGCCGGACGCCGAGCGAGAGAGTCGGAGGAGAGGACGCTGGGCGATTGGGAAAGACAGAAACTGTCTAAGAGCCGGACACAGAGCGAGAGAGTCGGAGGAGAGGACGCTGGACGATTGAGAAAGACAGAAACTATCTAAGAGCCAGGCGCCGAGCGAGAGACTCAGAGGAGAGGACGCTGGACGATTGGGAAAGACAGAAACTATCTAAGAGCCGGACACAGAGCGAGAGACTCGGAGGAGAGGATGCTGGACGATTGAGAAAGACAGAAACTATCTAAGAGCCGGACGCAGAGCGAGAGAGTCGGAGGAGAGGACGCTGGGCGATTGGGAAAGACCGAAACTATCTAAGAGCCGGACACAGAGCGAGAGACTCGGAGGAGAGGATGCTGGACAACTGGGAAAGACAGAAACTATCTAAGAGCCGGACACAGAGCGAGAGAGTCGGAGGAGAGGACGCTGGGCGATTGGGAAAGACAGAAACTATCTAAGAGCCGGACACCGGCGAGAGAGTCGGAGGAGAGGACGCTGGGTGATTGGGAAAGACAGAAACTATCTAAGAGCCGGACACCGAGCGAGAGTCGGAGGAGAGGATGCTGGACGATTGGGAAAGACAGCAACTATCTCAGAGCCGGACACAGAGCGAGAGACTCGGAGGAGAGGACGCTGGACGATTGGGAAAGACAGAAACTATCTCAGAGCCGGACACAGAGCGAGAGAGTCGGAGGAGAGGACGCTGGGCGATTGGGAAAGACCGAAACTATCTAAGAGCCGGACACAGAGCGAGAGACTCGGAGGAGAGGACGCTGGACGATTGGGAAAGACAGAAACTATCTAAGAGCCGGACACAGAGCGAGAGAGTCGGAGGAGAGGACGCTGGACGATTGGGAAAGACAGAAACTATCTAAGAGCCGGACACCGAGCGAGAGAGTCAGAGGAGAGGGGCTGGACGATTGGGAAAGACAGCAACTATCTCAGAGCCGGACACAGAGCGAGAGACTCGGAGGAGAGGGCGCTGGGCGATTGGGAAAGACAGAAACTATCTAAGAGCCGGACACCGGCGAGAGAGTCGGAGGAGAGGGCTGGACGATTGGGAAAGACAGAAACTATCTAAGAGCCGGACACGGCGAGAGAGTCGGAGGAGAGGAATCTGAGCGATTGGGAAAGACAGAAACTATCTAAGAGCCGGACACAGGCGAGAGTCGGAGGTAGACAGAAACTATCTAAGAGCCGGACACAGAGCGAGAGAGTCGGGGAAGGACGCTGGACGATTGGGAAAGACAGAAACTATCTAAGAGCCGGACACAGAGCGAGAGAGTCGGAGGAGAGGGCGGCTGGGCGATTGGGAAAGACCTAAACTATCTAAGAGCCGGACACAGAGCGAGAGAGTCGGAGGAGAGGACGCTGGACGATTGGGAAAGACCTAAACTATCTAAGAGCCGGACACAGGCGAGAGAGTCGGAGGAGGGGGCTGGGCGATTGGGAAAGACAGAAACTATCTAAGAGCCGGACACCGGCGAGAGAGTCGGAGGAGAGCGGCTGGACGATTGGGAAAGACAGAAACTATCTAAGAGCCGGACACAGAGCGAGAGTCGGAGGAGAGGACGCTGGACGATTGGGAAAGACAGAAACTATCTAAGAGCCGGACACAGAGCGAGAGTCGGAGGAGAGGGCGCTGGACGATTGGGAAAGACAGAAACTATCTAAGAGCCGGACACGGCGAGAGTCGGAGGAGAGGACGCTGGACGATTGGGAAAGACAGAAACTATCTAAGAGCCGGACACAGAGCGAGAGTCGGAGGAGAGGACGCTGGACGATTGGGAAAGACAGAAACTATCTAAGAGCCGGACACGAGCGAGAGTCAGAGGAGAGGGCGCTGGGCGATTGGGAAGGACAGAAACTATCTCAGAGCCGGACGCAGAGCGAGAGTCAGAGGAGAGGACGCTGGACGATTGGGAAAGACAGAAACTATCTCAGAGCCGGACGCAGAGCGAGAGTCAGAGGAGAGGACGCTGGACGATTGGGAAAGACAGAAACTATCTAAGAGCCGGACACAGAGCGAGAGTCGGAGGAGGGCGGCTGGACGATTGGGAAAGACAGAAACTATCTCAGAGCCGGACGCAGAGCGAGAGAGTCGGAGGAGAGGACGCTGGACGATTGGGAAAGACAGAAACTATCTAAGAGCCGGACACAGAGCGAGAGACTCAGAGGAGAGGACGCTGGACGATTGGGAAAGACAGAAACTATCTCAGAGCCGGACACAGAGCGAGAGAGTCGGAGGAGAGGACGCTGGACGATTGGGAAAGACAGAAACTATCTAAGAGCCGGACACAGAGCGAGAGAGTCGGAGGAGAGGACGCTGGACGATTGGGAAAGACAGAAACTATCTAAGAGCCGGACACAGAGCGAGAGAGTCGGAGGAGAGGACGCTGGACGATTGGGAAAGAGCCGGACACTGAGGGACATGATCAGCAGAGAGCACATACATCATTACAAACACATGTCTATTACATTCATTTAACAACATAGATTCAATTAATAATCATTTTGATTTATTACTAAATGCATCAAAATATCCACTGATAATATTTATTTCACAAAAACAAATTTCATAATATATATACTGTATATATATATATATATATATAATATTATGATTTGTTTTTTACTATTATATATATTATACTAATGAACAAAAAAATGCATATGCATATTAATGTAATACATTTGCTTTAATTTCTTGTTAATATTAATACAAACACAATCAGTCATTTGTAATTAATAAATGATTAAATCAAATATTATACTATACATAAAAATTATATCTCCATATAAAAATATAGATTAAACAAATATTCTAATGAATGAATAAAAGTACATTAATTTATTTTTGAGTAATGTAATAATTTATAATTACTCATTTCATTTTGTATTATTTGACTACATGAATGTACTAATATGTATTTAATAATAAAACAATGCATATTAATATATTATACGATAATACGTGTACTATTATATTAAATATAATAAACCTAATAAAATTAAGACATTTAACTTGTTTTATTTAAGCACATAATAAGGACAATATTAGATATTTTGGCGTTCGTGTGGTTCCTCTGGCAGTAATTATCGGACACGTCTCGCTCCTCCAATGCTCTGGAGATCATGTGACATCAGTAAATATTAATCAGTGTTGTTATCACATCTGTATCTGCATCTGATGATGCCACACCCAATCAAATCAAAGCTCAAAGTGCAGCTGTAAACGCCCCGTCCCGGATGAACTGCAGTCACGCCGCTACACACTTCAAAGAACATCTCCGTCTCATCGTTAATGTTTAGACCGATCAGTCTGTGCTGGACCACCGCGCACTAATTCAGTTTCAATCATAATCAAGCATTACATTATTATATCATATGTTTAGAACATGACATTTACTATTTGGTCATGTGAATGCATTATTATTCAATAAATACATTAATTATAAATATTAGATTTTTTTTTAAACAAAACATTTAGTGAGTTAATATTGAAACAAATAATCAAGCAAACAAATGACAAAATATTTATATTTAATTTCTACATTTGATTCAGTGTTGAATATTTTGATTATTAATTATTCTACTTAATTTAATATGTTTTGTATTAATTAATATTATTACTGTATATGTATTGTTATATTTAATTTTTATTAAATAAATATAATAAATAGATTAAATCATAAATAAAACTGTAAATGTACATTTTATTATAATAAGTGAAATCACTTAATTCGATTGAAAAACAACTAAAATTAAAAATTCATAAATACATTAATATTATTAATTAATTCATTTTTAGGTGGAATCACAAAATATATTTTAAAGAATGTATCAGTGCTGATTATGTTTATTATTTGTTTATAAATCAGAAAATATATAATCAGTTTAAAATATAAATTTGAATCAGTGTTTTAATCAGGTTATTAGCATTTTCTAATAACCATAAAATCATTAATAAATGCATAATATAAAATAAGTTAGTATTTCTACGCAGTCTTACTAATTAGTTCAAGACAAAACCAGGCAACTATAACGGACACAAAACCCCTGATCCGGCTTCAGGAAGCATCCATTTCTGAAACAGGAAGTGACATCATGTCCCTGGCAATGGGCCAATCAGGAGGAAGAATGAGTCTGCAGTGCATCATAGTCATGCGATAAACGCAGCGACCGACACAGCAAACAATCGGGACGTGGCTCTTTATGTCTGCCTGGATTCGCCCACTTCCTGTCATTGTTGTGCTCTCCTGCTGCACAGGTGCACCATGGGAAGGGCAACGGCACAGAAACCAAACCAAACCAAAGAAGGAGAAGCAGGATGAAGAGAAACAGTTTGGGACGTCCAAACGTGAGGAACACTTCCTGTTCATCTGAGCCAGAGAGAAAAGACCGGGAAAATCAGGAGATATAGATTTGCACCTTATTTATGATAATAAAAACAATTATTATTAAAATAATAATCATCAAAACTGAAGCTAATTTTCAAATGAGCTCTAATATTCCTTAAAACGTATAATAAATAATACATAAAATAAACACTATTCTTTGAAATATCACATTTTGCATTTAGGAACGGCATTTATTTATTAATAATATTATTTAATTATTTATTTATTGATAAATGATGTATTATTAAGGTAATTGTGTTTTTACTTTAAATAAGAATTAAATGAACAATTTATTTTATTTAAAATGATTTCGTAAAATTAATATTTACAATTTATTTATAATTAAATTTATTTAATAATGTTAATTGTATTAAATGTTATATGAATATTATGAAAAACGTATCCAATTACTATAATTAGTAAACATAATTGATGCATTGTTTATTCTTAAAAAAAATATTTTGTGCTCCACTAAACAGTAATTAATAATAAATATACATTAATTTACTGTAATTTATGTATTATTTAAATGTATTGTAAATGTAAATTAAATTGTACTCAATTTAATAAAATATGCATTTTATTTATTCAGTATTTATTTAATAATAAAAATATCAATGCATTTAAAGCTTTAACAATATTTATAAAATTATATTACAGTATTAAATACAATAATTAATCAAATTATTCAGTATGATCTTCTGAAACTAATTAATCTGATAATATTACAATATATATTATATAATATATACACCTGCAGCACTGACTCCACTGATCTCTGATATTTCATATATATATATATAAACCATAAACATCACATTCTGAGGAAGAGAGAAAGCGGCCTGATGGTGAATTAATGATCCTGTGAAGCTTTAACGAGCGACGCATCCCATGAAGCACTGTGAATGATGTCACCACAGACACAACAGAGCGAAACAGAGGGACGTCCAGAGTCGAGACACCTCGCAGGTGCATGACCTCATCGCAGACGCACCTGAGCCTGACCTCCTTCACATCACACCCTCGGAGTGCATTAACAGCACCTGCAGCGGGATGAAGAGTGCAGGTCCACACCGATCCCACAGCCGCTGAAACACAGAGTCTCCAGAGGAACACATGCTGAACGATAGCGCCGGAAGATTACCAAACGCCTGCAAAACCACCGTACGACCGACACAACAGCCCTCAGAGAAACTGCTCATCACATTTCAGATCGCTGATACACACCTGGCCTTATATTCATCATCTAACATTCATTTAGGAATCAATACACTACATTATTAATACAAACACACATTATATGTATGTATGTATGTATATAATAAAATAAGAATAAATTATATATATATATAATATTTATATATATACATACACACACACAAACA
>CM050415.1:40500208-40650208 GCA_027564155.1 Gymnocypris eckloni scoliostomus
CAGTCTCTGCACTGGCTACCTATTAAGTTTCGTATCAGTTACAAAATATTAATATTTACCTATAAGGCCCTAAATGATTTAGCTCCTGCGTACCTAACTAATCTTCTATCACGCTACAATCCAACCCGCTCCCTAAGGAACAAAACTCTGGACTCTTGGTAGTACCTAGGATAGCAAAGTCCACAAAAGGAGGGAGAACTTTTTCATATCTGGCTCCTAAACTATGGAATAGCCTTCCTGATAACGTTCGGGGTTCAGACACACTCTCTCTGTTTAAATCTAGATTAAAGACACATCTCTTTAGCCAAGCATTCATATAATGCATCTCACAATCTTGTACTGCCAGTCTATCTGAACAAATGCACATTATTATGCTTTAGCTTGGGTTGAACTGATAAGTTTTGCTTTGATGGAACAACTGCTACGCTAATTGTGTCTTTATTTGTTTCTCTGTGTCTGGATTAACATCCCATAATTACACGCTTCAGTCTGGATCCAACCCTTAAATGATCCGAGATGACCGAACACCTGAGAAGAGACGATGCTAACACTCAGACAATATACAGAATTAACCAAATGTTAAATATATTAAGTTTCTGCAATATATAAATCTAAAACGTAATGTCCTGTAAACGATTGTATCGTGAAAAGTGCTATACAAATAATCTTGAATTGTTTCATATGCATTAAATGAGTATTCAAACTAGATGAACTGCTTTCTGGTGTGAACTGTAAACACAACTTGACACTCAAAACATCCCAAATATGAAAAATCGAGATAAAAACATGCAAAACCTGAAAGATATGTTACTGTAGAAGCACAGAAATAAATGCACGCGGAAGCCTTGATTATATAGTGTGTTTAATGTGTAGCCTACAGCATACAATTCAGACTGAATACTAACTAGGCTATTTCTCATATGTGTATTATTTTGAAATAAAAATGTATCAATGTGAATGCGTGCTATAGACGGTCACTGATCGCACGCGGGCGGCTAGAGCGTCTCCAGGCGGCACGCTTCACTGAAGTATCCGAGGAATGCGGAATGATGGTCCGAATGATGGGGGTGTTTGAGGAAGCGTCTCCGCTCCGGAACGCGACGCGTCTCGGGACGCTCGCTCGGCGATGATTGGGCAACTACAGGAACTTCTAACGCAAGGTCAAAGGTCTCTGACTGAGCGATGCCAGATGCAGTGAGACACACCGAGGGAGAGAGAGACAGATTACCAAATAAGGTTGCTTCTGACCTCCCCTCCTCTCTCCCTCCCTCCCTCCCTTTCTCTCGGTCTGGGTGTGTTCCTGTATTATGACACACCACCAGCCTCTCTCTGTGAACGCTGCAGCGACCTCACCTTACATTGCAGTGTGTTTGAGAGTTTATTCGTGAGTTTAAATCATAATAAATGCGTTATCTCTGCCGGAATTGTTTACGCAACCCATGCATGACTCTTTCTCACGAGTCACGACTGCTCTTCTGGCGCTGGCGTCTGTGTGTGTTTGTCCTTAAATGGCTCCAAACAAAACATCTGGATAATTAAAAACAGCAGTGCATCAACAAAAGAGCAAGAAAGGCGCCGCATCCCGTCCTCCTCCAGTGAGCGCGCAGGAAGCGCGATGTGACGCTTGACTCACGCGCGTCGGGAATGTTCTCCAGAAGTTCCCTTTCTTGTGAAATGTGCCTCCTCACTAGAAACACCCCTGTATCACATCACACACTGGAAAAGCGCTGTCAGGTTCAAAGCTTGTTGAAATGATGAATACATGCAAATATCGATGTTTACTGTAAACACCAGCTGGATTAGTGGTAGGCTTTCACTTAGTCACAGCTGTTAGCTTTGCATAACCAGAATAACGATTTATATACTGCCATTGTTTTATATAGGCCTGAATACATTTAACACCACAGACCAAACAAAAATTGACGTAGGCCTATTTAAATATATTACATGACTAAATAAATAAATTTAAAAGTGTTATTTTACAAAAAAAATTTTTACTTAATATGTAATAACAATAAAATACATTTTAATATTATTAGTATTTTATAAGTTTGCACAGAGTGCTGCAGAGCTTAGTTTTAGGCCAAAAGCTGTGTTTTAACACTTCTGCTTTCATTGGTCTTGGGTCAATATAGCACTGTTTGGCTTCTGCTTAAATGTCTGAAATAAGGGCTGTGGTTAACAATATCTAAAGATAGTTGCACTTTCACCACATATTTTTCATATTAAAGCTCGCCTTGAAAAAAGGTGTTAAATGTCTAAACAGGACTACAGAGGCTGTCACTCTGTTAAAACAAGGCATTTGTGTCTAGTAATAACAGCTACTTTTTTCAATGAAAGTGATGAATTATGGTACCTTTTCTGAAGTCAGTGCTTTACCTCTTCAACATGGCGCCCTAAACTCAAACTCGGTCTCATAACATCAACATGACTCCATTTAATAATCATTTTATAATCATTATTCTCCATCATCCGTATTGCTGCTATGTATAAACCCTGTACAACCTGTTTACACACCCCTGCTTATATTATTATGTATTAAGTCTACAGTATACTGTCCTGCACATTTTATTTTATTGCACATTTTATCTAATATTTTACTTAAAAAATGAATCAATGCATTTACTTGAATCTTGGGAGAGGAGAGCGGTCAGTCAATAAATGGGAAAGCAAAGCAGCTTGAGTTACTTGAAAAGGTAATCTGGTTACATAAGTTGTGTTACGTAATCCATTACCCCCAACACAACTTGTTCCTTTCACAGCCTCATTGTGTTTGCAATTGCACTCTTGCAATCTATCCGAACTCAAACTTTCAGAAATACGACAGAACGAGCTGTCGGAAGATTAATGAGAGCGACGCCGAAGGCATGCAATCATGGTGTAGTTCGTTTATAACCACATTTGACTTCTGTCAACTTTATTTAGGCTTCAAAATGACAAAAATGATCATGATAAACCCTGATAGCACGTCTATATTTAGGTTACATCTGCCTGACTGTGGTCTGATGACTGAGGACGTTTCCTATCAGATGTAAAACTGACATCTCAAAGACGTCTATCAGATGTTGTACAGCAGATGCGTTGCAGATTAAACCATCTTTAACTTGCATACGTCAGCCAGGCCCACAGTCAGTGGCTTCACACAGTCGCTAATCATTGTGAATTCTGCTGCATTAATCACAGGACTTGACCTATACAAATAAATTGTGTTTTTCTTGATCCTCGTTTGCCATAATGATGAAGATAAGTTTGCGAACAGCCCCTTGGCTACAGCAGAGATGCCTTTATACATGCCTTTGGCCCTGTCCCAAATGGCACCCTAAACCCTCGCTGTCTTCCTCTGAGTCCGCACTTTCGTGACGCAATGCCGCTTTGACTGTCGGGAAGAAGTGCAGGCTCGGCAGACGTGCGGATCGAGGGCGCATAACAGCCGCAAAGGGGGCGCTCGCGAGCACCCTTCTGAACGCTAAAATGAGGAATGGGACACCCTACGGTCTCGTGGACTTAACGGACACGCGCACACGGCGGCCATTGAAAGTTCGTAAGACCGCAAGTGCACATGAAGTGTTCCATTTGGGACAGGGCCTTTGTCCATATTAGGGTTTTCCTGGCATGTCATATGAGTCCGTTTTGTACTTTCTGCGCGAGAGCGCCCTCTGGCTTCGAGTATGAATGAAACTCGGTGTATTCTACGCTCACGGAGCTGAACAGCTCTGCTAGTGCTAACGTGAATTCACCTATTTCTCCATCACCAGCGGCGCTACATACGCCAGTGTACAGGTACACAAATATACAGTGGCCTAGTCTGTAGCTATGTTTCCATCACCATGTTTTTATGCACATTTTGAAGCATCGCATCAGAAACGAGTCACGAAAACAGCACATTTCACTTTTTTTACGTTTAAGTTAAGGCAAATGTTTGTGACTTGTAATGTGAATAATGGGAGATAGAAACACATTTTCCAGTCATGTGACTGTGCTATGGGACGGCAAAACCCGGCTAACCAGCAGACCGATCTTATTCCACAGCATCTGAAACAGTGTTATGATCATTTTAAAATGCCCGAGCGAAGTCTGTCATCAAAGTATTTCTATACTTGTCTTACACGACTGCTTTCCCGAACAGCAGCAGAGCTATGAGCACATTTACTGTGTTTCGTCCGTGCACACACATTGTGATTCCTGGCTACGCTAGTGACGTTTGCTATCTGGGTAACCTTGTGTTGGTCACAGACCTTATAATCCAAATGCCTCATTTTAGGTTTTTGTCGAGGCCAGGGTGATGCTAACATCCAAATTGGCCTACAAAAATGTTTTGCATTTGGTCACTGGCTGTTGTACATCGCTGCTTTCTCACTAACTTAGTGTGCACACTATAAGACTAGCCGGCCAAATGTGAAACTACAAGTGTACTACAAGAGCAAACATCAAAGGCGACATGCTGGAGTCTGTAATATCGGTTAGCTTCAGACAAGCATCTGGGGACAACCCTCTTTCACAAAGCGTTATAATTAGCATCTGAGGTATGTAGCCCAGCACGAACAACTCGGAGAAGCACTTTCTGATTTAAAGTCAAAGAGCCTGAGGACAAGTCATTAAACCTGAGCAAGGGGAAAGTGACGGAGTGTGAAAGAAACGAGAGCACAGGAATTCTGCAGCGGCTGCACTCGCGCTGTTTTTACCTTATATGGTCACAGACGACTGGAGAGAGAGAGAGAGAGAGAGAGAGAGAGAGAGAGAGAGAGAGAGAGAGACAGAGAGAGAGACACAGAGAGAGAGAGAGAGAGAGAGAGAGAGAGACACAGAGAGAGAGAGAGACAGAGAGAGAGAGAGAGAGAGAGAGAGAGAGAGAGAGAGAGAGAGAGAGAGAGAGAGACACAGAGAGAGACGGAGAGAGAGAGAGAGAGAGAGACACAGAGAGAGAGACAGAGAGAGAGAGAGAGACACACAGAGAGAGAGACAGAGAGAGACAGAGAGAGAGAGAGAGAGAGAGAGAGAGAGAGAGACAGAGAGAGAGAGAGAGAGAGAGACGGAGAGAGAGAGAGAGAGACAGAGAGAGACACAGAGAGAGAGAGAGAGAGAGAGAGAGAGAGAGAGAGAGAGAGAGAGAGAGACAGAGAAAGTCAGAGAGAGAGAGAGAGAGAGAGAGAGACAGAGAGACAGAGAGAGAGAGAGAGAGAGAGAGAGAGAGAGAGAGAGAGAGAGAGAGTGTGACGGAGAGAGAGAGAGAGAGAGAGAGACAGAGAGAGATAGAGAGAGAGAGAGAGAGAGAGGTGGAGGTGGAGGTGTGGTCTATTGTCTGAAAGCGGAAGAGGTGTAGAGTTTCTCTTCCGTCATTCTTTCACCGTCTGCTCGTTTGTTTTGTCTCAGTAACACAACAATCCTTTCAGCTGCACAATGACTGCTGGACACGTTCCCATCATCCTGATCCAGCACTTTCCACGTGGACACAAGCGTCAGGTTAATCAGAAAACCAGCTAATGTTTGTAGTGGATCAAAACCTTTCATCAAAGTTGTCCCAAGACAGGAACGTGTTTGGGTTTTAGGCTGTAGGACAACTTTGATGAAAGGTTTTGATCCACTACAAATGTTGGCAAACTGTTTCACCCCAAAATCAAAGAATAAAAGCAAGACATTTATTTTTCATATGCAAGACATGTGGCTTTCTTTGTTTAAACCTAAAACAATTAGAAAACTACTTTTTTCAGCTATTTATAATTTGCATTTAGTTTCACTTTTAAGTACTAAAATAAAAAAATAGACATACTTCAAAGACAATAATAAATAAATTAAATCTCAAAAATAAAAAGCGAATTGAGAATAGAGATAGAAACCATCAGTTTATCAGCCAGGGATACTAAAATAGCAGCGTCTCTTTTGAGAGGATGCGCTTGTGGCTGGTGTGAGATGATGATGATGTCATGTGCGGTCAGGTAAAGGCGGGCTGTGATTGGTGGCTTGACATCATGCGGCGCAGAGGAAGGCGGTGACGTCACGACAGAAGCCAAACTTCTACATCTGCTGTAATTACAGAAATCATATTCAGTCAGAATAAACGGCTGCTTTGAGGTTAGCATGCTGATTTCTAAAGTGGATCGTTTATTACAACTGGCATTAAACCAGTTTTGCAGTTTATTTTCAGTAAATCTGGATGAAATCCAAGTCCTGAAAGTTGCCGTGTGTCACAAAGCGCGAGGTATTTAATCTCAAACCAGCTGCAGCCGGTAATTTGGACCTTGTGTAAAACACTCCTGCTGTGTGGCATCACTACACCGCTATATGAAAGTGATTCTCGGGCCTGAACGCGCAGCTTTCTCTCATGTCTACAGACGGGTTACTAATCCTTTAGTTAAAGAGCCTCGGGCTGAACTAAAACGAGATACACCTCTCTAGAGCTTCACAAGAAACCAGAGACGCTCCTGGACTTCACTTATAAAAGACCCGGGGCCCTCGAGTGTTTTACTGAAACTGTGTCACTAGAAACACAAACCTAGATCTGTAAGAGTTCAATGAATCTCTAAACCGACACAACGCAGCATTGTTAGTCCTGTGTCCCGGTTGTGTAGTCAATCCCTCTGAAAGCTCTTACAAACACACTCAAGAGCGCCACACGCTGTGTCCTGGAGGAACTTACAGGAGTTAATACAGGAGCCTGCACTACACTCTCAAAACGACATGTGTGGTTCCACGAAGAATCATTCAGTCAAAGAACATCTCTATAACCTGAAGAGCCTTCTTTCACTTCTTCAGATGTTAGAGTTCTAAACGGAACATTCACAGAAAGGTTCTTCTATGACATCGTGAAGCACCTTTATTTTGAAGAGTGTACTTGTCAAATAACTGTTCTCTATGTGAATATACTGTACAATGTAATGTATTTCTATGATGCGCAGCTGTATATTCAGCATCATGACTCCAGTCTTCAAATGATCTTCACAAATCATCATAATATAAAGATTTACTGCTGTTTTATTTACTATCATTATTGTAGTTTTCATAGTTCAAATTGGTTTTCATTATATATACACATGTGTGTATATATATATATATATATATAATTTTTTTTTTTTAATTTTGGTTAAAGTGGTTGTGTTTTTGACATTATCATTATTATTTTTAATACTTTTAATTATTTTACTAAATGGTTAATATTAGGTTTAAACTAAAAGGATTATCCCAGCATCTAGTTTAAATAAGTTTTACAGTTATTTTACTTTAAGAAAAATGATTTGTTTTATGGTTTTGCATCTTACTAATATCAATGTTTAAATTATTTTTGCTGCTTTATATTTTTGAGGAAATTGAGATGCATTTTATTTTTCAGGATTATTTTATGTGCAGAGCTTAAAAGTGAAATAAATCTTTTGTAGCATTACAAATGTCACTTTCGATCAATTTAATGCATCCTTACTCAGTAAAATGAGTTTTCTCACTCGTATTTCAAACAAGAATATAATACCAGAATATGAAACAAGCACACAGCCATGAGTTAAATATAGTACAGTTGCTTTATTCATAATTTCATCTGACTAGTTGTTTATATTACAGTTTATTTGAGTTAAAGTGTAAACAAAGCCATCATTAATCCTGCGCAAAATTCACAGTCAGATCCAAAGAGAGAAAGACAGCCGAACGTGATCAGTAGACATCCAGGTGTAAAAGAGCGGAGCGAGAGGAAGCGCCCTCATGTGGACCTGCGTCAGAGTAACATCGATCCTTCAGTTCTCCTCCGAAGCGAAGCACAGCAGCTACAGGACATCTGAGAACACTTTACTACATGTGTACCGCGGTAAAACCCCACGCACGGCCACAGACCGTCTAAAACACACAAGGACAAACACAGAGTAGAGGAAAGCAGGAGAGATGGAGGGGGGCAGTTTGTTTGTGTCTGTAATCGACTGTAATGGTGTTTCCAACAGGAGGTGGGCGGGGCTAGAACACAGTGATTGACAGCTTCACTATCCAATCAGCTTCTCCACAAAAGAATCCAGCTGGTCTTCATCTTTGATGCCCACGAACTGGTCGATGACATCGCCGCCGCGCATGGCGATCACCGTGGGAACCGCGGACACCTACAGCACATCACGAACAATCAGCATCCCATAATAACCAGAGGAATCTGTATGTGGTGTCCCAAAATGAGTAATTAACATTCAATAATCATGAGTATTTGACTGCTGAAGAGTGATTTTAGTATCATTTAAATTATGATTTTTATTCTAAATATTTTTAAGTTCGACTATTTATTTGTGTTTTGCCATTTTTTATATTTTAATTTCAGCTTTAGCTGTAGTTATTTTAATACAAGTTAAACTAAATTGAAATTAAACCAGCGTTTGTATTTTATTTTGACTTCAGTTACAGTTTTTGAGATTGTACTTCAAATAATATCTTTTTTAATGCTTTTAGTTTGAGTTAACAATAATAACCCTGTTTATAAACGCTGATATCAGACTCAAACATAAGAGAGAAATAATAATCGACATCTAGAACAACACACGTTTGGGAAATGCAGAGTATTTCTATTGTGTTCACATCAATAAAACTGCATTTCCAAACCTCTCGGTAGATTTTCAGACCGTATTAAAGAGAAATGGTTCATAAAGCATTATCTTCAGCTTTAAATCTGTAAATATTAATATTTTCTCAGGTTTTTTTTTTCATTGAATTTCTTGGAGTGACAACATACATAGTCCCTAATATAAAAAATAATAAAATACAGGCTTTTACATGCACACAAGAAGCTTTTGTTGTGCCCTCGAGAAACTATTGACATGTGCACGGTAATGTTGCGCATGCTTACGCATTACAATTTATAGTTTTAATAAACGTACTTCCTCCGTGCATCCCTGCCATCTTACTCTGAATAAACGAGAGCATGGATGCACGTGATTTATCAGATCTACCTGCTAAAATCTTGCCTCTAGTATCAACGCCTGGTGTCCAGTTTAACATCCTCCGTGGCGGCGGAGAAACATGACACTGGTACTGGAGAAAGAGACTGGTACTGTGAGAAGTGTTTAAGATTGGGCTTTCATTGGGGCAGTGTGCTATATTTCAGGGCCTTAGGTAACACATAGTCTGTGAAACCACACGGTGACATGTGCTGAAGACACAACAGGTGGATCAGTGTGCATATGCTAAGTTTAATGAATCATTGTGCGCACATAAAAGCCTGTATATTTGTTCATTTTTGAGGTTATGTAATACAGTGCTAAGAATACAGTGTAAAGAAACCCGAAATGCTTATAACCTGCATTTTGCATAATAAAAATATGCACCTTGAATTCATTCAGTCATGTTTGACGATCACTAATGAAACCTCACTTCTTGCACGACACATTTATTTTCTATTAGGGCACAAGTCTGGGAACACAAGTATCTGTCCATACTCTTTTTTTCCACACTTTTCCAGACCTGGAAAATACTTAAATCAAATGCCATACTTTTCCAAGGAACCCCGTCAATCATAATTTTAGCAAACATAATGCATTTATTATGAGTTTATTTCTTTGGTGTCTTAGAGAGTGTTTTAGTATCATTTAAATCTAATATTACTTAGTGTTTTATTATTTTAAAGTTGTATTTTAAAGTTGTATTATTTTTTAATATCTATAATTTTTTTTTGTAGTTTCAGCTATTTTAGTACTTTAAATAAAACTGAGAAAAATGAGTAAAAGCTTTGTGTCTGAATAGTTTTAGTAAACAATAGTCCTGCACGTCGTCACTGTTTTCATGCTGTTGTTCAAATGCAGTTTAGAGCCGTGCATCATTTCTAATGTTCGTTCGGTTGAATAGTTGTAGTTGAGGGTAAGAGTCGTACCCCGTACTCGATGGCGAGGTCTGTGTGTTCATCGATGTCGACTTTGGCCATGGTGACTAGACCCTTCTGCTTGGCGATGGCCTTCTCCAGCCGCGGGCCGAGGATCTTACACGGGCCACACCACCTGAACACGGGAGGAATCACACGTTATACAGCAGCACGTGTTCCCAAACGAGCGTGACTGAATCCCACGGCTGTGACCTCTGAGCCACGACAGTGATGCGCACAGAAGCTGATCTCTGAACTAACACACACACACACACACACACACACACACACAGACAGACACAGACACACACACACACACACACACACACACACGCTCACACTCACACACACGCACACACTCACGTGCACACGCACACACTCACACGCACACACTCACACACGCACGCACACACACACGCACACACACACGCACGCGCACGCACTCACACTCACACACACTCACACACACACGCGCGCGCACGCACACGCATACGCACACACTTCACCGAGCGTGTGATGCGGTCACCATCCTCTGCACGCCAATCGGTAGTTTTAACGTACATTTACAGTGCAAAACATTCAAATCTTGATTGTAAATATGATGCATATTTCATTCATTCATTCATTTACAAACATCACTTTTTTCCGAGAACACACCACGTGATGTTTTACAATCAACAAACATTGTCTTATCATAAAAATATTTGAGATCTTAGACAGAAATGTAAAAAAATACATATAAAAACTCATCACAGTGTCTAGTAGCTCATTGTGCTGTTTAAACCTGCAACGAATGATATAAGAAATATAGAAAAATTATGATATTTTTTTTTTAATGGAACCATTTATTGAAAATATTCAATAAATAAAAGTCTAAAAGAACAAAATAGCATTTGTGTTTTTTGTTTACATTGAGCAGATGCCACAGCGACTCACAAGTGAAGACAATAGAAGTCCCCAGACGATATGCGAGCGCTATCACAAGTCTGTTAGCTTAACGCAGTAGACCTAGCAAGGTTTTTTAATAACTATACCACAAACAGATAGAATAGAGCAAGAACAGAGCAAGCTAGAGTTAACTGAATAATAAACAGACAGATAGAATAGAAAGCATCACGTACTGCGCGTGGAAGTCGACGAGGACGGGCAGCTGGCTGTTGATGACTCTGTCGGTGAAGTCGTCGTGGTCCTGCACGTTAAAGGACGCGCTCCTGCGGGACGCCGGCACACGCTGCAGATCTCGGACAGAGACCCCACAAACCCTCCGAACCAGCAGCCTGAGCGCCATCTGACTCCACACACAGATCACATTACACCAAGCCATGCAGAGCTCATTTTCATCCGCGCTTGTAACCGATGCAGGTTATCTACAATCTAGAATAAATACACTCATTCCATAATATTACATTTATGCATTTAGCAGACGCTTTTATCCAAAGCGACTTACAGGTTATGCATTTATTTATCAGTACATGTGTTCCTGGGAATTGAACCCACAACCTTTTGCGCTGTTAATGCAATACTCTACCACTGAGCCACAGGAACACTGTATTAAAGCAATACTTCATCTTAAAATAAAAATGACATTTACATTTATACAGAGGTCCTGTGCCGTGACAAATGTATTTGAAAAGTACAAATAATAATAATAGTAATAAGTAAAACTGCATGAATGACAGCTGTAAAATAATTAGGATATATGTGACCCTGGAGCACAAAAGCAGTGTTGAGTCGCTGGGGTATATTTGTAGAAATAACCAAAAATACATTGTATGGGTCAAAATTATACATTTTTCTTTTATGCCAAAAATCATTAGGATATTAAGATCATGTTCCATGAAGATATTTAGTAAATTTCCTGCCATAAATATATTAAAACTTAATTTTTGATTATTAATATGCATTGCTAAGAAGTTCATATAACAAATTATTTTAAGTTGAAACAACTTTTCTTTCGGTGTATAAACAATTTCATGCTTTATATCTTTTATAAAGATCATACATGTTTATATAAATGGCGGGTATGATAATAAACATTCTAAATTATTTTGTAATCATCATATTTTAAGTTTAATTATTAGGCGTATATTACTTTTTTCTCCCTTATAAACACTCACCCTCTCTCTCTCTATATATAATATTAAATATATACATATTTTAATATGTATTTAACGCCATTTTCTGCTATTTTGTTTTTTATATCAATAATACGTTGACTTTTAAAATTAAAAAGTAACCTACAACACATTGTGTGGCGCTACTAAACATAATTTAATAATAGTTTTAATAACGCATGACGTCATACTTAATCGTAATGCAGCGTGTTTTGTAATCATAAAATAATAGAGATTCGTTTTTAATAAGCAAATATAATTCAAGCGTTCCTCAGTGTAGACGTCACGTGTGATGAAACGGTGTGTAGTTCAGACAGACGCAGTCTCTTCATGTGTGTCTGCCGTGTTTCAGCTTTTATTCGCGCTTGGGACTAAATCTGTGTGTTTTTAACCTCCGCGTGACTTTGCGCTTCTGACGCCTCGAGCGTGCGTTTATGATCAATCCGGCGCGTTTATGAACGCATATGTTCCGCGACGCGTCGGATTATTCCAGCTCCGATTATGTTTTATATGTTCATGATAGTTATGAGACATTAAATAACTCTTACCGTGAGCTCCGGAGTCCTCTGGTCACACGGACCGCTGACGCAGACGCATTTCCGCTCACGCACAGCGTCACAGCGTCACGACGCGATGCGGAGACGAACTGCGACTTTATTTGATTTACTTCACTGTGTTGTTCAATAATAAATACAAATTAATTATAAACAAATAACACTAGACCTTTAATAAAAATAATAAAAATAACAAAAATACAAATAACATTTTTTATTATAAAAAATAATAATAAAAAGAAATAACACAGTCCTTTAATAAAAAAACAAAAACAAAATTTACACTAGTCCTTTAATAAAAAATAATAAAAAATAACACTAGTCCTTTAATAAATAATAATAATAATAATAAATAACACTAGTCCTTTAATAAATAATAATAATAATAATAAATAACACTAGTCCTTTAATAATAATAATAATAAAAAAATACATACAAAAATAACGCTAGTCCTCTAATTTAAAAATCAATAATAATAATAATAATAAAATAACACTAGTCCTTTAATAATAAAAAAATAACACTAGTCCTTTAATAAATAAAAAAAATAAAAAAAATAACACTAGTCCTTTAATAAATAAAAAAAATAAAAAAATAACACTAGTCCTTTAATAAATAATAATAATAATAATAATAATACAAAATAACACTAGTCCTTTAATAAATAATAATAATAATAATAATAATACAAAATAACACTAGTCCTTTAATAAATAATAATAATAATAATAATAAATAACACTAGTCCTTTAATAAAAAATAATAATAATAAAAAACAACACTAGTCCTTTAATAAAACAAAAAATAATAATATAGAAATAACTCTAGTCCTTTAATAAAATTCTTTAATAATCTTTTAATAATTTAATAATCTACACAAACAAAAAACAAACAATTAAACAAATCATTGTATAGACGATTTGGATAAGTCACCCAAGACTTTTTTTTGATGGTGGCCACAAACTGTGAATCTTCCTTTTGAAATCTTAAAGGGATAGTTCACCCAAAAATACAAAATTCTGTCATCATTTACTCACCCTCAAGTAGTTCCAGACCTTTATGAATGTCTCAACGCAAAGGAAGATATTCTGAAGAAAGTTTGTAATCGGGCTGTTTTGGGGCACCATTGACTTCCATAGAAGGAAAAAAATAAATACTATGGAAGTCAATGGAGCTCCAGAACTGCTCTGTTTCCCAAATTCTTCAGAATATCTTCCTTTGTGTTCAGAACAAAGACATTCATACAGGTTTGGAACTACTTGAGGGTGAGTAAATTATGACAGAATTTACATTTTTGGGTGAAATATAAAACATATTTTTTTTACACCTCCCAACTAGGAGCTCGGGAGGTGCTCGTAAAGGCAGTAGTTTACAATTGTGAACCCATAGCACAGCACACTTTGTATATCTCTCTTGTTAAACACACTTGATTCAGATAATCAGCTCCTTAGGGAAGAGCTCCATGAACTAAACTAAGCGTGTGTCACAGTTTGTCTCTCCGTGTCTTGTGTTTCCCCTCCTCTCGTGCCCTTATTTGGTATTTCCTGTCCTTGTTCCGTGTAATTAGTTCATCATCGTTAAGTCATATCACCTGTGTTTGATTTATCATCTTGTTTAGCTCATTCGTTTGTCCCTTTATAAGCCCTGTGTTTCCCTGCATCTGTGTCCAGTCTTAACATCATTTTGGTGTGTGTACATGTTCTCCAGCGATTCCTAAGTTTATTCATTAAAAGTTTGTTTGAAAGAAGTTCCTTGTTCCTGGCTGCACCGTGACACAGTGAAGAGAGATGTATAAAATGTGTAGTGCTGTGTGTCCCCATGTCCAGAATTGTCATAATTGAATCATAAAGTACTCTGCTCAGCTCGTAATTTTTCTCACACCAAGACCATATGAACATCAACGATTTCAACAAAATTCCTCCTGACTGGGGAAAGACAAGGCTCTGGAATTAGACTATTAATTGACATCAATCTATTATCTACTGAAGTGTGAAATTCAATTAGGGATGCATCTATCCGATACTCAGGATCGGTATCGGCTCCGATACTGGTATTTTCTGCCTGATCGGGTATCGGTCAGAGGAGACCAATCCAAATCCGTTATTGTGCGTGTACTATTCGGTGTTATTTTTAAGCCCCAGAAAAGCCACAAAAACATTATAAAGTTTTGTGCACTATATTCCAAGTGTTCTGAAGCTGTTCCATAGTTTAATCCGAGGTACAGAAGAGTATTGAAGTCGCTGAATTCAAGTTAATATTAACTCTTCTCTGCGCTGCGGCTGTCTGTCATCCTCCATTCAGCGTTCAAAGTGTGTGTTGCGTTCGGTTACTACAGTCAAACTCTCTTCAAGAGCGCACAGTCACTGAGATTTAAAACTGTGTAAAGAAAAGGCTCAAACTATCGTGCAGATTTAATACACTATGCACCAATATATCTTTCCTCTGTGCTTTGAACATTTCTATGCGTAGCGCTGCACGCTGTGACTCCGTGTTGCTTCAAGCGCATTATTCAGCGCACGGGTTGCACATTTGTGTCGTTACACATGACATATGAAAGCAAATAGACATATGATTTTTTATAACAATAAAGGATGTTGATGACATACAAAGAGTCTGCCTATTATAATCAAAATCAACTATAGATCACAATCGGAAGTTATTAGAAGCACTCGATGATGGTTTAAGTGACTTATAAACAAATACATTAATAATTACATGAATTTTCAAAAGTAGCTTGATGCTAATTGTACCTCTAATTAGGATATTCTTGTAAGTATTAAAGATATGTGTGTTTCTGGTGTAGAACCAAACTTTATTTATCAAAATTAAATGCTGTATATTGAGCAGCGGACAATGTTAAATCCATATACGAGATACACATCTGGGGAAAATGCATTGTTGGTCGGTGCCATCTAGAGTGCAGGCGTGAATTATCAGAAGGCGTACAATCATTTCATGCTCGGTGAAAGCAAAACAAAAGCAAGCTTCTGCTGGCCATTCCAGTCCTCTGACCTTAACCCTGTAGAAAATGGGTGAGGTGAACTGAAGAGGAGAAGCGGTGAATCTGAAGATCTGGAGTGATTCTGGATGAAGGAATGGTGTCTGATCTCTTGTCAGGTGTTCTCGAACCTCATCAGGCATTATAGGAGAACATGTAGAGCTGTTAAACTACCAAATGGAGGTTTTAAAACGTATTGAATAAAAGGGTGCCGTTAATTGTGGCCAACGTGTATTAGAGAAAAAACATTTATTCCATAATGATATTTCTCCCCATTTTAAATTCTTATTATCCAACGAAAGGTTAGATTTTTTGTTAATTTTTTTAATAAACTATCAAAAGAATTAAGAATGCAGATTCATTTTCACAGCCTTCTTTGATTATATTTACCAAGGGTGCCGATATTTTTGGCCATGACTGTAGGTAATTAGCAAGATCTTAAAATGTATACCATGCTTAATTGGGAGCTAGTGCAGTGTTGACAGAACCGGGCTAATATGGTAATACATCCTGGTTCGTGTGATGTCCTGCCATACAGTTACCCAGATGAACAGCACCAGTATTACTCCTCTGTCATGTAGCCTATATGTTGAGTGTTTTAATGTGCCATGCATTTCATCATGGTTTTGATTTTAGGAGCTCCTGCAAGCTGACGGCCATATTGGTGAATGATAATAGAAGGGATTTGCTGACTCCCATTGAGATGTTTCCCTTCCTTGTAAGTATAAAAAGGTATAATAGCATCTGTACTAGGGGTGTAACGGTCTGAAATGTGGTTTGGCTTGTGTCAAGTCAACAAAAGAAGCAGTATAAGCAATAGCACACAGGGAGACTCATTCTTATCGTGGGGAGAATTTTTACTGGTATATCGCAAACGATAAGCTATCACCCATCCCTATTGCGCACAAAGCTAATCTAAAGTTCAAACCTTTAGCCTTACTGAAAGGTGGACTGCCAAAGAATTAAACATCTGAACTGCTAACAGTAAATGCTTTGTGGTTCATTTTACATTCATTTACAAATAAATACATCATAAATTGTTTGGCAGAGCAGATTATTTTAATAAATTAAAAATCTTTTGTTGTTAAAGATGGGCTTAAATGGTACAGAGTATCACAAAACGAATGCAAACTACAGTCAACACAAGCTAAACTTGAATGAAAAAAGTTAACATTTCTTAATGTGGGCACAAAGAAAATTACTATGATGCTTAGTCCACAATATATTTATGCTTCGTGCATGTCTTTGTAAAGATATTATATTTTTGAAGGAAAAAAATGTCTTTTTTCACCATTACTCACTGGAATCATTTTGCACCCGATTGCAAATTGCACGTGTCTCAATAAGGAATAGCACTAATTACAAACTCTGATATATTTTCGGAGTGAAAGTGTTTAAGAAGTTATTTGTGCTTTTACCTTACTAACCTTTTACCTTACCTTACTTACTACCATCATTTACCACTATATTTAGATATTTAGGCCAATAAATTACAGATTGTGTAGCACCATTATATAATTGGTGCCTGCTGATTTTTTATAATAGAATACATTGTAGAGGCCTGTCACCTTTACCACAAAGGTTTTACTAGCACAGCAAAAAAATAAGTATGTTCTAGCAAAACAGTTTAGAGTGTACAGACAGTCTTATGCTGTTTTACCCAACGCTGAAGTACAGAACTAACATTACATCTGAGGAAGACATACATTGCTTTCTGTTGCTTAGTTTCCTTGACTTTGTATCATGGCTTGTACGACGCGTAACGCGCATCAACTAATACAGTTGTAACGCTCTGAGCTAGGATGAATGTAAAGGATAGCTCGCCTAACTCGGGTTGCAGAGAATCAGTCGAAGCTCACACAGGTTGCATTCCACATCTCGAGCTTTATCTCTCGGTCAACAGCGTTACTTATTGAAAGAAAACTTAAATGAGCAACAGATATGAAAATAAAACCATCGGATCCGCACACATGCGGTTCTCGTGGCACATGCGTCTGCAGACTGCTCACAGAATGACGCTCCTCTCTTAAAGGGGCCACATCATATTTCACTCGTTACACAGTGATACAGTGAAGTGATAAATACAGTGAAGACACCAGATCTCAGAATACACTTTATTGATGATGCAAACCAAATACAGGTAAGCAAATGAGGTCAGAAGAACGTAAAGCACAGCATTTTCTTTCTAACCGCTTTTCTAGCGCCGTACAGTTAGTTTTAGATACAAGACTGACTTACTACAGGTTAGATTTGGCCAATATTGCCCTTATGATATTGGCCAATGTATTGGCCGGTATTTACAGTATACAAATTTATTTTAAAAAATAGTTTTTCTTTCATGCTCTAGAGGTTGTAGTATGTTGCTAGTTACAAGACTCTAACTTTATGATAATTTTTACCAATATCTACCTTACTCTATTGTACCATACACAATTATAATAATAATAAAAAACCTGTAAGACCCCAAAAGGGATTTATCTTTTTCCACAAGTTTGAGTATGAAATATTGATCCACTGGATAGTATTCCATAAGGCACCGCAAACATTTGTACACTCAACAACAACCTTTGTACACTCAACCAATGCCAAGGCAATCTCTGCATCCCAAAGTTCATACTAACCACCCTAAATAGTATGTGAGATTGTGTATGCCAAAAGTCCCCAGCTGGTCTCCTATATCCAGTGGATTTTCGAAGTGTGGATCCATGCACACCTTAAAAGCTAATATTGCTCACAATCCATTGTACCTTAGAGAAGTGTTCAATTCAGAACACCACGAATATCAAGTGTTAAAAAAAATATACAAACGGCGGATGTGTGCAATCAACTGTGACAAGAAGATTGACAGGCCGTGTTTATTTTTTTTATTTTTTTTTATGCATGCCAAACAACTTACATGAAATAGTTTGAATAAGAATAGAACAACTAGAACAACAAACACATATAGAATAAATAACCAAAACCAGAATATAGAGAAAAAAAAGTCATTAGTTCACATTTGTTTAAGCATATACAGAGAAGCACATTTCAGCAGGGTATGGTTAAGAAAAGGATCAACAATGGGAAATTAAACAGAGATTTAAACAAATTATTGAATGCACATGTATTAAATGGGATGTTTGCGCACTGGCATCAGATGTCCACATATGATTTTTCATCAGCATCTGGATATCTTTGTATGAAACTAAAGAAAGAAATGCGAGGTTTCCAATAGCCCTGTGGCATTTCTGTATGAAGCCCCATCAGTCTGAAAAGGAGATTTAAAAAAGAAACAAAGACAATAAATAATTAATCAGCCCCGATGGGCCATAGACAACAGAAAAAAAGTGAAATATAAATAATAAAAGGCAACTGTGTATAGACATTATGAATGTTAATAATTTCAGTTCAGTTTATCAGTTTTGTTTAATCCCTTTGGTATATTATTGATCAATAAGTAATAACAACACTCATATTTTTTCATAAGTTATATAAAAAGTTAAATTGTTATAGATTTTCTTAAGTCAGTTTAATATAATTAAAGTTGAAATGACTTGTACAGCCAATTCGAACGTAAGTTTTTACACTGAAATAAGTAATTTTTTTTACAGTGTGAAAATGTTATTAGAATAAAATGTTAGCATGCTGTGCTGAAATGGGATCTGTGTTTCAAGTAGAACTTGAAATAATTTATAATTAAAATGCATCATTCAGTAGATCAGACTATAAGGAATATGATTAACATTTGTAATGCTCAAAATGCAATGTCTAGAGACACATTTTTAAAAGACAAACTTCTATTAACTTAATTTTCCTCTAACCTCTAGAATTTTGTTTTATGCTTCATATGTGAGTCACTTTGAGTAAATGTGATTTTGGAAGTCCCTTTGGACAAAGTGCAATGTTTTGTCAATTTTATAGAATGATAAATATTAATATAAAACTTCTTATGAAATCTCCTATAAGAATTTGCTTAATCTTCTAGGACATATTTAAGTCAAGTTAGCAAGAAACCGCTCTGTAACCTGAGAAATTTGTTTGCATCTGTACTCTCCAAGATTTTCTTCAGCAGCTGCACACTGGCACCAATAGCAACTTCTGCAGCTTTATTATGCAGTGAACCGTGACTAGAAGCAGAGGTGTCTTTATTGATGCCATCCCAGCTTCTCCTAAAGCCAGTTGTGAAGTCTGCAGTACCTCCATGGCTGCACTTTCCTGTCCAGAAATAATAATAATGATTACTACAATAATAATCTGTATGATTATTTAATTTGTATGTTGCTCACAATGTTTTGTCTGTTAATTTTTGATGAGCTTTTATCACAGGATAAAAAAAAGTTACCATTTGGTTTATTAATTCCAAAGTATCCTGATGTAAGAATCTGTTCGTCAAGAATATTTTGCAGAATTTTTGCTCCACAGTGTGTATCTGTACAGTCTTCCTCACATGTAGCAGTGTCAGTTTCTGGAGCGAATACGCAATACATTATTATTATGATGTTTTTTTAGATATAAGCACACACACTTTCTCTCTCTCAGACATGCACAAGCATACACATACTTGCAAAGGCTGGTAGTTCCTTGTCTGAGGAGATCAGGGCATCACAGGGTTCTTTTTTATTCAGCTCAATCCAGTTACTGTGACTGTAGAAATCCTTTAATTTACCAAATGACACATGTGGGTTAGTAGTTGTTCAGATTTTCAGCTCATATGATGTGAATTCAAACCATAATTTTTCATATATATATATGCATGCATACAGTGGGGGAAAAATTAGTTGATCCCCTGCTGATTTTGTACGTTTGCTTATCGACAAAGAAATTATCAATCCGTAATTTTAATGGTAGGTTTATTTTAACAGTGAGAGACTGAATAATAACAACAACAACAAAATCCAGAAAAACGCATTCAAAAAAAGTTATAAATTGTTTTGCATTTTGATGAGTCAAATAAGTATTTGACCCCTTCACAAAACAAGACTTAGTACTTGGTGGCAAAACTCTTGTTGGCGATCACAGAGGTCAGATGTTTCTTGTAGTTGGCCACCAGGTTTGCAAACATCTCAGGAGGGATTTTGTCCCACTCCTCTGTATAGATCCTCTCCAAGTCATTAAGGTTTCGAGGCTGACCTTCGACAACTCGAATCTTCAGCTCCCTTCACAGATTTGATATGGGATGAAGGTCTGGAGACTGGCTAGACCACCCCAGGACCTTAATGTGCTTCTTCTTGAGCCTCTCCTTTGTTGCCTTGGCCGTGTGTTTTGGGTGACGGTACATCATCCATTTGATATGGTGCAGTTGTCCTGTCCCCTTAGCAGAAAAACACCCCCAAAGCATAATGTTTCCATCTCCATGTTTGACAGTGGGGATGGTGTTATTGGGGTCATAGGCAGCATCCCTCCTCCTCTTCCCAACACGGTGAGTTGAGTTGATGCCAAAGAGGTCTCCTCTGAGCACAACACTCTCACCCAGTTTTCCTCTGAATCATTGGCAGACTTCGGACGGTCCTGTACATGTGTTTTCTTGAGCAGGGGGACCTTGCGGGCACTGCATGATTTCAGTCCTTCACGGCATAGTGTGTTACCAATTGTTTTCTTGGTGACTATGGTCCCATCTTCCTTGAGATCATTGACAAGATCCTCCCGAGTAGTTCTGGGATGATTCCTCTCTGTTCTCATGATCATTGAAACTCCACGACGTGAGATCTTGCATTGAGCCCCAGTCCGAGGGAGATTGATAGTTATTTTGCATTTCTTCCATTTGTGAATAATCACACCAACTGTTGTGACCTCCTCATCAAGCTGCTTGGTGATGGTCTTGTAGCCCCTTCCAGCCTTGTGTAGGTCTACAGTCTTGTTCCTGACATCCTTGGACAGCTCTTTGGCCTTGGCCATGGTGGAGAGTTTGGAATCTGATTGATTGATTGCTTCTGTGGACAGATGTCTTTTATACAGGTAACAACCTGAGATTAGAAGCAGTCCCTTTAAGAGAGCCTCAGCTCATTACCTGTATAAAAGACATCTGGGAGCCATAAATCTTGCTAATGTATAGGGGATAAAATAATTATTTCACTCATTAAAAAACGAATAAATGTCTAGCTTTTTTAAAAGTGCGTTTTCTGGATTTTTTGTTGTTATTCTGTCTCTCACTATTCAAATAAACCTACCATTAAAATTATAGACTGATAATTTCTTTGTCAGTGGGCAAACGTACAAAATCAGCAGGGGATCAAATTATTTCCCCCGCCACTCTCTCTCTATACTGTATGCTATATGCTATATGTATATATACTGTATATATTTGTAAACATGTATGTGTGTGTGTGTGTGTGTGTGTGTGTGTATACAGTATAATTTAAAAGCAAAAAATGTGCCTCGTCACTAGTAGTATGACTTATACTACTAGTGAAGAGCAAAAAGCAACCAGGAGAAAAATGTATTAAGATGGTTAGCAAGTGTAGAAAAAACCTTGAGGGGAACTAGACTCGTCCATTAAAGCAGACATTATCTCTGTGGTTTAACTGGTTTAACGTGCTGCTAGTGCTGATGTTTCAGTCATTAAAATTATGCAGCTTTACTTGTAACTCACCTGTAAAGTGTGCAGGATTTTTCCAAGTTGCTTTCTTGCATCATCAAAGTGTACCGTTTGTATCAAATTTTTAATATTGTCAATTCCACTGACAATGAGTGCTTTTCCGTCAATAAATGTCTCATTGTCGAAATGGTGTTTTCGACTGGATGGATGTTTAAGGTCTATCATCACATTGTAGTAGGAAATAACTTGTATTGCTTTTTCAAAGTTGTTTTTTAATTCCTCTTTTTTACAGGCTATTGACAGTGTCGTTGAGTTCAATGGATCTGGCTGTTAAACAAAACAAAAAACACAGAGAAACATTAATATTATTTTCAAATAAAAAATTTAATATGACTAATTCCAATCCATTCTAACAAGTTAGTGCAAACACAGAAATTAGCTTTGCATTTACATTTAGTCATTTAGCAGATGCTTTTATCCAAAGTGACTTACAAATGATGACAATGGCAGCAATCGATATCAACAAAAGAGCAAAAATATGCAAGTGCTACGACAAGTCTCAGTTAACCTAACGCAGTACACATAGGAAGTGTTTTTTGTTAATTATATAATAAATAAAAGAAAAAAATAGAATAAAAAAAGTGTAGAGAAAGTTAGTGTTGGAGACATTACATAGATAATACATAAAAATAGAATTACAATAGAGAGTACTAGAGTTACAGGGTCAAATATAGATGGAATAGATATGTTTTTAGCCGTTTCTTGAAGATGGGTAAGGACTCAGCTGCTCAGATTGAGATGGGCAGGTCATTCTACCAGGAGAGATCAGTTAACGTAAAAGCCAGTGAAAATGATTTTATGCCTCTTTTTTCACAATAATGAAAATAAAACACTTTTCTCTCTCTTCTGCTGACTGTTATAAGCAGAAGCTGTTCCGGTGAATGACGTAGGACGTATGTGTCGCGGGAACGCCTCTGAGTTATGCTAGTCTCACGAGTTTGTTTACAGGAGCAAAAGAAACAAAGTTTCCTTACTTTTGCACCTCTCTGCTTTTATTGAAATCATCTGACATTTTTCTTTACAAATCCTTGGTTTGTACTTCTAATTCATGACCAGCGTTTTGTTTATGCGTATAACAGCTTTGAACTTCAACTTATAGCTTTGGGCTCTGTTAATCCGTTGGTGATTGCATTGATTTATTGACCCCAAAACCTCATAAAGACTTTCTTGCTGATTTTTCTGCCTTTTTAAGTGGTATTATTCCTCATTTTGATAGGTTTTTAATCCTTGGTGATTGTAATGTTCATGTGTGCTGTCCCTCTAATGTTGGCCAATGACTTCATTAGCCTCATAGACTCATTTGATCTAGTTCAACTGGTGAAAAGTCCCTCATTCACATGGTCATACACTTGACCTTTTGCTGTCCCATGGTTTTTCAGTGCTGGACATTGAATTAGGTGATTACAGTTTCTCAGATCATAAACCTATTTTATTTACTGTTCCTTTGTCATCTCCTGTTGTCAAATCATGTAAACCTGCCTGTATGACTCATATAATATCTTCCAACCCTAGTGATACATTCTCATCAATGTTCAAGGAGCTTTCTCAATCTCTAGTCTCATTTCCATCTGATCAAAGTGCCAAAGAGCCTATACATTGTTTTAATTATTTTTGTACTAATATTTTGGACTCCGTAGCTCCTCTGCAGCTTAAAATGATCCAAACCTAAGTCTGTACCCTGGTTAAACGATGGTACACAGGCTCTTGAACAGATTTGCAGAAGAGCTGAAAGAAGATGGAAGAAAGATAAGCTCCAGATTTCTTATGAAATCCTAAGGTCTTCCTTATCTCAATATCAGAAAGCCGTAAGATTGGCTAAGTCTATGTATTTATCTGAGCTCATTGATAAGAATGTTCATAGACCAAGAATGCTCTTCAATACTATACATGCAGTTGTGAATCCATCTCTTTGTAATTAACTTTCTGAAACAGTTGATATGTGTAAAAGTTTTTAGGCCCATCTCTAATGTATATTTTTTGTCCAACATTTTGGAGAAAGTGTTTTTCACCAGCTGCAGAGATTTTTGAATGACAATAAGATTTTTTGTGTTTTCCAATCAGGTTTTAGAAAGTTTCACTCTACAGAGACAGCACTTGTAAAAGGTTTTAAATGATGTTTTAATGACCACTGATTCCTGTGACTCTGTTGTACTGGTACTATTAGATTTAAGTGCGGCATTTGATACAGTTGACCATGAGGTCTTGCTTGCTCAGCTAGAGCAAGTTGTGGGCATCAGAGGAACTGCATTAAGTTGGTTTCATTCATATTTTAAAAATAGAAGCTTCTCAATCAATATTGGATTACATTATTCTGGGGCGGTCCCCCTGATTTGTAGGGTCCCCGAAGGCTCTATTTTGGCCCCTTTATTGTTTTCTTTATATATGCTTCCTTTAGCCTCTGTTTTTGAAAAGCATGGATTGTACTATAACTGCTATGCAGACAATACTCAACTTTATTTGCCACTGAAGCACAAAAATGGTGTAGACTCCCTCTGTGCCTGTCTTTCCGATGTCAAAGCTTGGATGTCTTTTAATTTTTTTAATTTAAATGAGAGTAAAACTGAGGTCATTGTGTTTCGCTCTTCCGAAGTCCCAAATATTTATCATGTAAATTTTGTTTTTCTATCTCGTTCAGTTAAATCAGATGTAAAAAAGGTGGGTGTCTTTTTTGATAGTGCACTTAAATTTAACAAGCAAATGCATTTAGTTGTCAAATCAAGTTTTCCTATGTCATCCTCCGGAACTGCTTCCGCATATGACAGATGGCGGAAGTGATAGAAAAGTGTTTATTACGTTTGAAATAGATATTTTTCATACAAAAATAATGGATTCGCTACAGGAGGCCTCCCGGAGCCGTGTGAGGCACGGATGCACGCACTTTATTTAATGTGTTTTGGACTGTTAAACAGAAACATCTGAATATTGAACATTTTATTTGAATATTGAATAAAGCAAATCTACAGGAATGGGCAGCTTTAGAAATGTAGTCTGAGCAATTTAACTGATAATCAATCTCAACTCCAAGGTTTCGGGCTGTTTTTGAAGGAGTTATGGTTGATGTTGATGAACTGAGCCCTGAGACACCCCAGTAGCTAGATGTTGCGACTTGGACAACTCACCTCTCCAATACTCCATACTCACTAAAATATTTTTAAATGATTTTAAATAATTGCTGCTGAACACAGTGTCTAATATTTTAATTCCTCCCACACACAGATCGCATATATATATATATAAAACATACTGCAGCGGTACAATAGTTATACCCATTCTCTCAAGAAAGAAACTTGTATTCTTGAGCGCAATTAGAGAAAAAAACAACTTGGAAGTCTTTAGAATTGCGTGGAAAAACAGTATGTCCAGCTATAGACAGGCTCTAAAAGCTGCCAGGACTGAGCATATCCACAAACTTATAGATAATAACCAAAACAATCCAAGGTTTATATGTAGCACAGTGGCTAGATTAACAAATAAACAGACATCAACCGAACTAAATATTCCCACACAGTTTAATAGTAATGACTTTATGAATTTCTTCACCTATAAAATAGATAGCATCAGAAATACAATAACAAATGTAGGATCTACACAATCTTATAATTCAATTTCATTCGTCACTCCCAAAGAAAAACTGCAGTGCTGTGTGAAATCTGTAACTTATCCCAATAATGTTTTTTTCTACTTTTGTCTTCAGGAAAGCCATCATGGACCCTCTATGTCCAGACTACATTCCATCAAAGCTTCCACACAGAGCTGACCACTCCAGAAAAATGGACCGATATCAGAGGTCTCTGAGACGAGAATCAGAGGTATATGAGATGAACACTACAGTTCAGCCTACGGAGGAAGTAGAGGATATGGACACAGATGTAACAGAAGTTAAGTCCTGCAGTGATATGTGTGTTGGAACAGATCTCACTATGAGGGATATTGAAGACATGGAGAAATTGAACACATCTTACAAAGAGCAAGTCAGAAGCCTAGAGTCAAAGGTTCAAACACTCACCCGTGAGAGGAAACAACTGAAATCTGATGTGGATTTAAAGGATGATCAGATCATTCACTTCTACACTGGCATTAACTCCTCCAAAGTCTTCTTCACGCTTCTGACATATCTCACCACTGCTTGGAGTCCGAGAACAGTGAGTCCTCCAACAGCTCTCCAGTTTTACTTAGTCTTAATGAAACTGAGACTTGGCCTCACTCATAAAGATCTTGCCTTCAGTTTTCATTGCAGTTGTGCAACAATCTCTACCATATTTCATGAAAGGTTGAACATAATGGCACAGCATTTCACCTCTCTAATTCATTGGCCTTCAAGGGAAGAAATTAAAAATAATCTTCCTGTCCGGTTCAGAAGCCCCCCTTTCAACTCAGTGAGGTGTATCATAGACTGCAGCGAGATATTCATTGATCGACCAACATCACTCAGTGCAAGAGCAATGACCTACTCCAACTATAAATCCCACAACACCATCAAATTCCTGGTTAGCATCAGTCCAACAATCACAACATTTGTTATTAACTCAAATATTTACTGTCTTGCAATTGATTAAATGTATTAAAAATTAAATTATCTTTTAACTGATTATTTAGAAGGCTGTGTATAATATCACGTTTATGTGACTTATGACAAACACGCTGAACAAAACCATTGGTCACCAGGATGCCTTTTTAAGCCTACACATTTCAGATGAAATGCCTTGTGACAGACAGAGCACTGTGTGACAGATGTTTTACACAAACAGGAAGCCTCTGCAATCAGAAAGTGTTTCTTCAGTTTGTGTGTGCAGATTTCTGTGAGAATTTGCTGTCTGTAGAAAAGATCTAGTTTTGGCCTGATCTGAGCCCAGTGCTCTTCAGAGAACTGTACCTTTTGAGTGTGACACTCCTGTGTTGTCCAAATTACAAAGTATGATGTTTTTAGTTCACACACTGCCTTTTTCCTCTTAACTTGTGCATAGTTTGCATGGTCCTTTTTAAGCTCAACATTTTTCCCCAGACAGAAATCCTTACTTTTGATGGCATCAGGTATAGACATATTTGCAAACTTAAGTGGGCAGTTTATTTCAAGTGTAGCAGGTGGGCAGCACTTGCAATGGACTATCCTATCTGGGCTGGCTCCTAAATGTGGAAACTTTGGATTTACTACTAACCCAACTTCTTTCACCCTCAAGCTGTCATGACAAGTCATCTGGTTTTAAGTAAAGGCTTCTCTCGCTAGTTTTTTATTGTTATTTCCCCAAGCTAACGATGGTGCATTTCTGATGGATGTGTAACCCATGATTTTAGAAGTCAAGCTAGCTTGACTTGTCTTGCATCTTAACACTTCATTAAAGTGACTTGCAGTGATCTGTCTCGGTCTCTGCTCAAACCACTGTTCAGAAGAAGAATGACCCCGTGTACTCTCTTGGAGGTGCTTACAATTCAGTTCACTAAAGTGTGCAGGGATGATTTTATCCAGCTCATTTAGTAGTTAATCTTGTGACAGTAAACTGTGCTTCTCATTAAACAAATTTGTAAGGGGCTTGGGCAGGTTTGTTGCATTTACAGTGCTGTCAGTACAATGTGTTTCACTCTGAACCACTACTTGTGATTCCTTGAGTGGTTCTGCCTCAGCTACAGTGAGAATATCAACCCTGTATGTGCTATCCTGCTCTCCCTCAGATGCAGTGTCTGTGTCACTACCAAAAGCCATAGTGGTAAACAGTGCACAGTCTGGGATTCAATTCTGAAATCGGAATCACATTGAAGTCATAATCAAATTTATGTGTAGCACATATCATTTCCAACAACTTAGTAACACATTTTTATAGGTAATCCAAATATGTACAATGTCAAAATCATAGCTACTTCTCAATGACCTGCCGTGCCCCTACAAAGTTCCTATTTGAACAACGTGTGTGTTTATGACAATGTATGCAAAACATGAAATATGAAAATATATTCCTATATGACTTTCAAGGATATAGTCACATACATTGAAATATACATGGATTTATGCACACACAAGTGCTACTATATTCATGTGCATATCAATGTTTGTGGCTATATCCATGAAAACCATGATAATATGATAATAATTCATGTGTTTTGCCTACATTTTTTTCATTTATCTTGCTTTACCTTCAAGGACTTAAAAAGCTTGCTTGGTGAGACTGGTGTGACTACAGTGGATGTGATGGGATCCCTACTCTGAATTGCTCTTTGTCTGACAGGTTTGGAAAAGTCAATGTCTGCCGCTGGTTTTGGATCAATCTAAAACAAAGTGGGATTATACACTGACTAATCTGCTTTTATTTAAAACCAACAACACCTGATGAATTAGAATGTAATATTAGTTAGATAAAAAAGACACGTTTGAATTGCATGCACCTTCTTGTTTATTCGTGACCACACACAGGGCTCAGATGTTACAGATGGAGCGTTCAAACCCTTTCTCACACATTGTTCCACCGCAACAAGGATCGAAGCAACATGGCTACACACTTCACCTAATCTAACCACAAACATTTAAAAACGTATGGAATAATTCTGTATGGAGTAAGTTATAACGGAACAAAATAATTAATTTATTAGAATTCAGTTAGCAACGTAAGTTATTATTAACATAGACATACAGACTTAACGTACCCAGCATGCAAGTGCAATGCCCACTAATGACCTTCCCGGTTACCTTAGCAACGAACCAAGCGGAGTACGTTTTTGACAACGTTTGACTTGCTCCAATCTTGCCAAACACAAGATAAACGTTGTCCACATTGTATGAGCGAATGCTTCCAGCTTTTCTGCTAACAAAGTAATTGTAGGCATCCAGACTACGATATGCCTTTACCGCTTGTCTTTTGTAGACGCGCTCGGTCTCAACCAGATAATGATACACGTCTGGATACGTTATTTCAGGTAAACGTTTAACGTTCTGAGTGAAAAGTTGTCGCCTCAGTATTTGATTTAAGGGGTCCGGTAATTCAAATTTATCGTCTATTCTTCGTTTTTGAAAATATCTGTTCTGTTTCAGCTAAACTTAAAAAGTATGTGCAAGTCATTTTGTTTTGACAGGTCTGTGATTTATAAATGGCGCTACCGGAAATGCTTCAGGACCAGACATGCACAGTAGCGTTCCAACGGTTTTGTTATTGTTTACATCCTTGAAATGGTATATATATATATATTTATATATATTAGGGATGCACAATATATCGGCCACCATATCGGTATCGGCCGATAAATGCCAATTTTTCTGTTATCGGTTATCGGCCCGATAAGAAAATTTGGCCGAAATCTTTAAGCCGATAAATAATGCATTATTTTCTTCAGAGACACTTCAGATGTGCGCTGTTCGCCATGATGGTTTTGAAAGGCTTGAAATATGATTGGAATCACTTGGAAAAGGACAATACACTTAAGTGCAACATGTGCAGAGCAAGTCTGTCATAAAGGCTAAACATTACTGTAAATGACGTTGTGTAATCTTTGTGCGCTGTGTTTAGTGCGTGCGTTGAGCGCATCCACAACGGCGCTACACCTCCGTGACAGTTAAGTTCGCTTGTGCAAGCCTTTTGTGCAAGTGTACGTAGTAATATTGTGTTTATTTAATGTATATCTGCTCTATCTCATATAGAATGCGTTTGGTTAATTAACAGAGCGTTAATAGAGCGCTTCAGTTTGCCGGTGATCATCTTTAGCTCAGCGCACGCAGCTCAAACAGCAGCGCACAACTAATAACTATGATTGGGACTGTCGTGTATATACATTCTTATGAGAACATTATTATAATAAAACGTTGTGAATTCTTTGGGTTTAGTTGCCGTGTTTCAGCGCGTTGTTACGGGAAGCCAAGTGCGCGTAGGGCTGTAGTCAAGTCCACCTTTGTCGAGTCCAAGACAAGTCCAAGTCCAAAGAGGTTCGAGTCCGAGTCAAGACCGAGTCCAAAGAGGTTCGAGTCCAAGTCAAGTCCAAGTCCAAATGAGACGGTCAAAACAGAGAAAGAAAAAAATCTTCTTCAAAACCACATACTTAATTATTGATAATTTATGTGATACGAGAGACGGCATATCTTCTATTCTAATATAATCATTTTGCATTATTGTTTGTAATGATCTAAAGCATGTGCAGCAACACTGTAGGATCAAATTAGGTTATTTTATTTCTCCTCCTGAGACCCAGCTGTGGAGTTTTTGCCTCTGTAGTGGACATTCTATTTTAGTGTATTTCTCTGAGACCTCACATGTCACAGTTATAAGCCTGGATGTCCTGTACAGAGCTCATTCAGGGCTTCATAGAGATACTAAAGGTTTTTTAAACCCTCTCCTATGCCTTTAAAGATGGCAATATTTATATTTTATATATTTATAATTATAATATATTTTATATTTATTTAGTGAAAAATTGTACATCCTTATGGAAATATGATTATATTCTGTAATGTCTTTTACATCTGAATCATTTTCAGATTGTTTGTCATAAAGCAACATCTCAGGAAAATGTTATGGGTTTTCAAATTCAAATATAACTTCCTGTTATGAAACAGGACATCATTTCATACATGCTCAATGTAGAGGACACCAGGACTAAAATCATGTTTATTATGCAGTTTGGGAGACAACAATTGAATAGGGAAATAAATTATATATCAGTTTGCTTATGAAATATTATATATTATTATGAAAATCTGGCCATGTATTACTCCCATTATGATTAGTTTTCAACATTCTGTCCCAACAGCAACACATTAATATGCAAATTAGATACAGTGTATAGGTACACTGTGTTTAATGGGAAACCAGTTTATGGAATTTTTTACACACATATTGCATAAAACAAAATGGTATATCAAATAATTTTGTTATACATTTTAAAACATAGTTGAGAATCATCCTTAAACAAAGTTTAGTATAAAAAAATCCTGAAACCCAAAATGTATTTGGTGATTTAAAAAACTCCCATTGATTTTGCTGCTTATTCATGCCATTTAATTTAAGTCCTTGTATCCTCTACAGAGGACATATAATCAAATATGAATAAAATAGAGTTTTAAAAAAAAAAAAATTCTTATGGTCTAAACAATGTAATGACATAAAACTTTTTTTTAGGGGGTCTCAGGAGGATATTTTAGGTTTAGCAATTTCACTTATATTTGACCAATTCTCGATTTTGTAAGATTTTATCTAGTCAACTTGAAAATGTAACTACAACATGATTCAAGAAACTTTCTCTTTATTAAACCTCTAGTTAAAGAAAAGTATATTCTAAGTGCACCACGCATGACGTTGTCTTCATGATGTAAATGTGAAACAAATCACTAAATATCTTTGCAGAAAAGATTAACTACAACTACATCTTGTACAAACTTATATTATGCATATTAGGCTATATGTTCTGAAATAATACAAGACAAATGCTCCAAAAAACTCAAGTAATTCCAATTCAAGGTCAAGGTCAAGGTCAAGGTTTCTTTATTTGTCACATGATAAATTATACAGAGTATAATCAAAAGTGAAATGTAGGTCAAATCAGGTTGTCAAAATGACTGAAGGTATAACACCTAGAGTGCTATTATTAACTATAAAGGCTCTGTAAAACAATGAACAGCAGTTCTCAGCCTGTCACCCTGATGCAAACCTGAAAGATCAGATATACAGTACATGTACAGTAAGTTTCTTCATGGGTTTTGTATTCAATTACGCTGCTTTTCCATTGTTTTTTCTATGTAAACATGGACGCGTTTGACTGTTGCGCTCGCGTCTCTTGCAGCGTCTCGTGCATGAGCTTTCACGGCTTTCTAAAAATGCGGCACTCAAGTTATTAAAAGATGTTTAACTCACATCTTGTATTTTTCCTATTTCACTGCCCGCATCAACACAAAAACACACTCTGTGTGAATGGCATCTAGAGAGCATCACACGTGAGCGGTTAATCATGTGCACCAACATGCGGGTGGATTGTTCTTTTCTCTTTACTGTTATTATCAAAGTGTCTAATTCTAGCGTTTGGTAATATTTCTATTCAAAATCACGATTCCTCGATTTATAAAAAAAAATCTAATTGTGGCAAAACATTAAATTCGAATTAATCGATAAAATCTGATAAATCGCCCAGCCATTGCCACAGTGTTTGCTTATTTTTTTTTACTTTATTTACGTTTTTGTGTAATTTATTTAATTTTACATCCAGTTGTATTCCGTGCCTCCGGGCTTTATTCGTTTTGCTCTTTTTCGTTCTTTTTCTTATTCATTTGGTGCCACGGCGTTTGATGATTGTCTGTTGTTGTTTTTTTACATTTAAACATTTTGCAAGTTTGTAATTTTATATTAGGCTTATAGCATGGTAATGGTGTATTTTTATTCGTTTTGTTAATTAAAGTCCCATGTTTATTGCAGAAAATGTGTCGTTGTAAGTTATAGATAAGCAATTGACCTGAAATGAAAGTGAAAGCAAAATGCGCGTGAAGGAAAATGAGAGGGAAAACTCCAACGAACTTTGTACAACCAAACTGTATTATGCAACTTGCCGACAGCGTGTCTGTGGCCAAAATAAAGATGATTTATGCCTCCACGCAGCGCGCACACTCAGAGCCAGGCGCACACTCATATGACGCAGCTGTGCATTTAACAGGCGACCAATGACAATGCCCGTTCTAGATGGAGTTAAACCAGTTACGTTACCCGTTTGCGGAACAAGTGAGCCAGATTAATGGTTTTGTTTTGAAAGATAAAAAAAAGCATATATTGCTGGACTCGGTCGAGACCAACTTGAACATTTGGCGAGTCCAATGACCAAGTCCGAGACAAGTCCGAGTCCAAATACCAACGAGTCCGAGACAATAGAAAAACGTCTCCAGTCCGGACTCGAGTCCGAGACCGGACTCGAGTACTACAGCCCTAGTGTCCACGAGTTACACATCTGACTAGCGCATAACTTAGTTTAAAATAACTTGTGCATTTCCGTATTTTTGTGCATATATAAGTTGTAAAATTATGTTTATGTTCTATAAATATCTGATTCTCATGTAGCCTAATTAACCCGCTATATCAAGCGATTCAGTTTACCGGTGTTCATTCTGCTTCTTACAGCGCACGCAGCTCAAACAGCTGCTATTTAAAACAGTGGTAGCCTATTCATTTGTTACTTTTTCAAAATCACTGAAGCATTATTAATAATAACCATATGAAGGTGCCACATGTGCCAAAATTTTCATATCGGTGCATCCCTAATATATATATATATATATATATATATATATATACAGTATATATATATATTAGTGGTGGGCATAGATTAATTTTTTTAATCTAGATTAATCTCACTGTAATCTTGGAATTAATCTAGATTAAAATGGCTCATTTGAATTCTGCCAAGGCATTCAGAATATGTGTGCTACCCAAATAATGACTAAAAGTAAGTCTTTGAGAACGGGTTTCTCAAGCCAGGTGGATTAGACCAGGGCTCATCTCCTGTTTCCAAAATGCATCACAAACTTTAATCTCTTCCGTCCCAATTACGAAAAAAACTGGAGGAAAATCCCGTTCCACTCCCGGAAGAATGACTCCCATTCCCTCCCACTCCCGTGTTGTATTTTTTTTTTTTTTTGATAACTGTCAATTACAGTAAAAATATAGTACAGATCACAGCGTGCCCACCTTATTAGTTGAATAAAACCCAAAATGTCGTTTTTGTTATTATATTGAACTGAAAGCCATCTTATGCACAGTGTTGCACAGATTAAATTTCATGTAAATCATCCATGCTAACACACACGTCTTCTATTTTTATTTTTTAGACATTTCACTCTCTATAGATATATTTTTCAAAGACGGAGTTTCGAAGTTTCTCGCTCAAGTTCACATGAGACCTAAAGCGCATCCTGTTTGCTTAAAAGCGCAACATTTCGTTGTTATTCTGAGTGCACACAAATAAACGTAGAGTCTTTACAGATTCGAAAGATGTATTAGGCTACTTTTATCTGTATGACCAAGAATGACGGAGATGTAAGAGCAAGTGAGCGCACCGGAGCCTGTCCTGCAGCAAACGCTTCCACACAAACACTTCAATAGCGCACATTTCTCTAGGTTAACATCATATTGAGCGCCATGTAAAGTTACTACATACATCTTTCAGATGAAAAGCCATATTTGAGGTTGATGAATGATAGGTGAGCGTTTGGATGTCCTGCCTGATTGTACTACCACATAGACCAGCCGTTAACAATCTGTCCATCACGGACTGCGAGCCTCTAGTTCAAGACTGCTCGCCCCTACAGTGCAATTCGCCAGGTATACATCCGGCTAAAATATCAGGGTGAAAGTCATCATAGCTTGCGTAGTATAGACCCAGCTCCCAACCCAACTTTGAGAATAGATTAACAGCGATATTTTTTATCGCCCGATAAGAGTCTCACGTTAACGCAGCACGTTAACGCCGATAACGCCCACCACTAATATATATATATATATATATATATATATATATATATATATATATATATATATATATATATATATATATATATATATACTTACCAAAATTATAAACACAACAATTTTGTTTAAATATATTCAAATATATTTTTATTGTGGCCTAAGGCACAACAGTGCAATAATCATGCTGTCTAATCAGCATCTTGATATGCCACACCTGTGAGGTGGATGGATTATCCACCTCACAGGTGTGGCAAAGGAGAAGTGCTCACTAACACAGTTTTAGACAGAGTTGTGAACAATATTTTAGAGCAATAGGCCTTTTGAGTACATAGAAAAAGTCTTAGATCTTTGAGTTCAGCTCATGAAAAATGGGGGCTAAATAAAAGTGTGGCGTTTCATCACCAAACAACAATGACATATGGGTACAGTTATTTTATACACTTCAAAACTGTTGCAACATAGGTGGAAATACAATTTTTAAGTACAAAGTTATGTTTCCATCTTTGTTGCCACAGTTTGGAAGAGCATTTTTCTCTTCTAAAGAAGGGGGTGTACTTTTGTCCAAATAATGAATGTACAAGTCATTGGTATTTGGTGATTAATTTTTGGCTCAAGGTCTGCATTTAAAGTCACACCAGAGGTGTTCAGCTGGGTTTCTGCAGACCAGTCAAGTTCTTCCACACTAACTGAATCATCATTTCTCTTTGATCCTTGTCTTATACACAAAGACACTGTCATGTTAGAATAGAAAAGGATCCTGTCCAAACTGTTGCTATAAAATCAGAAGCACACAATTCCCTAGAATATTATTATATGCTTAAACTTTGAGATTTGTACTCATGGAAATTACTAAAGTAGTCAAACCTTTCATTACAAGGGGGTAACCCAATACTTTTGGCAATATAGTGTGTCTATAGTCTTACCTTTTTGAAACCTTTGTCAATGCTCCCGCAAACCTCTGCAGTAGCACGTAAAATGGCCATTCTTGTGATGTCTTGATGATTTTTTGAATTTATTTTTTGCATAATATGAAAGGTCTGAGCACCAATCAAAAGAGCCAGTAGGAGAAATGTGCTCCTCATTCTCAGAATCAGATGATTGAGAATATGAAGAATGACTCAGCTGCATGAAAGATCAGCTGCCCTTGATCAATCTGCTATGAGCTCAAACTTGTGAGCTGTATAATATATTATAGAAAATTTGCATCATTACTTAAAGATACTAACATTTGTATAGATATCACACCATGACCTGCGCAGAAGCCTATCTAGAACACAGCCTTCAACATTTTATTAAGCTTACCTTATCACAGAAATATATTGCCGGCAGCCATATCACCCTGCAGCATAAGACTTGTTGCCCACTGAAGCTAAGCAGGACTGAGCCTGGTCAGTACCTGGATGAGAGACTCCTGGGAAGACTAGGTTGCTTCTGGAAGAGGTGTTAGTGAGATCAGCAGGGGTGGCTCACCCTCTGGTCTATGGGGGTCCTAACGCCCCAGTATAGTGATGGGGAAACTATACTGTAAAAAGCACCGTCTTTCGGATGAGACGTTAAACAGAGGTCCTGGCTCTCTGTGGTCATTAAAAATCCCATGGCACACCTCGTAAAGAGTAGGGGTGTAACCCCGGTGTCCTAGCCAAATTCCCACCACTGACCCTTGTCCATCATTGCCTCCTAATAATCCCCTTCCAATTGATTGTCTCTATGACTCTCTCCTCTCCACCTATAGCTGGTGTGTGGTGAGCACACTGGCACCGTTGTCCTGTGGCAGCTGTCGCATCATCCAAGTGGATGCTGCACACTGGTGGTGGTTGAGGAGACACCCCCCCAATATTACATTTGCATTTATTCATTTAGAAGACGCTTTTATACAAAGTGACTTACAATTGAGGAATACAATAAGCGATACATTATAAAGAGGCAAATAGACACAGGAAGTGCTTGTAATACAAATGTATAGAGCAATTGTTCAGAGCAAATTCTAGCCAGGCAGTGAGAGGTTAAGGCAAAGAGAGCAAAGTTAAGGTAAGAGAGCGAAGGTTTTTTTTTAAGATGAAGTCAAGTGATGACGGAAGATGAGTTTTCAGGTGTCGCTTGAAAATTGTCAGGGATTCAGCATTCCGGGTGGCGGTGGGAAGTTCATTCCACCAGCCAGGAATGGTGAATGAAAACGTTCTGGAGAATGATTTTGTGCCTCTCTGTGATGGCACCTCGAGGCGACGCTTGCTCACAGATCTCAGACTTCTTGAGGGGATGAAGATTGTTATAAGTGAGTGGAAGTAGGAGGGTGCTGAGCCTGTGGCTGTTCTATTTGCAAGCATCAGTGTCTTGAACTTGATGCGAGCTGCACCCGGGAGCCAGTGCAAGGAGACAAAGAGAGGTGTAACATGGGCCCTTTTGGGTTCACTGAAGACTAGTCGTGCTGCTGCATTCTGAATCATCTGTAAAGGTTTCATTGTGCATGATGGAAGTCCAGCTAGAAGAGCATTGCAGTAGTCCAGTCTAAAAATGACAAGGGCCTGGACAAGAAGTTGTTCTGCATGCTGTGTAAGGAAGGGCCTGATCTTTCTGATGTTGTGCAATGCAAAACGGCAAGAACGAGCAGTTTTTGCAATGTGATCTTTGAAAGTCAGTTGGTCATCAAAAATTACACCAAGACATACACAAGACATTACACCCACATGATTGTGAAGCTCTTTGGGTGTACAGCAATACACAATAAAGCGCAATATAAATGCATCATTCATTCATCATCATTCAAGGAAAACCGCTGGGCTGGGGCAAGGTTACGTACAGCTCCCCCAACATCACGTTTAGTGTCGGGTGCCTGCACGAGGAAGTCCTCTCATTTCTGGTGCTGGAGCAATCCACCGCAGGTATGGTCCTGGTACTCCCGTGGCTCACCTTACATTCTCCTCACTTGGATTGGAAGTGCAACAAGGTCCTACGGTGGAGTGAGTACTGTCTCCAACATTGTCTGTCCCGAATGCATCAACTACTGGACCCTGAATTTACAGACTGTCAATAACCCATATCCATTACTTCTGGTTCCGGCTGCCCTCGAGGAACTTGCATCTTCTCCAAAATGGACCTGCAAAGCGCCTACAACCTCATTCGAATCCATCCTGGAGACGAGTGGAAGAAGGCCTTCATCACACCTACTGGCCACTATGACTATCGGGTGATGCTGTATGGGCTTGCCAACTCACCGTCTATCTTCCAGGGATTCATGAATGAGGTGTTCTGGGAGTTTCTTCACCAATTCGTCATTGTCTACATCGACGATATCCTCATCTACTCCCGGAACCTGGTTGAACATTGCAACCACGTGGAGCAGGTCCTTCAGACACTCAGAGAATACCACTTATACCTCAAGCTGGAGAAGTGCGAGTTCCACCGGACTACCATCCAGTTCATCGAGTACGTCATCTCTCCTCATGTAGGGCTGATGGACAACAACAAGCACCGAGCCATTCGTGACTGGCCCTTACCTTCATCAGTGAAATAATTACAGCATTTTCTGGGTTTCGCCAACTTCTATCGTCATTTTATCCAATCCTTCAGTATGATAACAGCACCACTCACCTCCATGCTCCACAATAAACCTAAGACTCTGTCCTTGCCTTTGGAGGCCCAAAGAAGCTTTGACCAGCTGCGAGAAACCTTCTGCACCACTCTCACCCCAATACACTCCGCTCATCGGAAGCCGTTCATTGTGGAGGTTGACGCATAGACCGTGGGTGTCGGATTAGTGCTGTCTCAATCTAGCGGAGAGCCTTCTAAGCTTCATCCCTGTGCATACTTCTCCTGCAAGCTATCCCCGTTGGAGCAAAACTATGACATCGGAAACCGTGAGTTGTTGGCTATCAAGCTTGCACTAGAGGAGTGGAGACACTGTATGGAGGGAGCCATCCATAATTTACAGGTCATTACTGACCACCGGAATCTAGAGTACCTGCGAGAGACAGACCCGTTGGGCGCTCTTTATTCATTCGCTTTAATTTTATGGTCACCTACCAACCTGGGACCCAGAATTCCTGTGCTGACGCTCTCTCACATCTCCACCAACCCTTGCAAAACATTACAGCCCCAGAAGCCATTCTTCCTCCAGCCCTCATTGTAAGTCCCATTGAATGGTCTGTGGATGAGGATATTCGACAAACCATGACTATATCACTATATTACTGACCTGCCAAAGTCTGACTCCTACACCTGTGTCCCGGTCGACCGGTTCTCCAAAGCCTGTAAACTGATCCCACACCCCGTACTACCTACCTCCAAACAAAACCCAGAATTGCTATTTACTCACGTCTTCTGAAACTTTGGCTTCCTGGAAAACATCATCTCCAATCGTGGACCACAGTTAATCTCAAAGGTCTGGTGAGCCTTCTTCCACCTCCTAGGAGTCTCCCTTAGTCTCACCTCTGGATACCACCCACAATTCAAAAACAAGACTGAGCGGTATATTCAAGATATTGGGAGGTACCTTCACAGTTACTGTGGCAGTAACCAGTATGCCGAGTTTGCACAAAACTCACTCCTCCAGTACTCCACCAGTTTCAGTTCCAGTGCGTACTCGGCTACCAGCCCCCCTTATTTCCCTGGGATGGAGAGCCCTCGGGAGTCCCAGCCGTGGACTACTGGTTCAGGGAGAGCGAAAGGGTGTGGTACTCAGCACACATCCATTTCCAGCAGGCAGTTAGGAGTAGGGTTGGGTACCGAAACCCGGTACCAATATGGCACCGGTACCTATGTAACCGGTATGTAGATTACTAGAACCGAATCAGAACACAGATTTCGGTGCCTCATTTCTGCACCATGCCCGAGCAATCGGTTTAAATATTTGCCCTTTGTTTCTCCGAAACAGACGTAAAAAGCATCATCACCAGCACCGCATGTGAAAAAAATAATTTCCCTTAAATCTTTGTAGTAACATTAGTGTGCTGTTTTCACATTCCAACTTTAAAGCACATCTCAGAAAATGATTCACTAGGCTGTCACTTCTAGTTGGACATGTGTGGACTCGAATGCTGTAGCATGTAGCATGATCAATCATAAAATCAGTAGCCTACAAACAGTTCGCAATTAAATCCATACCCTATCTTTTATTATAACCCGATAAAATCAATCCATGGAGATGAACATCGTCGGAGATGTTTAATCCACAAGCATTCTGAGCATTATTCCTGTTTGCTGGTGTTCACATCAATTCCGAATTCGTTATTTTAGGTTAGGCTATTTAACTCAATATAAAAGCAATTATGCTATGCCTAGCATTCTTTTACATTACTGAGCATAGCAAATAAATTGGTTGTAAAACGGTCACATGTTTTACTTTTAGTCTGCTTGTTACGGTCCAAAAAAAAAACACATTAATACAGTCACATTACTACATACATTGTGGTGACAAAAAACAGTGGTAACAAATGGAGGAAACCTGGCAAGACCAACAGAATAGGATAAATAATGTCTTGTTGTGCCTTTAGATGTCAGAATCGGAATGTAAAGATATTAATTTTTATATTATCCTTGTTGAAGACACCATTTGAATCTAAACACATGGTTGCAAGCTATTAAATGAACCAACTGGACTGATGAAACCTGCAATGATTACCCTACTATTAAAGCATGAATTGTAAGATGAGAAGAGTAGGATGTAAGCAATAAATATACATAAGAGTCACATATGCATTTCATACAGGGCATAATGTATTGCACGTCCTGATTTTGCTGAGTTAGATCTGTTCCTGGGTCAACATATATTGTTGACCCTAGAACAACATTTTAATCCAAAAATTTAATCTTGACCATTTCCCTACACCTAATCCTAACCTTAACCAGGAGTAATCCCTAAAATCAGAGGAAATTATAGATGAATGACACTGATGTACAAGCAACAAACACTGATTGTAAGCCTAAACTTCACAAACATTATAAACTTGTTCTTCAAATCTGACTGGTTAATAACAATGTTGTTCCAGGAACATGTCGCACTTGGTCAAATCAGGTTCTGCATAATGTATTAGCCCTACACTTACAAGCATATGTAGAACCTGAGTAGACAGGCCCACATTACCATGGACTCTCACACATCAAAGGAACATGATAAGATTATTTTCTTGGACATGTGCGAGTCGTAAAATTAACCAACTCCAGTAAGGACATCGCTCCGTCTGGAGGACCCCTTGCTTATCTCTGCAAAATACACAGGAAGGGAGAGATTTATAGAGCCACATCCTTGAGCGACCCAATAACCCGGAATCTCGTGACCATTTAACTAATAATTCAATGATTTTTGTCAACAAGGGAAGACGGGATTACGATGAGACTAAAATAATTACCAGATCACATGCACTTCTTTGTGTCTCTTCTCATGCAAGGAACACCCAAACTTTTATTGACTTTCTCCCAAAAGACATTCATTTATTCCATCACCATTAGAACAAATATACCCATGAAGGACGTGCTTAATGTCCTTCATATCCTTGGTGTGATTATTTAGAATGTAGGATGTTTTAATCTGAAAAAAATTGACTACTTCTGAGATATAAACAAATTGACTACTTCTAAAAAAATGGACTACTTCTGAGATGTAGGCTATACCTAAAAGTATTCTAAGTATATTTGGCTTGTATTTGCTCTTTTTATTGAGTAGCGTATTAAACTTCCTTTTTTTACACATAGTTTTACGTACTGTTTAATAAACTTACCTGTTTAAATTTATAACAAGTTTTGGTATATATAGCTTAGTTGGCTGGTTGTCAATTTTAGTGTCATTTTGTTATATGTTTTGTCATCCAATACAATAGATTAGTTTACAAATATTGATAAAACAAAATAGATATGTTTTTAATTGTGAGTCTGTGAATTTTTATTGACAGGCATTTTTATTTTAGGTGCATTATTATATTATATATATATATATCATTATCAGAAAAAATATGAATATAATGAACGACTCATAAAGATCTTGATAATTTGGTTGCGGTCAATTAATCTTGTAGGAGCTTAAAGTAGTCTGCTGTAAAACATACATTGTCACTGAACTGATATGAAAAAATTTTGCAACATTACCTAAAGATATGAACATTTGTATAGATATCACATCAAGGCTTGTTCGGAAGACTATCTGTATATACAGTATGAAATACAACCTTTGTCATTTTATCAAGATGGTTATATCTTAAATGTTCCTAGGTGGGACATCAGGACACACACAGCTAAATTCCTGAACACTCCTTTAATTATTCTAAATCTTCTACATCTCTTATTCTAAACTAGATCTGAACCTCTATTGTCTGTTGGGTTACACTACATCCCCCTTTCATTTACAACATCTCTTGTTAGTATTCAATACACTGAAATTAACACTGTTGCATATCTTACTTTCTCAGGAAACATCTTAACAACGTATAACATTGAACTTTCTTTCCTGAGCTGGAAGTCAGGGTAGACTGCAAGAACATTCGCTGAGCTGGTTCTGGAAGAACTGTAAGGTGTGCTCTGTTCCTTCTCAGTGTTCCCAACTCAGTTTTTACCTGATACGATCTGGGTGTTAACAATTCTCTCTGGACCGTTTCAGTGATCTTCGATGTTCTGATCCACACTTTCTGCCCAGGTACGATAACTGGTAGATCTTTTGCTCTGTGCCTGGATCTGAATGTTTCTTGTTCTTTTTCTTTCAATATCCTGTCTTTCCTTCTGAACGATTTCAAATCAGGCCATTGCGGTGCAAGAGACCCTTGCCCGTCATTACCGTCCTACCCGCTTAAATCGAACTATTGATCGCTGCAATGGCAATATCACAAATGCTTATAGAACGATTTGCAGACCTCCCCTCTGGAAATCTGACCACAATGTAATTGATTTCCTGCCCAAGTATAGGGCTGCTGTGAAGACAGCAAAGCCTCTTCTTAAGCAGATACATGTGTGGTCTGACAGGTGCAAAGAGCGACTAAAGGATTGTTTTGAAGAGATTAATTGGGACTTTTTTTCAGTCATGTCAGGATGCCGATGAACTCACAGACACTATAACGTTGTATATCAAATTTTGTGAAGATTCTGTATCTGAAACTAAAACTGTGAACATTCTTCCTATTAAAAAGCCTTGGGTATCTAGACAGCTGAAAATGTGTCTTAGTGAAAGAAAGGTTGCTTTTTGCTCTGGAAATACAGAATTACTGCGTGTGAAAAGGAGACAGTTGAGGGGGGAAATTCTCAAAGCAAAATTTGATTTTATAACAAATTGAGGGTAATTTTTTAACAGGTAATATCAGACAGGCTTGGGAGAGACTAAATACACTAATGGGCAGGTCAAATAAAAATAAAATAGTTTGGTCAGAAATTTTCAAACTTTTATTAATGATTTGAATAATTTTATTGTAGATTCTATACAGTGGAAGGCAAGACAGAATGTGATGAGATAAAAATCTTAGTGTAGAGCAGCGGTTCTCAATTCCAGTCCTCGCTCCTGTGTTCCGATTGACATGTTCCTACACAGTGTCCATTGCTCCCTACTCCCTGAGCTGGGGAAATCCATTGAAGTTTACTTTGCGAGGACTGGAATTGAGAACCGCTGGTGTAGAGGAATCTATAGTTATTAAGGAGACAGGTGTTATTGCAAGTCTTAGAAAACTAAAGTCGAATGAGACTACTGATCCAGATGGTCTAAAAGTCTGTCTGCTTAAAGCCTGTGCTCCTCAATTATAGGGAGTTTTTACAAGGCCATTTAAATTTTTCAAATTTAAATTTCTTCAAAATGCTGAGCCAAAATTATGGAAATACTTAAGTGATTCAACTTGTGGTTAAAAAAAGCCAGGTGCAAGTATGCCAAATGATTACCGGCCTATTGCAATAACTTCTATATTATGTAAGACTATGGAGTGAGTTTTAGCTAGTTACCTAACTTCAAGCGTGGCCTATGAGCAAGATCCACTTCAGTTTGCATATAAGAGTAATAGAGGAACAGATGATGCTGTACTGACTCTTCTTTATACAATTACTAAACATCTTACAAATCCTAAAGGATATGCTAGGATTCTATTTGTAGATTTTAATTCAGCTTTTAATTCAATGAAGACACATCTTCTTTTAAAAAGGCTAGTGGATCTTAATATTAATCAAGGGCTCGTCCTTTGGATTATACATTTTCTTTAGAACATTTAAATATGCTGATGATATGGCCCTGGTTGGCCTGTTGGAAAAAAACAAACCATACAAATGATCTGGCCTACCCGAACCACATTAAGGCTCTTGAAACTTGGTGTCGCTCTAGCCAATTAGAAATTAATGTTGCCAAGACTAAATAATTAATTATGTGTAAAAAATGAGATGTGAGCCGAAGCTGAAATTGTGGAACATTTTAAGTATCTTGGATCAATTTTGGATTCTCAGTTGAGTTTTGCTGATAATTCAGAGTACATTTTTAAAAGATGCTCTCAGCGACTTTTTCTTCTCAGACAGTGTCACGAATCTGGTTGCCACTCACCACACTACAGCTGCACATCACCCATGGACTACAACTCCCATCATTCACTGCACTATGACACACACATTCCCATCCACCATTGCACCAATCACACAGCTGTCACCAATCACTCATTAACCCTGATTGTCTCACCACACCTGCACCTCATTCACACACACACACACACACATATAAGCAGCACACTTCCATACAAACACTGCGAAGTCTTGTTCTTGCCCCGGCTGACATTTCTGAGCGTTACCATTCCCTCTGAGTGCTACTTCTGTGTTTGACCCCGGATGGCCTTACCTTGGAACTCTAAACCTGTGCTCTGTCACGAATCTGGTTGCCACTCACCACACTACAGCCGCACATCACCCATTGACTACAACTCCCATCATTCACTGCACTACGACACACACATTCCCATCCACCATTGCACCAATCACACAGCTATCACCAATCCAGCCTAACCATAGATCCAGTCGACCAGCTACTAGGTCTACGGCAGGGGTCGCTGGCAGGTCAGGCGCCCACCAGGGCGGGGCAGAAGAGACAGCAGAGACGTGAAGTGACACTGGGTAAACTGCTGTGGTGTGACGAGACTCTGGCAGGTCAGTGGAGACGTGAGGTGACTCTGGCAGGTCAGCGGAGATGTGAGGTGACTCTGGCAGGTCAGCAGAGACGTGGGCGAAATCTTCTGTAAAGACTGGTCAAAGGCGTGTGGATCCAAGTGCAGTAATATTTATTTAGACAGAGGCAGAATCAAACAGGCAATGGTCAGCGGGCAATAAAAGGAATATCAGAGGCAGAGCAGAGACATAAACAATACCAGGCAGGGTTCGAGGTCACAAGCACAGGTTCAATAATACTGTATAATTGAACCCACGACCTTTGCGCTGCTAACACAATGCTCTACCACTGAGCCACAGGAACATAGTTGCCGTGTTTCAGCGTGTTGTTACGGTAAGCCAAGTGCGCATCCACGAGTTACAAATCTGACTAGTGCATAACTTAGTTAAAAATTTCATTTCCGTATTTTTGTGCACATATAAGTTGTAATATTATGTTTATGTTCTATAAATATCTGATTCTCATGAAGCCTAATTAATCCGCTATAACAAGCGCTTCAGTTTACCGGTGTTCATTCAGCGCACGCAGCTCAAACAGCTGCTGTTTAAAACAGTGGTAGCCTATTCATTTGTTACTTTTTCAAAATCACTGAAGCATTATTAATAATAACCACCACTTTGATTTTCTTTCATCATTTTAATCAACAATATGGTTTAGTAATTAATATAATTTAATTATTGTCCATTCAGAAGGCTCTTCCGTTTTATTCATCCATGGCACATGCATTTTAATTCATTACACATGTAATGATGTCCAATGGCTTGTTTGCATTATTTTATTTTATTTGTGAGACTTTTTTATGGCGAAAATTGGTAATGGGAGAGTAAAATATATTTGTTAAACTTCGACTGTTCAAACTAGGCCGCTTATGTTGAAGTGTTTGGGATGTGGCTTTTAATGAGGAGACCTTTTTTTAAATCAGGCTCTCAAAAAGTATATAAAGATTTGGATAAAGATTTATCGGCCAACATATCAGTTAGCGGCTTCCAAATATAAAGAATTATCGGTTATCAGGCAAAGTTTTAATATCGGTGCATCCCTAGAAAAATGTATATAACACAGAGAAACAAATGCTAAAGCTTGACTTATTGAATATCAGGTTATATAAAAAATTTACAAAAATATAAATTTTTGTAAATTATATGATCACTGATCATAAACTATTTGTGCTCTGTTTGACTGAAACCTGGCTAAAGCCAGGTGAATACATTATTTTAAACAAGTCTGCCCCCCAAGATTACTGTTACAAAAATGAGCCGCGTCCAAAAGGCAAAGGGAGAGGTGTAGCTACAATTTATAGCAATACTCTCATTATTTCTCAGAAGATAGGCTTTAATTATAACTCATTTGAAGTAATGGTGCTTCATATAACATTATCTAGAGAAAAAAAGTATTAATGATAAATCCCCTGTGATGTTTGTACTGGCTACTGTATACAGGCCACCAGGGCACCATACAGACTTTATTAAAGAATTTGGTGATTTTATATCAGAGTTAGTGCTGGCTGCAGATAAAGTCTTAATTGTTACTGATTTTAATATCCATGTTGATAATGAAATAGATGTATTAGGATCAGCATTCTTAGACATTCTGAATTATATCGGGGTTAGACAACACGGGTCAGGACCTACTCATTGTCGAAATCATACTTTAGATGTAATACTGTCACATGAAATTGATGTTAATGGGGTTGAAGTTCTGCAGCAAAGCGATGATATATCAGATCACTATCTAGTCTTGTGTAAACTCTATATAGCTAAAGCTGTAAATTCAACTCCTTCTTACAAATATGATAGAACCATGACTCCTACCACAAAAGACTGATTTGTAAGTAATCTTCCTGATTTATCTCAATTCCTCAGCACATCCAACAGCGCAGAAAAACTTGCTGATGTAACAGAAACTATATATTCTCTCTTTTCTAGCACTTTAGATACGGTTGCTCCTTTACGCTTAAGGAAGATTAAAGAAACTAGTCCAACACCTTGGTATAATGAGCACATTTGTGCCCTGAAGAGAGCAGCCCGGAAAATGGAGCGCAGCTCAAGGAAAACAAAACTAGAGGTATTTCGTACGGCTTGGCGGGAAAGTACCCTATCCTACAGAAAAGCATTAAAAACTGCTAGATCTGATTACTTTTCATCTCTTTTAGAAGAAAACAAACATAACCCCAGGTATTTATTCAATACAGTGGCAAAATTAACAAAAAATAAAACATCAACAGGTGTTGATATTTCCCAACAGCACAGCAGTAGTGACATTATGAACTATTTTACTTCCAAAATCAATACTATTAGAGATCAAACTGTAACCATGCAGCTGCCAGCTGCAGTATCACATCAAATTGTGCACTATAGATCCCCTGAGGAACAATTACACTCATTCTCTATTATAGGAGAGGAAGAATTGTAAAACTTGTTAAAACAGCTAAACCAACAACATGTATATTTGACCATATTCCATCTAAACTACTAAAGGAGATGCTTCCAGAAGTCATAGATCCTCTTTTGGCTATTATTAATTCATCATTGTCATTAGGGTATGTCCCCAAAACCTTTAAACTGGGTGTTATTAAGCCTCTCATTAAAAAAACACAACTTGACCCCAAAGATCTAGTTAATTACAGACCGATCTCGAATCTCCCTTTTCTGACAAAGATACTGGAAAAGGTAGCATCCTCACAATTATATTCCTTCATTGAGAAAAATTATATCTGTGAGGATTTCCAGTCAGGATTTAGACCATCTCATAATACATTTACATTTAGTCATTTTGCAGATGCTTTTATCCAAAGCGACTTACGAATTGGGGAATACATAAAGCGATTAATCTTGAAGAGGCAACCAAAGAGAAGAAGTGCCCCTAACACAGTCTTAGGCATTGTTCAAATAAATACAAGCTAGCAAGGGAAGGAGAGAAAGGTAAAGAGAAAGATGAAGATATATATACAAAAATAAAAAATAATATATATATTTTTTTTATGATGAAGTAAAGTAGTGTTGAAAGAGATGAGTTTTCAGTTGTTGCTTGAAAATTGACAGGGATCCAGCAGTCCGGATGGGGCTGGGAAGATCATTCCACCAGCCAGGAACGGTGAACGAGAATGTTCTGGAGAGTGATTTTGAGCCTCTCTGTGATGGTACCACGAGGCATTGCTCACTAGCAGATCTCAGACTTCTGGAAGGGATGTAGATTCGTAATAGTGAGTGGAAGTAGGTGGGTGCTGAGCCTGTGGTTGTTCTATATGCAAGCATCAGTGTCTTGAACTTGATGCGAGCTGCAACTGGGAGCCAGTGCAAGGAGACAAAGAGAGGTGTAACATGGGCTCTTTTGGGCTCGTTGAAGACCAGTCGTGCCGCTGCATTCTGAATCATTTGTAGAGGTTTGATTGTGTTTGATGGAAGTCCAGCTAGAAGAGCATTGCAGTAGTCCAGTCTAGAAATGACAAGGGCCTGGACAAGAAGTTGTGCAGCATGCTCTGTTAGAAAGGGCCTGATCTTTCTGATGTTGTGAAGTGCAAACCTGCAAGATCGAGCAGTCTTTGCAATGTGCTCTTTGAAGGTCAGCTGATCATCAAAGATTACACCAAGATTTCTGACCGAAGCTGATGGGGTAATTGTTGATGAACCTAACTGAATCGTGAAGTCATGCTGTAGAGTTGGAGTGGCAGGGAAGACAAGAAGCTCAGTCTTTGCCAGGTTGAGCTGTAGGTGATGTTCTTTCATCCATGCCGAGATGTCCGCCAGGCAGCCTGAGATCCGTGCAGCTACCGTTGGATCATCTGGTCGAAATGAGAGATAGAGCTGTGTGTCATCAGCGTAGAAATGGTAGGAGAAGCCATGTGCCTGTATGATGGGACCCAGTGATGTAGTGTATGTGGAGAAGAGGAGGGGTCCAAGAAACGAGCCCTGGGGAACCCCAGTGACCAATTGATGTGCTTTGGATACCTCCCCTCCCCAGACCACCCTGAAAGACCGACTAGTGAGATACGATTCAAACCAGCGAAGTGGAATCCCAGTGATGTCCAGTGATGATACTGAGACTGCTCTCATTAGAGTGACAAATGACCTGCTCTTATCATCAAGTCAAGTCAAGTCAAGTTGAGCTTTATTGTCATTCCACTACATGTGTGGACATATAGTGGGACGAGATGTCGTGCCTCACAGGACCACGGTGCTACATAAATACAGATATACAACACGAAGTAAAACAGTATAAACCTATACACAAACTAACCTACTGTCAGCTTTGACTATACATATACTATATATAAAAGTGGTTACCTATACATAAACTAAAAAATAAAATAAAATACAAACTGTACAACTGTGCAGATGACTTCAAATACTGTACATGTGCAAAAGAGAGACATTCAAGCAGCTGGCTGGGGAACAGTGTAAGGTGATTTGTGGTGCATGAGCCAGTAAACATACATACATTACAGTCATATATAACAATCAGTCTTTTGTGGGATTATGGACACACAATGGTGTGTGAAAGTGTCTAGTGCATGTAGAGGAGAGTGTGTTGCTACAGGTGGCTTGTGCAGGCCCGCTCACCTGAATTCCACAGAGATAAAAGTTTAACAGTTTTATTGTGGTTGTATCTCTCTATTAGTGCTCCTGGATCTTAGCGCTGCATTCGACACTATTGATCACAACATTCTTTTTAATAAACTAGAAAACTTTGTTGGCATTAGTACAAGTGCACTAGCATGGTTCAAATCGTACTTATCTGACCGCCATCAATTTGTAGCAGTGAATGAAGAGGTATCATATCGATCACAAGTGTAGTATGGAGTACCTCAAGGCTCAGTACTAGGGCCGTTACTTTTCATGCTTTACATGTTACCCTTGGGAAATATCATCAGGAAACATGGGGTTAGCTTTCACTGTTATGCTGATGATACTCAGCTCTATATTTCTTCACGGCCCGGTGAAACACACCAAATTGAGAAACTTATGGAATGCATAGTCGATATAAAAAACTGGATGACGAATAATTTCTTACTACTAAATTCTGAAAAAACAGAGGTGTTAATTATCGGACCTAAAAACCACACAATTAATAACCTAGAACACGGTCTAATACTTGATGGCTGCTCTCTCGATTCTTCATCATCAGTCAGGAACCTAGGTGTGCTATTTGATAGCAATCTCTCCTTTGACAGCCACGTTTCTAGCATTTGTAAAACTGAATTTTTTCATCTTACAAATATATTCTCAATGTCAAATGCAGAAATGTTAATTCATGCATTTGACATTTCTGCATTTGACATTGAGAATATATTTGTAAAATGCAGAAATGTCAAATGCATGAATTAACATTTCTGCATTTGACATTGAGAATATATTTGTAAGATGAAAAATGCAGAAATGTTAATTCATGCGTTTATGACCTCAAAGTTAGAATATTGTAATGCTTTATTGGGTGGTTGTTCTGCACGCTTAATAAACAAACTACAAATGGTCTAAAATGCAGCAGCTAGAGTTCTTACTAGAACCAGGAAGTATGACCACATTAGCCCGGCTCCCTAATAAACATCGTATAGATTTTAAAATCTTGTTAATTATTTATAAAGCCCTGAATGGCTTAGGTTCTCAGTATTGGAGCGAACTCTTACATTTATGCATTTAGCAGACGCTTTTATCCAAAGCGACTTACAATTACATTCAGGTTATACATTTTTCATTAGTATGTGTGTTCCCTGGGAATCGAACCCACAACCTTTTGCGCTGCTGACGCAATGCTCTACCACTGAGCCACACAGGAACACCTGTGTAATGCAAACTCTTATCGCATTATAGTCCTTCACGTCCGCTACGATCTCAAAACGCCATTTGACCTAGAACATCTAAATCAACTGCCGGCGGCAGATCCTTTTTATATTTAGTGCCTAAACTCTGGAACAATCTACCTAACACTGTTCAGAGGCAGACACACTCTGTCAGTTTAAATCTAGATTAAAGACCGATATCTTTAACCTGGCATACACTTAACCCACTAATACGCTTCTAATATTCAAATCAGTTAAAGGATTGTTAGGCTGCATTAATTAGGTCAACTGGAACCGGGAAGACTTCCCATAAAACACGATGTACTTGTTACATCGTAAGAAGATTGACAACTACGCTAATATTAGTTTTTTCTTTCTTAAGCCAATCCGGTCCTTATCCAGCCCAGATGATCACTGCAGTCAACAGATCCAGTCCGTATCCAGATCAGATGGTGGATCAGCACCTAGAGACGACCTCTACAGCTCTGAATGTCAGCGGAGACCAGGACACCTAGATGTGCCCCAGAGACTGATCCCCAGTAGGGACCTTGTCACATAGACAGCCATCGGGAAAAGACCACTGGAACCAGTGGAGCCCTTACACTGACTTTTCTGCAGTTGGAACAAACTACTGATTCGTCTGGCCAGAGGGCAACTTTTTGTTTAAAGTTTTGCACCACTCAATAAATAATTTGTGTCAGTCATGATGTTTTTAATTTCAAAACGTCTTTGAAGAGGTAAAAGACTTGATAAAATGATGAAAGCTACATTTCAGATATACTACAGATAGTCTTCTGAGCAAGTAGTGATGTGATATCTATACAAATGTTCATATCTTTAGGTAATGGTGCAAATTTTCTTCATATCAATTCAAATGACAATGTATATATTATGCTGCACACTAGCTCATATTGACTGAGGAACCGAACTTTTGAGATCTCTTTGAGTCGTTTTTCATATTCATAATCATCTGAGAATGAGGAGAGCATTTCTCCTGCTGGCTCTTCTGATTGGTGCTCAGACCTTTGATATTATGGAAAAGCCCAACTCTAAAAATCATCAAGACATCACAAAAATAGCCATTTTACGTGCTACTGCAAAGGTCTGCGAGAGTGTTGAAGGCTTCACAAAGGTATGAATATATATGATCTGTGCGTGAAAGAGAATAATTCATCTATTAGACAATATATATTCAGCGGCAATCATAACACACTTTAGTACAGTATTTAGTATTGATATAATTTATTGATCCAAAGAGAAATAAGAAACTAGCCAAATGTTATTAGAGTGTAAAATGCACAAGCATTGTGTGCTTTTGGCAAACGCCGCAACATATTTTTGTAGCAAAACTAACTGAAATCTTCAACAAATAAATACAAAATACAACTGCATACACTGCTACATGATAGCAGATTTCAGATGCATTTTATAAATACATAGCATCAGTAATACGATAGCAATATACTCCTTGGTAAAATATAATTGATAAATGAGCCATTTTTTTATTAATGCAGATGGAAAAAGACATCAGCTAAAACAAATTAGTGGAATTATTTACAATGTATCTGATGTTCACATCAATTTAGTGACAACTAACTAGATGTGTGTGTGTGTGTGTGTGTGTGTGTGCGTGCGTGTGTGCGTGCGTGCGTGCGTGCGTTTTTTCTTTTAGCCAGAACCACTGAACGCAGAGACACTGGCAAGGGCCTGCAAAAAAGACGCCTTTAAAAGTAATTTTGAAACAGGCATAAAAATGATCACCTATTACAACGTAAAAACAGACATTGATTATATTCCCATAAAGAAATATCATTTTGACAGCGAGTCATTTCTGGACGGTAAAGCCCTCATTATCAAGGGAATGGAGGATATCACAGCTCACGTGAAAAAGGAGAAGTTTGAAGATGCGCGAAAGACACTTGGGACAATCCTGCATACTTTACAGGTGAGTCAGACGCTAAAATGAGAACTCAAGGATGAATTTAGACCAATGGATTACAGTGAAACTGCAGACCCTTACATAAAAGAAGTTTATTCAAGTGTGGTATTAGAACAATTTGTTTAAACTAAAAATAAAAGAACACTTTCGGTCTACTTTTTTATGTTCTATACTTGACTTATACTAACAGAAAAGTCTATTTGGCCAATACTTGAACTTAATCTTTTGACTGACAGAAGATACTTAAAAGTATTCAAAAGTATATTTGGCTTGTATTTTCTTTGCTCTTTTGATTGAGTAGCCTATTAAACTCTTTTGTTCACACAGTTTACATACTATCTAAAAAAATTTACCTGTTTAAATTTATAATAAGTTTTAGGACGGAATATTAGTTATATGGAATTATATATAATATGGAATATTAGCTAGTTGTCCATTTAAGTGTCATTGTTTTATGATTTGGCATCCAATACTATAGATTTCTTTGAAAATATTGATTTATAAAGAAAATAGATACTTTCTAATTGTGAGTATGTGAATTTTCGTGTAGTCCACTGGTAGAGTTCATAGGAATTTACTTCAAATCTATTTGAAGTTCAGATATTTAAATAGTAAACAAGTAGGATATTACTTTCACTTAAACAAAACTTAACACATATTCTGTATTAACTAAGCATTTTCCCTCAATAAACTCGTAATTTGCTGCTAATTATTAGTATGGTAGTAAGTTTAGGTAAGGATCTAGAACAAGGCATTAATATATGCTTTATATGTACCAATAAACAGCCGATATGCTAGTAAGATGCATGCTAATAAGCTAATATTTAATAGTGATAATTGGTCCTTAAAATAAAGTGTTACCAAAACAACCAAACTAGTAGTTTACTGAGAGTATACTTCAAAGTACTTTATTATGCTACAAGTATTTAACTATATTTAACTATTCTATAACTAGAAGTTCACTTTAAGGATGGTTGCAGTACAAATGAAAAACTTAGTTGTAAACTAGTTGTATACTCAGTTTACTACACTCAAAAAAAAAAGTTGTTGAACGAACTTAAAAAAATTAGAGTAAACTTTTCCACGAAATTTAATTACATTTTTCCACCAAAATCTAATTTGTTTGAAATGAGTTGATGTAATCTTGTTGTATAAACTTACATTTCTTCAGTGAAGACTACAAAAAAAAATTGGGTTAATCCTACTAGATAAAGTTTTGCCATGCCATGCCTGTGCACAGAACAACAGTAGGTTGTTTTTATTTTTAAAATATAAAATATGATAAGCAAATAAAGAAACATACGACAGATAAATTAGGTATATACATACAAAATAGACAATGTAAATAGGCAAATTATATATGTAATAGTTGCAATCCAGCCGCTACATTGTGATTTTAACATCAGTAGCCTACACTCAAACAAATAATTCATTGGATGAATTGTAATTGAGTTGGGCCAACTCAACTTGATCAAATATAGTTTAAATTAAATTCATACAGTGATGTTTTTATGCTTGCTAAAACATTTAACTGGATAATACATTGTTTCTACACTCAAAATAAATTATTTGTTGGATTTACTTAACTTTAGGCATTAGCCAATTTGTTAGGCATAGCATATAATGATATTGTTACATCCATGGCATGCCCATAATTGTTTCTTTGTTATTAAAACAACTTTGTGTCATGTTAGCTGGTCCTCAACCCAAGCACATGCTCTACACTTTACCACAATGGTAACCCCCCAAAACACTAACATACCAGAAACTCTTTTAAATACAAACATAAAAGAACATTAAACATTAACAAGTCTCCCAATTTTATCATCTAAATAAAAAATGCCTAAAATAACATTTTATTTCAAGATTTACTCTCCTTATCCAGCCCTGTGCAAAGCATGATGGGAAGGGAAATCCACTTCCTAGTTACACAAGTAAAATCGAACGAAAAATATTCTTGTTGACTCAATTAAAAAAAAATGTGTAAACCTAATTTTTTTTTAATTACATTGTTTATATTTAATAAAATTAAGTTGGGACCATTTTTACCAAGAGTTATGTTGTATGAGCTCATTTTAATTAATGAAATTGAACAAAGAGCAAAAATCATTTTTTTGAGTGTACTGTTACACTTAAAGTATCCATAAATGTATGTTGATATAAACTAACAAGTTGGCCAATTTACTCCCAAGGAGTATTAAAATGGTACACTTACAAGCATACTACTGGTACTTTGATATTAGTACAATTACTACATAAAATATACTTAAATATACTTGACCTTTACTTAAAGCTACAATCCGTAACTTTTTGGTTAAAAATTATCCTAAATAAATGTTTGGGCAAGTTCATAACCCACGCAAAGATGATAATTCTGCAAATAACTGCAATTGCAGGTTTCAAACAGAGATGGCAACAAAGAGGCAACACTTACAGACTGCAGCTTTAAGTATTCTTAATGAAACAAATTTGAAGTATACTTACTTTTTGTAAGGGGAGATAAAGATTTTTACTGAATGGATCATATGAACTGAAAGTGAAAATCTTTCACACGTGTGTTGTCTGGTAAATTAAAGGATTTCTACAGCCACAGTAACTGGATAGAGCTGGGAAACACTGAACCATGTACTGCCCTGATCAATTTAGAAGAGAACATACCCAACCCTGCAGGTAACAGTGTGCGTGTGTATACATAATTATATGCAGAGCATACATTTGTCTCAAAATTGAGGTAAACTAAGTTTAATGTATCTCAATTAAATTAAATGATTGTTTTTGTTTTTCCTTTTATGTAGCCTGTGGTATGTGACATGTTAAAGGGATAGTTCACCCAAAAATTAAAATTAGCCAAAGATTTAATCACACTCAGGGCATCCTAGGAGTGTCTGACCTTCCTCTTTCAGTTATATTCCACATTGTCCTGTCTGTTGCAATCTGTATAATTACAGTGAATGTTGCCCCTGTTTCTGAAAAAAAGTATCCATCCATCACAAAACTACTCCACACGGCTCTGGGGTGTTAATAAAGGCCTTCTGAAGTGAAACGATGCGTTAGTTTAGGAAAAAAAATAGATTCTTAAAAATGTATAAACTGAAATGTGCAGCTTCCTGTCTCTCAAGCAGGCGTGTTCATGACAAGGCAGTCGAGCGTTTGACATAGGTGTAACGAAAGGCATAACGTAAGATGCGAGGAGAGAGTGCATGAAAAACACGGATGCACAGAGGAGAAAGCAAACCAAAACACCTGTCACAAACTTATTTAAACATCCCGGCTATCAACAGATACAATTTACTTGTTCACATGGTTTTCCTCTGCTGTATACAAAACTTGTTTCTTGCGAGATTACACGCCTTTCCTCTGAGCTTACTATCGCGAGACTAGTCTTCTTTACGGATCTTACGTTGACATGTTCGCATTTCGTTGTGCCTACGTCATACACTCGACCGCCTTGTCGTAAATGCGCCTGCTTGAGAGACAGGAAACTGCACATTTCAGTTTATAAAGTTTTTAAGAATCAACATTTTTCTTAAACTAATGCATCGTTTCACTTCAGAAGTCCTTTATTAACACCCCAGAGCCGTGTGGAGCAGTTTTGTGATGGATGGATATTTTTTTTCGGATTCAGAAACAGGGGCACCATTCACTGTAATTATACATATTGGAACAGACAGGACAATGTGGAATATAACTCAGAATGTGTTCCTCTGAAAGAGGAATGTCAGACACGCTTTGGCTAATTTTCATTTTTGGGTGAACTGTTCCTTTAAGCAATGAAACATCTTAAGCAATAAAATGAGTTTGTCTTCCCTCCAGATGAAAACACTGAAACATGTGAAAGTAACATTCCCAATACAAACACTGGGGCAAAAATTAAGGATACAATTATAGAAAAAAAGATTCTGACTTCAGGATTCTTTGGAAAAAGCAAAAAAAAGGGTAATAGTTTTTTTTCCCCTATATTATAATAGTTCATATAAAGATTGAAAATAATCAGATAGGCTACAAACAGAACATTAATGAGCTCATCCATTTAATACATCAGATCATCATACTGAATATTATAATTTCTTGACAGGAAAGTGCAGCCATGGAGGTACTCTAGACTTCACAACTGGCTTTAGGAGAAGCTGGGATGGTATTAATAAAGACGCCGTTGATTCTAGTCATGGTTCACTGCATAATAAAGCTGCAGATGTGGGCATTGCTGCCAGTGTGCAACTGCTGGAGAAGATCTGGAAGGATAATGATGGTCCCAACTTCTTCAGGTACACATGCACGATTAATAAACTTAAAGTCATTTCACTTTTCCTGCTGCTAAAATCAAGAGACAATAAAAATGAATCTAATTGCCATGAACTGTTTTCACCAGTAAACACAACAACCAAAGTTTCTCCTCATTGCAATTGAACATGTTTAATGTCTGGATTCATTTTTTAATCATGTGTACTTTTGTTCATGTTTTTTAACAGTTATAATCCATGACTACAAATGTCACATTTCATGAGCTTCTATGAAATAGTAGCATTTTATTGTTTGCAATCAGAACGGTTGTACCAAATGATCTTCAATGTTTTTGTGTTTAGTTGAGAGCCACTGATCTATAGTATCAGTTCAAAATGTCTCTCTCTCTCTCACTCTCTCTCTCTTTCTCAGGCTGATGGGGCTTCACAAGGACAAGCCAAAGGAAGAATTGAAAACTCACTTTTCTCTCTTTAGCCTCAAATCAAGAGTTTCAGATGCAAATGAGAAATCAAATTAAAATATTGAAGTTTAATGGCACCGTATGGATTTTTTTTTTAAATATAACAATTATCAAATCTCTGTCACTTCCTGTATTTTCTCATTTAAAAATATTCAAATAAAATCAGCCTTGTGCATCCTTATGGACATTTTTTTCAGTGTTCCTTCTTGTAAGTTCTCTTTTTAACTTCATTAATTTTTTTGTCGATTGCCAACCCACTAGACATGGCCTAATTTTCCAAACCATTCATACAGTTCTCAAAATAAAAAGTCTCTCAAAACTTTTAACACGTTTCACCTGCTTTCACACACGTTCCAACTTGCTCTTTTCTGCAAAAACTATACACAAAAATGGCATCATTTTGCACAGGTTTAACCATGTTCTCATTCAGAAAACACAAACACAAAATATAATTAACTCAAGCATCACAAAATAAAGTCAAACAACACATTTATCCATGTGTGAACATTTAGTAGCAAGACTGATGACAGCAGTCAGAATATCAGGATGATATGAACAAGAGCACATGTGATTGTGTGTTTTAGGAAATGAATCCTGGTAGTGAGAGACAAAGAGGAAGAGGAGAGGAAAATAAAAATGAAGGGGGTGAGGTCAAAGGTCATTCCTGATAAAATACAAACCTTTATAGTTGACCATGTTCTTCTGCATGGACTGACCATGAGGGAAGTTGGCCTACAGGCTCATCTACAGGGTTTCAATGCTATTTACACATACAGTATAATTACAGTATATAGCAGTACTTCAGATCAGAGAACATTCGCTGTTCTATGTACAGTAAACACGGTAGCACATGCTGTACAGCCTCAAACTCATATAACTGTTTACAGTTTTTTTCAACTGCTTACACACAAAATCTTTACTTGTCACACAATTTCTGAAACCTGACACTCAAACACCAGAACCACACACAAAATCTGCAAAACCATATGCTAATTTTTGGACTTTGACTTAGTTTTCAATTTCATAAAACACTTTTTGCAAAACACAATACACAATTATCTATGTAACACAAATATCTAACAGAAAGTATCTTGATTTCCTTTTTCATAATTCATAATTCATAATTCAAATGTTACGTGTTACTTCCCTAACACATCTACTACTTATGCAAACGTTGATCACACTACAAACAATAAGAAACAGAAAAGATTAATTCATTGTTCACCTGGTTCTTTAGTCTATGATTAGCTCACCTCACCTCTTATCTGACATGTCTGCGGGTTTCGTTCGCTCGTTCATCACGTGACACCCTCATACGCTAAACCTATGCAGTCTGAGCCAGAAAGAGAATTGGTTAGTTCACCTTTTGAGTCTTTCGAATCGTTCGTTCCCTATCTATCGGTCACTACAAGTTATGTCGTGACGACATAGGGGATTTACCTGGAAGCCCCAATCATCTCTGACATTAAGAGAAAATGCCAATGAAATTGGCTAGTGGATTTTGCATACCTGAGCCACTCCCCGTGTATATGGGTATAAAAGGGCGACAGGTGCATCCACTGATTAGATTTTTGCTTCGGAGCCGAGTGGATGAGAAGAGTGCTGATCTCCACAAAGCCTTTCATCTTTGTTTTGTTCCTGGTTGGCGTAACGGTGCGATCAGCGGAGTCCCTCTCATCAGCGATTCCCCTGGGCACTTCAACTAAGAGAGCAAATTCTAAAAGAGCAAATCACGGACGATCGCGTCTTTTTCAAGATGCCATTTCGTCCGTGTCCTTCTGGTTGCGGTCGTTTCCTGTCTGCGGATGACAGACACGATCGTTGTCTTCAGTGTCTGGGCTTCCAACACGCTGAAGATGCGTTCGTGGATGACTCATGCGCCTGTTGTGGGCGTAAGAGCATGATTTCGTTGCGATCTCGCCTTTCCTTCTGAAAGGATTGGCACCCTCTGCCGCCACCCGTGCTGGTTTCTCTGCGAGCAGAGGATCGCTGGCTGATGCTCTGGGAGATCTGAGGGTTACAGTAAGAGCCTCTCCGCCGGGCACGCCCCCACAGACCTCTTACTCCTCACGCAGCGAACATCCTGTCCGGTTCCCGGGTGATTTCGCTGGTCTGTCCCACGGGGCACCTAGCATTTCATTCGGTGCGCCATCTGTAGATAGGATGTCGATCGCAGCATCGGGGGATGGGCTCACGTCCTCTGAGGATGAAGGGGAGGTGGGGCTGTCCCCCTCGGGTGTTGTCGCCACCACCGCACCCGACCCAGAGCTGACGACCATGCTTACCCGGGCAGCCGTGAGCATCGGGCTGGAGGTCACCAGACCGCCCAGTCCTGAGCCCTCGCGGCTGGACGATTGGTTTCTCGGAGCGGGGCGCGGCTCACAACCGTGCCCTGCCTCGGTGCCTTTCTTCCCGGAGGTGCATGAGGAGCTGACGGAGTCGTGGATGGCCCCTTTCACGGCCAGAAGCCGCTCGTCCGCCTCCTCCATCCTCACTACCCTCGACGGCGGAGTGGCCAGGGGGAACGCGGGCATTCCCCAGGTGGAGAGAGCGATCGCGGTGCACTTGTGCCCACGAAACGCCGCCACTTGGAGGAACTGTCCGCGTCTCCCGTCCAAGGCCTGTAAGCTGACAGCTGCTCTCGCGGCCAAAGCTTATAGCGCTGCTGGCCAGGCAGCCTCCGCCCTGCACGCCATAGCTATCCTGCAGATTCACCAAGCCAAGGCGCTCAAACAGGTGCACGAGGGTAGTACCGACCCGGGGTTGATGGTTCAAACTGGCAGAGATGAAGGATGTCGACAAGGCACGCTTTCTTGACGCATCCCATCTCCCAGGCAGGGCTGTTCAGCGACACCGTCGAGGGCTTTGTCCAGCAGTTCTCGGCGGTACAGCAGCAGACCGAGGTGATCCAGAGTGATGCACCATCCACCGCTGCCCCCGGGGCCAGACCTCAGTCTGCCCGTCGCCGTGGGCGCCCTCCTGCGTCCTCCAGAGCTGCTCCGCCCCAGGCCGAATCGATACCTTGGCCGGCACGTCGAGCCTCTCGCAGGAGAATGGCGCCCCCCGCGTCCCAGCCAGGCCCCAAGTCATCCAGGAAGTCGACGAAGCGGCCCTAACGCAGGCAACCCGGAGATGTTGGAATTTGCTCTTTCTCAGGAGATGGCGAGAACAGCGCCGCTCCTTCCCCCGGTGGAGGGCCGGGAGGAGAATCTTCCGTTCTGTTCCGCCTGTTCTATCTGCCCCGGGAATTTTCATCAATCGTCGTTACTGCTGTCTACATTCCACCACAGGCAGATACTAGCTTGGCTTTGTCCAATCTCTACGATGTGCTGGATATATCAACAAACATCCTGACGCTGCCTTCATTGTCGCCAGGGACTTTAACAAAGCCAACCTCAAGAAGGTCATGCCGAACTTTCATCAGCATATATCCTGTCCAACCAGAGGACTGAATACACTCGATCATTGCTACACTCACTGCCGGCTTTTGGGAAATCGGACCATGCCGCCATTTTCCTCACACCGGAATAAAAACAACGGATCGTCCAGGTCCCCCCGGTGGAGAGGGAAGTGACGCGCTGGTCCTCCCACTCTGAAGCTACGCTACAGGCGGCTCTTGATGACGTCGACTGGGACATGTTCCGGGCGAGTTCATCTGACGACAGCGAATTCACGGAGGTAGCATTGACCTTTGTCAACACGCTAACCGAACAGGCCACTGAAACGGTTATAATAAGGATATTCTCAAATCAGAAACCGTGGGTGGACAGAACAATCCGTGATGCGGTTAACCATCATACTGCCGCATACAACGCCGGTATTTTGTCAGGAAACATGAGTGAGTACAAGGCATCGTGCTACACTCTCCGACGGGCAAAACGCTAAACGCCAGTACAGGGAGAGAATTGAGTTACATTTCCAGCTCAATGACTCTCGACGCATGTGGCAGGGACTGAAGACCATCTGTTCCTCTGGTGGAAACAACTCTTCCGCAGAGGTGAGAGCAGATCCGTTGCTGGCCCAAGAGCTAAACACCTTCTATGGCTGCTTTGAATGCAATGGCAGCACGACTCTGCCGATCAGCGCGTCAGGAAGCAGCAGACAGAGCAGCGATCATGTATTCACCCTGTCAGAGGACGAGGTTCGGAAGGAAATATGGAGAGTGAACGTCAGGAAAGCAGCAGGACCTGATGGGATTACTGGCCGCTTTCTGAGGTCCTGTGCTGATCAGCTTGCTGGTTTGTTTACATCCATATTTAATGAGTCCCTTGCTACCTCTGTTGTTCCCACTTCCTTTAAAAAATCTGTCATAATCCCTGTGCCTAAGAACAGTAAACACTCTTGCCTGAATGACTATCGTCCAGTTGCCCTTACATCAACAGTAATGAAGGTTTTTGAGAGACTTTTAAAGAAACACATTTTCTCCTCCATACCTGTTACTTTGGACCCTCTTCAGTTTGCCTATCGGCCAAATAGGTCTACTGATGATGCCATCTACCAGGTCCTGCACTCGTCCCTCACACACATTGACAGCACAAATGGCAACTATGTAAGGCTGCATTTCATCGACTATAGCTCCGCTTTTAATACTATAGTCCCCACCAAGCTGGCTGTTAAACTCTCAGACCTCGGCATAACCTCTTCACTTTGTGACTGGATTCAAGATTTCCTCACTGCAAGACCACAAGTGGTGAAAATCGGCCAGTTCACCTCCAACTCCATCACCCTGAACGTAGGAGCCCCACAGGGCTGTGTCCTGAGCCCCCTGCTCTACTCTCTATACACCCACGACTGCGTGTCCTCTCACAGCTCCACTTCTATCATTAAATTTGCTGATGATACTGTGGTTCTGGGCCTCATTAACAACAATGATGAGACCGCATACTTGGATGAGGTGGAGAGACTCACATCATGGTGCCAGGACAACTGTCTCTCTCTGAACGTGAGCAAAACTAAAGAGCTGATTGTAGACTTCAGGAAGAGACAGCAGCGGCCCTACACCCCTCTTATGATCAGTGGGACCCCTGTGGAGAGGGTGAGTAGCTTCAAGTACCTCGGTGTAAACATCTCCGAGGACCTGACATGGACTACACACATTCAGACTCAGGTTAAGAAAGCCAGGCAAAGACTGTACCATCTGCGACAACTGAGGAAATTCAGGGTCTCACCAACAATCCTGAAAACTTTCTACTCAGGGGCCATAGAAAGTGTATTGACTGAGTGCATCTCAGTGTGGTATGGTAATTCCTCAAACCAGGACTGCAAAGCTATGCAGAGAGTCGTGCGCTTAGCTGAGCGTATCTCAGGGTCTGCTCTCCCCTCTCTGCAGGACATCTACCTCAAACGCTGCAGAAGCAGGGCTGCTAAAATCCTCAAAGACTCAACTCACCCCGGTAACCATCTTTTCTGTTTACTGCCATCTGGCAAGCGCTTCAGGAGCATGATGGCAAAAACTGAGAGACTGAGGAGGAGCTTCTTCCCTCAGGCCATCAGGCTCCTTAACACAAACCCAGTTTCATAAACACTTACAAGACTCATTATTAACTGTAAAACTGTCACGAATCTGGTTGCCATTCACCACATCTCTTGCACCACACTGCAGCTGCACATCACCCATGGACTGCATCTCCCATCATTCACTGCACTTACGACGCACACATTCCCATCCACCATTGCACCAATCACACAGCTGTCACCAATCACTCATTTGCCCTGATTGTCTCACCACACCTGCACCTCATTCACACACTCACATATAAGCAGCACACTTCCATGCAAACATTGCAAAGTCTTGTTCTTGCCCCGGCTGACATTTCTGAGCGTTACCCATCCTGCTGGTTTTTATCTCTGTGTTTGACCCCGGACTGCCCGATCTTGGAACTCTGAACCTGTGCCTGTGACCCCGACTTCTGCCTGGTATTGTTTACGTCTCTGCCCTGCCTCTGATATTCCTGTTTTTGCCCGCTGACCTTTGCCTGTTTGATTCTGCCTCTGTCTAATAAATATCTTACTGCAAATGGATCCACACGCCTTTGACCAGTCATTACAAAAACATTCATATTCTCATCCGTATTGCTGCTATGTGTACATACCCGGTACAACCCATTTGCACATCCCTCTTGCACATCCCTCTTGTTCATATTACTATTTATTAATTCCCAATATACTGTTTTTGCACATCTTATTTGTTTTGCACTTTTTATTCTATTGCACATTTTACTCTTTATTTCTCTTTTTTTACCTACATATATATATATGCTCTTGTGTTGTGTTACTTTTATATAATTTGTATTCTTTTGCACTGTCCACTGAGCGGACCTGATTTGATTTACATTTCACTTCTGATTATAAACTGTATCATTTATTATGTGACGAATAAAGAAACCTTGACCTTGACCCTTTCTCAGATTAATGATAAAGACAGGGTCTTTCTACTAAACACCCCTGTTTCGTCTTCTGGCCTGTTCAGCGACGCTGTAAACTCAGTCATCGACAGGTTTCAGGAAGCTAAGAGACAAGCAGCAGCGTTTCAGCAATTTCTTCATCGACGTTAAGCATCGCCGCGTGACCTTGATCTTGCGAAATGGGTTTGCCCTCGGGGAAAACCCTGTGGTCCTGAGACACTACTGCAAGAGTCTCATGTGCAACAGGCCAAAATAATTAGAAAAGAGAGAAAAATAATGAAATAATAACAATAAATAATTAATAAAAAAGAAAAAGAAAACAAGGAAGCAAGAAAGAAATAATAACAAGATAGAAAAATAAAGAAAGCTAGCAAGAAAGAAAAGGAAAGAAAGAATCATAGGGCAGTGATACAGGCAATAGAAATGCCCATTATGGATGCATTCACAGGTGCTGTTTGGGACTGACAGCAGTTGCGTACAGGTGAGAGACTTGAAAGGTTTAATTTATTCAGCAGATTAAAACATCTGCTTGAATACATATCTGTATATGAATGAACAGCTGAAGTCACAGCCACATTCGGGACACGAGAGCAACAGAATCAAAAATGGTGTCTGATACCGGGAAGTCTTATCACAGCTGACAGCCCGTTTTTAAATAAATGTTGCTGTGCTGTTCCGTTCATTCAACGCAGCTTTGAATCCGAGAATACGGCTGTGAATTCTTATAATGTAATGGCGTCAGTTCGGCTATATAAATGCGGTTTTGACAGTCCTATAATAATAAAATGTTCTATGAACGCAACTCTATGAAGTGATGTTGCCATACTAGCCTTTACCTTCTGCTCTAGAGTCTTGTTTGTGTTAAACATGGCAGAAAAACAGTCTTAAGTAGGGATAACTGCAGGTTCCTGCTATAGGCGTTGCTAAAGGTGTGACACGTCGACGGATTCAATGCTAATCAACGTATTTTCTTAATCGACGTAATCAATGACGTCAACGAATCACTGCAGCTCTAGCAGTCATGAGTGGCCACTCCGCCCAAGGTCTGTGGGAAGGTCCGCATCTCATGTGGCACATCATTGCCTGGAGATGCTGGCAGTTTTTCAAGTTTTGAAACACTTTCTCCCAGACCCGAGAGATCATCATATGCTAGTGCACACAGACAATACACCGGGGGTATCTTACATCAATCAGGGAGCAGACATCCTGTCCAGACAGGGGCTGAGGCCTGGGGAATTTATGAATATGTACGATTTAAAATATGTTCTGTTATTTGTTTGTGCATTCCTCAATGTCTCCTTCTAACGTAACCAGGTTAACTAATTCCACACAACGTTTTCAGAAATTTTCCCAGTCACCTTTCTCGAAACACCATTTGTTAATTGTATATCCTTCTGAATGCATATGTTTGTATTTAATATAGTAAGAATTGGAAACTGGTCACTTCCTAAGGGAGACTTACTCCTAATATCCCAATCACATGCATTTACCAGGTTATCTGATACCAACGTAAGATCCAAACATGATGTATTACCCCTATTCAAATAAATTATTGTACCTTGTCCATTATTAATGCTTACTAATGATCTTTCTTCCATCATTTCTTCTATTATGTTTCCGTTATTATCTGAGTGATTGCTACCCCATAAGCTGTTATGTGCATTAAAATCGCCACACCATATTTAATTCCTATATACAGTTCCAGCTACTTTATTTAACTGATTAATATCTCATTTTTTACAATGATTATAAAGATGTATTAACTTAATATTTATATATTCTTTTGCTCTATAGATCTCAACTATCACACATTCAATGTATTCTTGGCAAGGAACCTCCCTATATGCCAACCCATCCTTGAGAACCTCCACCATTATGTTCATCAGGTCTATCATGTCTTATAAAACTAAACCTTGGTATCACAAAATCTAGTTGGGCTCGTAATCAAGTTTCTTGTACAAATACTACCTCAGGAACAAACTCTAATTCATAAATGTACTTTTTAAATTATTGACCCTTAGCTATAAGGCTTCTAGAGTTCCACTGTAATATATGTAATACCACAATTAGCACCCTAATCCTCAGTTTGTGTAAATTCTCCACTTCCAATTTCTGTCAACAATGTATGCACCTGGTCTGCTTTAATGTTTCTCATGTCAAGGAATTTCCCTGCTGCCTCTACAATAGCCTTAATTCTGTCACTTTTCTGTTTAAGTCGCATTGCAACATTTATAGTATGACAAATTAAGCCCACAAAGTTCACTTTCTTCACTATTAAAGTATCATAATCAACTTTACATTTGTGCTCACAACCATTATGCATACAGCCAGGAATCTGTATTTGGGTAACTGATGTTGTATTTCTTTGCACCATTTCACTGATATTTTTGTCAATTGATCCCGTGTCTCTTACTTTCTTTAATGCTTCTGCTTTGAATTACAAACTATTCATTTCCAGGGGCGTGGCTTTGCTGCTGACCCTGTGCTCACATCGTGTATTCCGTTTGTTCGTTTGTTTGTGATTTAAAATGTTATTTGTGTAAAGTCTTATTTATTTAAACGTATTTATTGCTGTTATGAATTTTGCACCATTATGGTTATTACTTTACTTCACCTGGCACCTGGGTACTATTGCTGGCCAAACCAAAGCGACGCTCTCATCTACACACGTGAGGATTTGCTGTCTCTTCGTACTGCTGCCGGGTCCTCATTTATAAATCTTTCAGAGGGTTGTTCTGCTATCAAGCGGCGTGAGAGATGTCCGGAGAGATGAAAGAAAGAGCGGAAAAAGCATGGTTCAAGAGGAGGTGTAAGACATCAACTCTGGAAACATCGGAGCAGATTTCCCTTGACCGTCATTACCCTGTCAAATATGCGTTTGGTAAGCAATAAACTTGATGAACTTTAGCTAAAAGCTGGATATGACTGAGAATTTATACAAAGCAACCTTGTTTGCCTCACGGAAATCTGGCTTAAAGATCATCATACAACCCTGTGTTTAACAGGCTATGTGTTCCTGTGGCTCAGTGGTTAGAGCATTGCGTTAGCAGCGCAAAGGTTGTGGGTTCGATTCCCAGGGAACACATGTACTGACAAAAAAAATGTATAACATGAATGCACTGTAAGTCGCTTTGGATAAAAGCGTCTGCTAAATGCATAAATGTAAATGTATACAATAATACGAGCAGACAGAGATGAGCGCAGCTCGTTTTAATCTATAGGAGGAGGGCTGTGCGTGTTTGTCAATAACAGCTGGGCCACACATTACTGTGTAAGGGTAATATATATTTATATAAGGGAAACAGGTCAATTTAGCTCAAAGGGAATCATTAATTATTTTATAGGGAATTTGAACAGACTCACTGTTTCATGGCGCTTCACTGAACAAGCCGTATAACAAACTGCACTGGACTATTAAAATCCCCAAATTGAGTGAAAACACTATTAAATAGCACAGTAACAAAATCGACAGATTAAGGCATTAACTTATGAGCACAAAACACAATGTACTTCTCTTTTAAATATAAATACTGTAAGACTTTATTTATATAAACCCAAGACAAACTAATCTAACACATGAACACACGCATTCACACATTCACACGTTGCAGAAGGAGAGAAAGTGAGGAAAGGATTAGTTTTAGAGAATTAAAATGAGACATGCCACTTTACAGCAATATGTGCAATTGCAGAGACCTGAAAAACCATCAATCACTTATTTAAATCTGGCATTGAGTTTCTCATTGAGGCTCAAATTTATATTAAAATACACCAGCTCAGCAAGAATCTGGAGTTTGTACTTGCGTTGCTTTTGTGGTTAATGGATTCCCTTTTGTCATCCGTCTTTGGATAAAATGGTTTCTCCGAAGTCGCTGATTGGCTTAGAGTTCAGTAGTCATTTAAGTGACATTTTGGGTGTTGGCTCTTGGCTGAAGTTGCGGAGTTGTGGGCTGGTTGAAGATTAGACAGCCGCTCGATGTCGGACTCGGAGACACGGCATTGGCAAACTTAACTTAGCACACGGAACTCAACGGAAAGAAAATTAATTGAGGAAAACAATAAAAGGATGTAAAGAGACTAGGTGACTTTTCTTCTCATTGTGGTCGCAGCTGGAATGTAGGCCAGAACACATTTGATAATATCCTTCTGAGTTAGAATTCTCATGAAGTGTTCCTTTGTCTTAATGTTGTAAGCTGTTCTGTGAAAGAGGCTTGCTGGTTAGGCTGTATTCAGATGGGCTGGAGCTAGGGATCTGATTTACAACTTCCTGCCATTGTCTTGTTTTCTTGGGCCTCTGTGGAATTTTGGCTCCTCAGGTTTCAATGTTCTGATCGCATCTTAAATTTGTCTGATTCTGTCTCTGATTTACTACAACTGTGTATGGGAAAAAGTATGAACGCCGGATTTTGAGATTCTAAGAATTTCTTTTAGACCATTTTATCTCCTGCGGGAGTTTGGCCTAATCACGGTCATATTCACTTATGTACCCGGATCGAATGTTGATGCTGCAGGGGAGAGAATAGCGGAAAGTTTTAACGATGCGCTTGCTCGATCTGCAGATCAACCTGTTTTAATTCTTGGGAATTTTAATTATTGTGGCTTATCTTTATACCTGCCTGCACTTCAACAGTATGTGGAATGTCCTACCGCTTAAATCAAACTATTGATCGCTGCAATGGAAATATAACCAATGCTTATAGAGCGATTTGCAGACCTCCCCTCTGGAAATCTGACCACAATGTAATTGATTTCCTGCCCAAGTATAGGGCTGCTGTGAAGACAGCAAAGCCTCTTCTTAAGCAGATACATGTGTGGTCTGACAGGTGCAAAGAGCGACTAAAGGATTGTTTTGAAGAGATTAATTGGGACTTTTTTTCAGTCATGTCAGGATGCCGATGAACTCACAGACACTATAACGTCGTATATCCAATTTTGTGAAGATTCTGTATCTGAAACTAAAACTGTAAACTTTCTTCCTAATAACAAGTCTTGGGTATCTAGACAGCTGAAAATGTGTCTTAATGAAAGAAAGGTTGGTTTTTGCTCTGGAAATACATAATTACTGTGTGTGAAAAGGAGACAGTTGAGGGGGGAAATTCTCAAAGCAAAATTAGATTTTATAACAAATTGACGGTAATTTTTTAACAGGTAATGTCAGACAGGCTTGGGAGAGACTAAATACACTAATGGGCAGGTCAAATAAAAATAAAATAGTTTGGTCAGAAATGTTCAAACTTTTATTAATGATTTGAATAATTTTATTGTAGATTCTATACAGTGGAAGGCAAGACAGAATGTGATGAGATAAAAATCTTAGTGTAGAGCAGCGGTTCTCAATTCCAGTCCTCGCTCCTGTGTTCCGATTGACATGCTCCCTACACAGTGTCCATTGCTCCCTACTCCCTGAGCTGGGGAAATCCGTTGAAGTTTACTTCACTTCGGAACATTCATTCATGTATTTGTGCTGCGCAACGTCTTCACGCACATTATATTTGTATATATATATATATATATATATATATATATATATATATATATATTATCCTTACATATTGGTGGAGAATTGGGGCAAATTAATCTAAATTGTGAGCATAAACCAATGAGTGTGACATCATATACCTCTGTAAATATATACAGTTTAAATACACATCTCGCACACTTCAATGCACTTTGAATGGAATATATATGTTCGCTTCGAACTGGAATCATGGCGGAATATCCTGTGATGTCCACTTCGCAGGGCACTTGCGTTCGAATAGCACAAACGTCTGAAGCGTTAAAAGAATCATACGAAATGTGCAGAGCGGTGGGGGGTCGCAAGGACTGGAATGGAGAACCACTTATGTAGAGGAATCTAAGTTATTAAGGAGACAGGTGTTATTGCAAGTCTTAGAAAACTAAAGTCGGATAAGACTACTGGTCCGGATGGTCTAATTTAAATTTCTTCAAAGTGCAGTGCCAAAATTATGCAAATATTAAAAAGCCTATTGGATCTTAATATTAATCAAGGGCTTGTCCTTTGGATTAGAAATGTTCTTTCTTGTTGTCCACAAAGAGTCTGTGTTAGAGGGGTGATGTGCTCACTGTGAGCAAGGGCTACCCACACGGTTGTGTTCTCTCCCCTGTGCTGTTTTTTATTTTTACTAATGAATTTACAATTAATGAGAACATTTGCAGACTATTTAAATATGCTGATGATATGGCCCTGGTTGGACTGTTGGACAAAACAAACCATACAAATGATCTGGCCTACCCGAACTACATTAAGGCTCTTGAAACTTGGTGTTGCTCTAGCCAATTAGAAATGAATGTTGCCAAGACTAAATAATTAATTATGTGTATAAAACAAAATGTGATATGTGAGCCGATTTCACTTGAGAGTCAAGAAGTTGAAATTGTGGAACATTGTAAGTTTCTTGGATCAATTTTGGATTCTCAGGTGAGTTTTGCTGATAATCCAGAGTACATTTCTAAAAGATGCTCTCAGCGACTTTATCTTCTCAGACAGCTTGGTGGTCTTGTTAGTAAGCACATCTTGGAACTTGTGTATAAATCCATTGTTGAAAGTGTTTTAAACCTTCATCTTTCTGTCTGGTACGAGCATCTAAATTGCAGACTCAAGAACAAACTTTCCAGAATTGTATCCTCAGCAAATAAAATGATTGTCAGGCCTCAGAATCAATTAACACAACTTTATGTAGAAAGGACAAAGAAGACGAGAGTTTTCTTGCAGATGGCTCTCATCCTCTTTTCAGCCAGTTTGAGCTCTTGAAGTCAGGTAGCCGTTATAGAGTTCCTCTAGCAAATAAAAATGTGTTTAAGAGGTCTTTCATCCCCAAAGCAATTACAATCATTAATTCAGCATCTGAGTAGGCTAAGGCTTGAACTACATCTTTTTATTTTATTTTATGTCATGTGTGTACGTGACTAGTTATTGTGATTTTATCTTATATGTATGTTGTTATTTTATTGTGGTGGTGAGCCAAAGACAATTTTCCACTCAGGTAGACAATAAAGTTATACTATACTTTACTTTACTTTAGTCAAAACCCTAACCTTCTGAACTTCTCTGGCTTCTCTCTGTACTTCCTCCAAACGCTGCACTGTGCTGACAACACACACTGAAAACGACAGCAGGATATAGGCAGCGCAACAAGCTATAGCTGTAAATTAAAGCAAATAAAGACAATTAGCGTAGCAGTTGTTCCATCCAGGAATAACCCTGGATGAAATTATCTGTTCAACCCAAGCTAAAGAATAATAATGTGCGTTTGATCAGATATACCTGCAGTACAAGATTGTGAGATGCATTATATGAATGCTTGGCTAAATAGATGTGTCTTTAATCTAGATTTAAATAGAGAGAGTGTGTCTGAACCCCGAACGTTATCAGGAAGGCTATTCCAGAGTTTGGGGGCCAAATATGAAAAAGTAAAAAAACCTAATAGCAATGTTTTTCATTCTTATTTTTTCCCTTTTTGTAGGCCCATCAGAGGGACATTTCCTTGGTTTGCTCCCATCAGGTAAGAATTAATTTCTGCCAATTGTTACCTGTGACAGATGGTGCATACTCTTAAATTTAACTAGGTCAGAGGATGGAATCTCCTGGATCAAGGTTAATAATAAAAGGCAAGTCATTATTAAATGTACAAAATGCATATCTTAAAGCATCTTAATGTTAATACAATATTTTATTTTGTAAAGGGAAGTAAGATGCTTTTTAAGCTATTTATGTATCATAGAAGTTGTTGATATACTGTGTTTTGTTTTTCTCAAACTGCTTTATCATTGCTTATTCTGAAATGGCTGAATACTGGCTAAACTAGTGTCTGGAGGTCTGGGGATTCATCATGAGATGGCAGCTACCAGAGCGGATTCTTCAAAGTGAAGATGCCAGATGTGTTATGGTAATTTACATGTTAAGATTTATTTATTTTTGTTTTATATATTTATTGACAAAAGCAAGTTTTACATTCAACACGGAAACTACATTCCCATGACATTTATTTGTAACCCATCCATGTTTTGTGCAAATACGTTCCTGACACCTTTATAGGTTGGCTGTTTTGCTGTTGGAGGAGCATCAGTTGAGGCATATATTAGGATGCTGGGCTGTACTCTAACTCAGTGGTTCTCAAACGTTTTGCAGTGGCGTACCCCTTGGGGCATTTAACATTTTTCTGAGTACCCCCACTTAGACCACAGTCACACCTTTGCCATTAAGGGACAATTTTTGCCACCTTAAATTGGTAAACAGGTGCATTCTTTTACCTTTAGGCAATGCTTTTCTAGCCTTATTAATTGTGTCATGTTTTATGTCATATTCTTACCATTCCATAAAGTGTATTATCAAAACAATAAAAAAGCAATAAATAATGGCAAAAAGAAGTGATACTTGTAGATTTAAAACTAAAATCGGCAGTAGCTGACGGTAAGTCACCGTCTTAATGAGCGAGGCGTCACGTCTTTAATTCATTAAGTAAATAAGCAAAAAGCTGTAGTTATGAATGGATTATTAATCACTGACTCTCCGAATCGTTCAAAGCTGCAGATTCCTTCACTAGCGAAACATCATTGTTGCTTGGACACACACGTCAGTTCTGTTGCGGATTTCATTGGAACTGTTATTATTTCACTGTAAATTATAACAAACAACTTTGAAAATATAGTTTTTTTTAATGTAGGCTACATTTAAAATTGTAAATGTTCACTTAATATTACCTTTTTGTTGAACTGTTATTTAAAATCAATGTTACATTTGCAATCATTTGGATATTCAGGGAAAATTGCATTCTTGCTCGTATTTTTAACATGAAACAAGAACACGCTTTGGGTGTTTCTGTCTCAACGAGGGTTTCTTAAATCGATCTCAATGTACAGTCCATCAATAGGCTATTTGCTCTTCATGCTATTAAGTGCTACAAAACTAATTTAAAGATACAAAGAACAACAGTGTGATTTGCTAAAGCGGCATATTTAGATCGATGCAGTCAGTTCTGACCACAAAAGATGAAGTAATTTGATGTTATTTGACTGTTTGTGGCACTCCCATTTTTACTTTTGCTTGTAAGAAACAAATACTAGGTTTTAATATTACTTTAAGTTGGGGTAGAATTAAATGACTGCCAAAACTCAGAATTTTGTTTGCGTACCCCCTCCGTGCACCTCATGTACCCCCAGGGGTACGCGTACCCCCATTTGAGAACCACTGTCATAGAATATGTACTGAACTGCTACAGCTTAATTTAGCACATTTGTTACTATGTAGTTGCACTCAATTTGTTACAGGCCATTGTACAACTGTTTTGTACATAAGTCAATATTGCACACTCGCACACAAAGATATACTACATATTGCTGCCACATGTGGACACGTTAATGTTAATATTGCACATCACTATATTGTTGTTTTGCACAAATCAGTATTGCCAAATTACAATATCTGTATCTGTCTATATTCATAGTCTATTTCTACTCCTGCAACATAGCTGTATTTTTATATTTTTAATTATTTGTCTATTTTGTACATGACTGTTTTATATATTTTTTTTACTTATGTGTAGCTATGTCTGTTTTTATTTTTATATAATTTGGACTTGTCTTGTCATTCAATGTGGACACCAAAGAAAGAATTTCATTTTACAGGAAAACTTGCCTTTCCTCACTGTGCACATGACAATAAACGCTTTGAATCTTGAATCTACTGTTGTACAGTATGATAACCTACCAGACTGTGACTTTTATTATACAGTGCACTACAGTAAATGGATGCATGGGTGCTAAAATATATGTATTATAGTACATGGTATGTTATGCTAAAATAGCTATTATATCTACATTAGAACATGTACATTACAGTAAATTGTTACATACCTGTTATCATTTCTAACGGTTTGAATTTTACCCGCCACTGTAAATCGACTCAAATTAGGTCCAGCCTCTCTCATTGTTAGACCATGTTTGATCACATGATCAATGATAGTAGCCCTAATCTCATCAGAGACCACTCTTATTGTTCTCGTCCTCTTCCTCCCCTTGCTCCCCTTCCAACTCCTCTTGCTCATCTTTGAACTCCTCCTCCTCTAACTCGAACTCTGCCTCGTCCTCTGGCACTTCCTCCAACCCCCCTTACTCTGTCTGCATTGTTTGCATCCATTGTTCAAAACCTATAACTTGACTATTCTAAAGCCATGACTGGTTGGTGTTAAGTAAAGCAATGAGTGTTTGCACATGTGAGGAGTTAGTGTGAGGTGCTGATGAATTAGTGTGGCATTTTGATTGGTTGTGTTTGAAAAAGGAAATCAATACTTTCTGTTAGATATTTGTGTTACATAGATAATTGTGTGTTGTGTTTTGCAAAAAGTGTTTTATGAAATTGAAAACTGAGTCAAAGTCCAAAAATTAGCGTATGGTTTTGCAGATTTGGTGTGTGGTTCTGGTGTTTGAGTGTCAGGTTTCAGAAATTGTGTGACAAGTAAAAATGTTGTGTGTAAAGAGTTGAAAAAAACTGTAAACAGTTATATGAGTTTGAGGATGTACAGCATGTGCTACCGTGTTTACTGTACATAGAACAGCGAAAGTTCTCTGATCTGAAGTACTGCTATGTACTGTAATTATACTGTATGTGTAAATAGCATTGAAACCCTGTAGATGAGCCTGTAGGCCAACTTCCCTCATGGTCAGTCCATGCAGAAGAACATGGTCAACTATAAAGCTTTGTATTTCATCAGGAATGACCTTTGACCTCATCCTCTTCATTTTTATTTTCCTCTCCTCTTCCTCTTTGTCTCTCACTACCAGGATTCATTTCCTAAAACACACAATCACATGTGCTCTTGTTCATATCATCCTGAGATTCTGACTGCTGTCATCAGTCTTGCTACTTAATGTTCACACATCGATACATGTGTGCTATTTTATTACATGCTTAAGTTAATTTTATTGAGTGTTTGTGTTTTCTGGATGAGATCATGGTTAAACCTGTGCAAAATAATGAATTTTTGTGTAGAGTTTTGCAGAAAACAGAGCAAATTGTAACGTGTGCGAAAGCAGGTGAAATGTGTTAAAAGTTTTGAGAAACATGTTTTTATTTTGAGAACTGTATGAATGGTTTGGAAAATTAGGCCATGTCTAGTGGGTTGGCAATCGACAAAAAAATTAATGAAGTTAAAAAGAGAACTTACAAGAAGGAACACTGAAAAAAATGTCCATAAGGATGCACAAGGCTGATTTTATTTGAATATTTTTAAATGAGAAAATACAGGAAGTGACAGAGATTTGATAATTGTTATATTTAAAAAAAAAATCCATACGGTGCCATTAAACTTCAATATTTTAATTTGATTTCTCATTTGCATCTGAAACTCTTGATTTGAGGCTAAAGAGAGAAAAGCGAGTTTTCAATTCTCCCTTTGGCTTGTCCTTGTGAAGCCCCATCAGCCTGAGAAAGAGAGAGAGAGAGAGAGAGAGAGAGAGAGAGAGAGAGAGAGAGAGAGAGAGAGAGAGAGAGAGAGATTATGAACTAATACTATAGATCAGTGGCTCTCAACTAAACACAAAAACATTGCAGATAATTTGGTACAACCGTTCTGATTGCAAACATTAAATGCTACTATTTCATAGAAGCTCATGAAATGTGACATTTGTAGTCATGCCTTATAGCTGTTAAAAAACACGAACAAAAATACACATGATTAAAAAAACGAATACAGACATTAAACACGTTCAATTGCAATGAGGAGAAACTTTGGTTGTTGTGTTCACTGGTGAAGAGTTCATGGCAATTATATTTGTTTTTATTGTTTCTTGATTTTAGCAGAAGGAAAAGTGAAATGACTTTAAGTTTATTAATCTTGCATGTGTACCTGAAGAAGTTGGGATCATCATTATCCTTCCAGATCTTCTCCAGCAGTTGCACACTGGCAGCAATGCTCACATCTGCAGCTTTATTATGAAGTGAACCATGACTAGAATCAACGGCGTCTTTATTAATACCATCCCAGCTTCTCCCAAAGCCAGTTGTGAGGTCTAGAGTACCTCCATGGCTGCACTTTCCTGTCAAGAAATTATAATATTCAGTATGATGATCTGATGTATTAAATGGACGAGCTCATAAATGTTCTGTTTGTTGCCTATCTGATGATTTTCAATCTGTATATGAAGTATTATAATATAGGGGGGAAAAGACTATTACCCTTTTTTTTGCTTTTTCCATAGAATCCTGAAGTCAGAATCTTTTGTTCTATAATTGTATCCTTAATTTTTGCCCCAGAGTTTGTATTGGGAATGTTACTTTCACATGTTTCAGTGTTTTCATCTGGAGGGAAGACAAACTCATTTTATTGCGTAACAAGTCTCATTGCTTTTTGAATGGTGCAATGATTGCTTTTTGAATGGTGCCCCAGAAACAGGGGCACCATTCAATGTAATTATACAGATTGGAACAGACAGGACAATGTGGAATATAACTCAGAATGTGTTCGTCTGAAAGAGGAATGTCAGACACGCCTAGGATGCCCTGAGGGTGATTAAATCTTTGGCTAATTTTCATTTTTGGGTGAACTATCCCTTTAACATGTCACATACCAAAGGCTAAATAAAAGGAAAAACAAAAACAATCATTTAATTTAATTGAGATACATTAAACTTAGTTTATATGAATTCTGAGACAAATGTATGCTCTGCATATAATTATGTATACACACGCACACTGTTACCTGCAGGGTTGGGTATGTTCTCTTCTAAATTGATCAGGGCAGTACATGGTTCAGTGTTTCCCAGCTCTATCCAGTTACTGTGGCTGTAGAAATCCTTTAATTTACCAGACAACACACGTGTGAAAGATTTTCACTTTCAGTTCATATGATCCATTTAGTAAAAATCTTTATCTCCCCTTACAAAAAGTAAGTATACTTCAAATTCGTTTTCTTAAGTTCATTTAAAGCTGCAGTCTGTAAGTTTTGCCTCTTTGTTGCCATCTCTGTTTGAAACCTGCAATTGCAGTTATTTGCTGAATTATCATCTTTGCGTGGGTTGTGCATGAGCCTGGCTCCTCAGCGCAGATCAATCTAATGTTTTGAGGTGAATGTGTGGCTGTCAGTCATCGCACCGGTGTGGATATTCACTGTACTTCAGATTCATAGATTCTACGTCTTGGAAGTATGACCCAAATTAAGAATTTTCACCGGAAAATGTTATCTGAACAAGTAAGTAACATGTCTGCCACTTTTGTTCTGACCAACTGAGAAAAACGAAATTACACATTGCACTATATTGTGATTAAATGTAATGATCACTTAGCTCATATAGCGTATATCACATCAAACCATGCAAATGATTATTATTGTTATACTTTGTTCTCAAAATGTTAATGTGAACAACATCAGCATTGCATGACTACTTGTTAGTGTGTATTAGCTCTACCTGTAGACTATAAGTGACTGGTGAATTGAGTGTCATTCCTAGACATCTAGGGGCCCTACGGATCTTTGGGTTTTTCAAAGAAACCTTGAAAGAAATTCTTGAACGATATGGAAAATTGACTGCTCCGATTAAAATGATTCCACTAGGATTTAAAAACCCGAACATGAAACACGTTATGTCTTTCCAACGTTTTACCTACATGATACCAAATTCACAACACGTCCCGTTGAATCTGGTACTAAAAGTATCAGTGGGGGATAAAGATTAAACGATCTTTGTCAGTTCAGGTCAAATGCAGTGTTTTTCTTGCGGTGAACATGGACACGTTAGACAGACATGTCCTAGTAAACAAAATGATAGGCCTATTACGGATTTGACGGGCTCGCAAACTATTCAAAAAGACACTGTTCAAGAGAACACCACTGTCGTTCGTGAAGTACCTGCTGGAGAGACTGAAAATTGTATAGCGGAAAATGAGAGTAAAAGTGAAACAAATAACCCTGATGTTGATCAGCCAGCAGATGACGCTAGTACGAGTGCTAATGCTGCAGAGATGCAAAATGTAAGAACAGAAGTGCAAGAAACACTCTCCCAACCTAAAAGCAGAGAGGATGAACTTCCATTAATGGAATGTGTAGATAAAAATGAGAACAAATCAGATGATGAAGTGAATGAAAATTGTAGTCAGTTCACAGTTAGCTCTGGCATTGCGATGTCTGATGTCACGATTCAGACAATCGTGACATCGTGCGGAAACCACAAATTGAACAGGTTTTTCCAGATTTGAGGAAGTTTTTAGCTTCCTGTAGAGATGTAATGATAAATACCACAGTTGAGGAGTTTAGCAGACAAAAACGATACTGTCTCAAAAAAAAATTATCACCAAAGTAAAGAAGATGATTCATTAAGGAAAAGTGTAAATTATTATTGATTCGGTAGAAGGAGAGCTTTGTTTTGATTGCTGCATTATAGTAATATCTTATGACATCTCTACAAATTGGACCATTAAATGTAAATGGATGTCGCAATAAAGAAAAGGGAAGTGGTCTAATTAAATTTTTAGCTTTTAAAAAGGCCAGTGTGATATTCTTGCAAGAAACACACACAGATATATATATATAACCAGGCAGAATGGCTAAAGGAATGGAAAGGGCAGAGGTTTCTTAGCCATGGTTCTAATGTAAGTGCTGGAGTAGCTATTCTAATATCGGAAAGTACCCAGGGGGGGGGAGTTTCCAATATGATAGAAATTATCCCTGGAAGAATGCAGCGAGTAGATATTATTTTACAAAATGTGTCCTTTTCCTTTATCAATGTTTATGCTCCCAACATTGGATGTGAACGAGTTTTATTTTTTTTTAAGTTACAGGAAGCTATGAATAATATTCCTCGTGAAAATGTTATCATTGTGGCTGGAGATTTTAATTGTACTCTTGATCATACAGTCAATCGGAATCATGATGAACCTCATCTTAATTCAGCAGAAGCTCTTAAGAAAGTAGTACATTTCCATTCACTTGTAGATGTGTGGAGAGAATCGTTTCCTAAAAGTAGGCAATATACATGGCTGAAAATGAATTGTAATATAATATCGGCGGCCTGATTAGACAGGATATATGTTCAGAAGGGTAGAAGAGGAAGATTTTTTGATAGCAAAATTAATCCTACACCAATTTCTGATCATTATTATGTTTCTGTTATGGTTACAATATCAAACACTAGTTACAGATCTTATTGGCATTTTAATAACAGCTTGCTGCAAGATCGTACTTTTGTACATTTATTTCCTTTCTTTCGGAGAGCTTGGAGAGAGAGAAAGACCGAGTTTAAATCCCTAAGTCAATGGTGGGACATTGTGAAAATTCAGATTCAGTCGTTTTGTCAACAGTATGTAAACAATAATGCAAAAGAAATCCAGAAGAAAACTGAACAGCTGGAAAAAGAAATAATGAGATTGAATAGCTCTATAAGTGAGAGAGATGGAACAAGTGGAGATTTGCTTGAACAATATAATTTTCTTTTAAAAAATTTGCATGAAGAAAGAGATCGAGGAACAAATGTACAAACAAGATTTACTCAACTTAACAATATGGATTCCTCAACATCTTTCTTTTTTGCATTGGAAAGAAAAGTTCGAGAAAGGAAGTTGATTAAACTATCTGATGGAAGAGAAACAACAGAAAAGAGAGAAATTATTTCACAAGTTTTGTCTTTTTACGAAGAACTCTATAGTGCTGAACGTCTCAGGTTACGTATGTAACCATGGTTCCCCGAGTGGGGAACGAGACACTGCGTCCCCTAGGGGTTGCTACGGGGAACGCCCTCAGCGTGACTCGGTCTGAAGATACATATGTAAAAACACCACCTGTTGGCCGGCGACAGCCCATGACGTCACTACCGGCGTGCCACAATATAAGTGCCGCCGGGAGAATACATCATCAGCTTCTTCGTCTGAAGCTTGCGTCCGAAGCATGGCCCAAAGCCTAGGGGACGCAGTGTCTCGTTCCCCACTCGGGGAACCATGGTTACATACGTAACCTGAGACGTTCCCCTTCATGGGAACTCGAACTGCGTCCCCTAGGGGTCGCTACGGGGAACGTTATACCCACTTCACCATGCTGAGGGGAATGCAAGCCAATTTCTCAAAAAAGGCGAGCACTAAGCCAGCTCTACCCGGCTAAGGGAGTTGCCCCTGGGACGGCTGATGGCTGTCAGTGATATTATCCCCTTCGGCCAAAGGCCCGAGCTGCATACCCTAGTACTTACCTGTTCTAGGTGCCGGGATTACCGGGCCTAGGGTAGAGCTCAAAGTCTTGGAATCAGAAAAGATTCCTTTAAGGGGATATGGCCAGGCACCTGGCTCACTAGGTCCTGGCCGATCACTCAGGGGTTACCACTTGCTCTCAAGCTTACCGAGGAACTGTCTCAACAGATCTCTTGGTAGCGTACACCCCTTTCCTTTCCCTTTTTTTTTGGACCCAACATATATGGGACAAGGGAGGCCCAAGGCACAAGCCGGGGCTTTATCCAACTCAAAAGGGCGAAGCTGTGTGCGTAACCCTACCCTTACGGGATTTTTAGAAAGAACGCAGAATCTTTGATGTGCGGACTTACCACTGAGTGGATTTTAGAAAGTGCCCAAAGTCTCGCGTGTGCACTTATTAGAAGAACGTTCTATGCCCTGGAGCGGAGAACTACTCATTCCTCGGAGTGCGAGGGAACTCAGACGCTCAGAAGGGAGCGGCAAGCTCATAGATGACCCTCTGGTTGAGGGGAGCAATGCTGGCTCAACCAACAAGGCGAGCGACCTATCACAGAGCTCTGGGGGGCGGAGAAACTCAGACGCTCAGAAGGGAGCGGCATGCTCATAGGTGACCCTCTGGTTGAGGGGAGCAGTGCTAGCTCTACCGACGGCGAGCTCTGGAGAGCGGAGAACTCATTCCTCGGAATGAGAGGATCTCAGCTACCAAAGAGGAGCTCTAGAGCGGAGAACTCACTCCTCAGAGTGAGACCTATAACGAGCTCTGGAGAGTGGAGAACTCATTCCTCAGAATGAGAAGGCACTCCACCGCTCAGAAGGGAGCGGCAAGCCCAACCATGAGCTCTGGAGAGCGGGGAACTCATTCCTCAGAATGAGAGGGAACTCCACCGCTCAGAAGCCAGCAAGGAGAGCGACCTATCACAGAGCTCGGAGGAGCGGAGAACTCATTCCTCAGAATGAGTGGGAACTCAGACGCTCCGCAGGGAGCGGCATGCTCAAAGGTGACCCTCTAATAAGGGGAGCAATGCTAGCTCCACCTATAACGAGCTCTGGAGAGCGGAGAACTCATTCATCAGAATGAGAGGGAACGCCGCCGCTCAGAAGGGAGCGGCATGCTCATAGGTGGCCCTCTGGGTGAGGGGAGCAATGCGGGCTCGACCAACAGCGAGCTCTAGGGAGCGGAAAACTCATTCCTCTGAATGAGTGGACATTCAGACGCTCCGAAGGGAGCGGCATACTCATAGGTAACCCTCTTAAGGTGAGTGGAGTAATGCTGGCTCTACCGACAGCGAGCTCTGGAGAGCGGAGGACTCATCCTTCAGCGCTCAGAAGGGAGCGGCATGCTCATAGGTGACCCCGGAAAACTCATTCCTCAGAATGAGAGGGAACTCACCTTTTTTGCCTTTGCTTAGCAGGAAATTTCCACCTAACCTCGGTCAGGTGGAGTTTACGGTGGTTACAGGGGAATTAGAGAGGAATGAGAGGGCTTGCCTCTCTCTGACCCGCGCCTCTCTCCCACCCTAGCCACAGGAGGGGGAGGGGCATGAGTCGCGAGACTAGCCTTCTGAGCCCATCTCTGATCCTCAGACCGAGATGGGCTAGGACCCCTGGTTGTTTGGGCTCAGACCTGGACCTTATCCAGGACTTTCAGCAGGTCAGTCTGGTACGCCTGTGCAACGAAGCGACGGTCTGACCTGCTGCTGCATATGCCCTGCCATTTAAGCGAGATTCAGGGGCTTAGATGGCCAGGAGGAGCCTTGAGAGAGGATGTCTCGCCACAGAGAGATAAGCTGGTTATCATCTCTTGCACAGGGGCATCCTCATAGCCATTTTCACGCATCCTCAGTGTCAGCATAACTAGTATGCTGAAACCTATGAATACGAGAAAAAATAGCTTTTCCCACTCCTTCTCAACCTCCACATCGAGATTTATGAAGAAAGGAAGGCTCACTCGAGCTGGGGGTTATTTTAGATTTATTTTTATGATCCATAACCTCCAAAAACTCGTTCATATGCAGCGGAGCACTAGCTGCTGCATCTGATGATGTCAGAAAGATCGCATCATCACAATCCAGCAGCTCACTCTCGTTCTCGGCCGACGCGCGAAAGGGGCGGTCCCTCTCCAACTCATCGGCCACATCCAACTGCGAACCCCACGATTTCATTCGCCTCCGTGCCTCGGCAACGGTGGGTCTTGAATCGCGGGAAGCAGACGGCTGCCCCTCTTTCCTCGAAAAGAGGGACAGGCGAGAGCTGAGCTTCCTCATAGAGAGCCGCTCACAATGCACGCAAACCGTCCCCTCAAGGACATCGCGTGCGTGCTCCATGCTCAAAACAAAAGACGCAAGTCGTGTGTGTCATCGGGTGTCAAATAACGAGGACACGGATCCACACACTTCCTAAACGCCTTGCTAGTGCTCGCCATAGTAGAGTTAGAAAACTGTACTCTTACCAGATTCACTCTGCACGCTTCAAACAAACCAGTCAGTGAAGACGAAAAAGCTGATGATGTATTCTCCCGGCGGCACTTATATTGTGGCACGCCGGTAGTGACGTCATGGGCTGTCGCCGGCCAACAGGTGGTGTTTTTACATATGTATCTTCAGACCGAGTCACGCTGAGGGCGTTCCCTGTAGCGACCCCTAGGGGACGCAGTTCGAGTTCCCATGAAGGGGAACCTTGTGATTCTGAGGCAATGGATTTTTTTCTCAGTGGAATTCCAAAATTGAGTGAAGATGAGAAGATACAACTGGAAAATGCCATTTCATTTGAAGAACTGAGTGCAGCTGCTAAACAACAATCTTCTGGACGATCTCCTGGGCTAGATGGACTGACCTCGGAGTTCTATAAATTGTTTTGGGTCGTTGATTGGACCAGATTTACATGCTGTTTTCCTTGAATGTGAAAAATCTAAAACTCTCCCTCTCAGTTGTAGAAGAGCTGTGATAACGTTATTGCCGAAGAAAGGAGATTTAGGATTTTTGAAAAACTGGCGCCCTATCTCCTTATTAGGAATAGACTACAAGATCCTTTCAAAAACATTAACAAATCGCTTGAAAAAAGTTATGCCGTCTATAATTGATGAAGACCAATCATATTGCATTCCAGGACGTTCCATCTTTGATAACCTTTTTCTGGTGCGTGACTTATTACATCTTACTGAGATATATGGACTTGATATAGGCCTTTTGTCTCTTGACCAGGAAAAGGCATTTGACAGAGTCGATTATAAATATCTTTTTAATACTTTGTCAGCCTTTGGATTCGGAGAACAGTTCATTTCATGGATTCAGATACTTTATACGGATGTTTGTAATATGCTGAAGATAAATGGAACCTTAACAATAACTTTTCCTGTGCGTAGAGGTGTAAGACAAGGATGCAGCCTCTCAGGACTTTTATATGCAATATCTATCGAACCTCTATTAAGAGTGGTAAGGGAAAAACTACAAGGTGTTTCCGTCCTCAATCCTGATATAGCGGAAACTACTACAATGTACCAGATACTGTGTTTCATATTTTGTCTAATTGTTATAGAATCATACCTCTTTTGGATCTTTTGGAGAACATTTTTAAGGGGTTTGGCTGGGATTTTTCAAAAACAATGTTCATATTTGGGTGCAAATATTATAAGTCTCAAAGTGAGCATTGCACTTTTTCCAATTTTTTATAGTTAAGCAAAATTAACGATTTAGAAAGCATATAAAATTGAAAATGAAGGGAAAATAATTAAGATAGTAGAACTGTTTAAAGCCTTAGTGGAATCTAGAGTTAAAATAGAGTATGAGTTTTATAAAATGAATAATGATATATTAATATTTAAAAGAAAGTGGTGTATAAATACCAATTTTATTTTTGTGAATGATAATGACGATGAATTAGTGCTTGATTGGCACTGTTGAGTTTTAAGGAATCAACATTGAATTAAAAAATTCAAATGTAAAATGTACTCCTTATGCATTGGTGATAATTGTCAATGTTGTTTCATGATATAATTGTAAAATAAAGCGTGTGTTTAACGTCTCCCTCTCTCTCTCTCTCTCTCTTGCTCACAGACACACATAGTTTGCACACACCTTAATATAAGCGCTAATGTAGTTAGCACTACTCTGACGATTTTATCAGTAACATAGTTTAAGAACTTAAAAACTACATGACTTCTCACAAGTGAGATAGCATCACCAGTGCTGTTCGTGAAGAAAATGAACTTAAAGTCTCACTATAGACATTTCTGCCGATCAATGACTCACAGATGTAACATCTCTCTCTCTCTCTCTCTCTCTCTCTCTCTCTCTCTCTCTTATAACTTTGTTATTAACTGTATTAACGGCATTACGGCATTAGTATGCTATCAATGGCTCAAGCCTCTGTTACGGTTTAATATGACGTTTTGGAATTAGCAAGGGAGGCGTTAGATGAGATGCGGAAGAAATAATCCTACTCACAATAGCGATTGAAGTAGAAAAAACGGACGAATGCCTTGAAATATATCATCTGATCGATGTCTTGAGGTGTGGCAACCGTAGTATAATCGGAATAATTGACTCCGAGCCGTTGAATTAATATAAAAATAATGCACACCAGAACTGTAACGGCCCCTCCGCATCGCGTCGTGACCGCCTCACCACCTCACTGCGGTCAAGCCAGATTTTGATTAGGGAACACACATTCCGTATTAACTAAGCATTTTCCCTCAATAAACTCGTAATTTGCTGCTAATTAATAGTAAGGTAGTTGTTAAGTTTAGGTAGGGATCTAGAATATGGTCATGCATAATAAGGCGTTAATATGTGCTTTATATGTAAGGAATAATTGACGACGGGCCGTCGAATTATTAGAAAATAAATCCCACTTTTGCCAGCCACACTTTTTTTGGTTTGCGCGTCTAATCGCGCACTTGCGGTACCGGTGCTGGGAGCGGTCAAAATGGCTGTAAAAGAAGCTGTCAGAACAGCGTTTCCTTTGTACTTTTGCTGATATTTTCAATAGATTGCTGTTCACTGTGACCCAAAATATGTCTACATTAAACGTAATCAAGTATCCAACGTCAGTCAAAAGATTAAGTTCAAGTATTGGCCAAAGAGACTTTTCTGTCAGTATTAGTATAAGTCAAGTATAGAACATAAAAAGTAGACCGAAGGTGTACTTTATTTTTAGTTTAAATAAATTGTTCTAATACCACACTTGAATAAACTTCTTTTATGTAAGGGTCTGCAGTTTCACTGTAATCCATTGGTCTAAATTCATCCTTTGAGTTCTCATTTTAAGTTTAGCGTCTGACTCACCTGTAAAGTATGCAGGATTGTCCCAAGTGTCTTTCGCGCATCTTCAAACTTCTCCTTTTTCACGTGAGCTGTGATATCCTCCATTCCCTTGATGATGAGGGCTTTACCGTCCAGAAATGTCTCGCTGTGAAAATGATATTTCTTTATGGAAAGATAATCAATGTCTGTTTTTACGTTGTAATAGGTGATCATTTTTATGCCTGTTTCAAAATTACTTTTAAAGGCATCTTTTTTGCAGGCCCTTGCCAGTGTCTCTCCGTTCAGTGGTTCTGGCTAAAAAACAAAAAAAACGCACACACACACACACACACACACACACACACACACACACACACATCTAGTTAGTTGTCACTAAATTGATGTGAACATCAGATAAAGGTAAAATAATTCCACTACTTTGTTTTAGCTGATGTCTTTTTCCATCTGCATTAATTCTAAAATGGCTTATTTATCAATTATATTTTACCAAGGAGTATATTGCTATCGTATTACTGATGCTATGTATTTATAAAATGCATCTGAAATCTGCTATCATGTAGCAGTGTGTGCAGTTGTATTTTGTATTTATATTTTGAAGAATAAAAACACAAAAATATGTTGCGGCGTTTGCCAAAAACACACAAAGCTTGTGCGTTTTACACTCTAACATTAGTTTAGTTTCTTATTTTTCTTTGGATCAATAAATTACATCAATACTAAATACTGTACTAAAGTGTGTTATGATTGCCGCTGAATATATATTGTCTAATAGATTAATTATTCTCTTTCACGCACAGATCATATATATTCATACCTTTGTGAAGCCTTCAACACTCTCGCAGACCTTTGCAGTAGCACGTAAAATGGCTATTTTTGTGATGTCTTGATGATTTTTAGAGTTGGGCTTTTCCGTAATATGAAAGGTCTGAGCACCAATCAGAAGAGCCATCAGGAGAAATGCGTTTCTCATTCTCAGATGATTATGAATATGAAAAACGACTCAAAGAGATCTCGAAAGTTCGGTTCATCAGTCAATCTCCTATGAGCTAGTGTGCTGCATAATATATACATTGTCATTTGAATTGATATGAAGAAAATGTGCACCGTTACCTAAAGATATGAACATTTGTATAGATATCACATCCAGGCCGCCGCCAAGGGGGCGGGGGGGGGAGTTAGGACGATTCTAAGGGCCCACACGCTTTTGGGGCCCCAGAGATCTGTTTATTAGCAGTAACAGTAGTAGTAATATAATAGAAATTACACATTTATTTGTCAAAGCGTTACAAATAAAACAAAAGTAGGGCTTATTTCTGCATCCCTGGCGAAATGATCCCCCCCCCCATTCATTGCATGGTTTCGTCCTGTCCTACTTTGCCTGGAGTCACTGAGTGAGATCAGATGGTAAACATTCAAATTATGTCTTCGAGTTTGAGGGGGTGCAAACTGAGCTGGATGGTTTGGTCAGTCGCACTTTTAAACACTTTTTAGTTTTGCTATAGTCAAAACATTTACAAATTCAGTTACACAAAGCAGCAGCTCAAGCGCGTGAGGTTGTCATGGCAACCAGATACATTGCAAGCGCATTACGGCTACTCTTCTATTTTGCCACATTCAATTTAGCAATAAACACGTTGAAAATAATAAACATGTTTGTCTAAACGATCTCAAAAGAGGCTTTAAGCAAATCAAGGAGTGATTTACTCGTCCACTGTTTAAAAACATAATACTTTAGCTGGGTTTCCACAGGCAGGGTCACAATTATCTACAGTATATGACGCTATGGTTTTTGGGTTAAGGTTAATAATGTAAAACATCTTTTACATTGTATGCTGTATGTGTGTAGGTAGCTAGCAAACAAGGAATACAGCTGTGAATCTAATAGTCACATTTAGCTGAGTAAGATCATGATTGAGAAATGTTGGATGCTGCTGGGAATGCTGGTGTTATGGGCATCCTATTTATTATTTTAGAAATGTTTTGTTTGCCCCTGTGAATAATTTATATTAATATAACAGATTAAGTAATCAAACTCATTTCGTATCAACATAATAGTGTGGTACAGAAAGTATATGTCCATAGAACAGGTTCTGAATGAATTATGTTACTGACACCTAATGGTCAAAAGCAATAAAATAGTAATAGGTCAATATTATTAAATTGCTGACAAAGATTTTGAATAGCTAGGTTGGCTTGTACACTATATTGCCCAAAGTATTGGGTCACCCCCTTCTAATGAAAGGTTTGACTACTTTAGTAATTTCCATGAGTACAAATCTTAATGTTGAAGCACACAATGATATTCTAGGGAATTGTGTGCTTCTAATTGTATAGCAACAGTTTGGACAGAACTATTTTCTATTCTAACATTACAGTGTCTCTGTGTATAAGACGAGGATTGAAGAGAAATGATGATTCAGTCAGTGTGGAAGAACTTGACTGGTCTACAGAAAGCAGCTGAACACCTCATGATTTCTCAATCATGATCTTACTCAGCTAAATGTGACTATTAGATTCACAGCTGTATTCCTTGTTTGCTAGCTACCTACACACATACAGCATACAATGTAAAATTTTTTTTACATTATTAACCTTAACCCAAAAACCATAGCGTCATATACTGTAGATAATTGTGACCCTGCCTGTGGAAACCCAGCTAAAGTATTATGTTTTTAAACAGTGGACGAGTAAATCACTCCTTGATTTGCTTAAAGCCTCTTTTGAGATCGTTTAGACAAACATGTTTATTATTTTCAACGTGTTTATTGCTAAATTGAATGTGGCAAAATAGAAGAGTAGCCGTAATGCGCTTGCAATGTATCTGGTTGCCATGACAACCTCACGCGCTTGAGCTGCTGCTCTGTGTAACTGAATTTGTAAATGTTTTGACTATAGCAAAACTAAAAAGTGTTTAAAAGTGCGACTGACCAAACCATCCAGCTCAGTTTGCACCCCCTCAAACTCGAAGACATAATTTGACTGTTTACCATCTGATCTCACTCAGTGACTCCAGGCAAAGTAGGACAGGACGAAACCATGCAATGAATGGGGGATCATTTCGCCAGGGATGCAGAAATAAGCCCTACTTTTGTTTTATTTGTAACGCTTTGACAAATAAATGTGTAATTTCTATTATATTACTACTACTGTTACTGCTAATAAACAGATCTCTGGGGCCCCAAAAGCGTGTGGGCCCTTAGAATCGTCCTAACTCCCCCGCCCCTTGGCGGCGGCCTGATGTGATATCTATACAAATGTTCATATCTTTAGGTAACGGTGCACATTTTCTTCATATCAATTCAAATGACAATGTATATATTATGCAGCACACTAGCTCATAGGAGATTGACTGATGAACCGAACTTTCGAGATCTCTTTGAGTCGTTTTTCATATTCATAATCATCTGAGAATGAGAAACGCATTTCTCCTGATGGCTCTTCTGATTGGTGCTCAGACCTTTCATGTTGAGGAAAAGCCCAACTCTAAAAATCATCAAGACATCACAAAAATAGCCATTTTACGTGCTACTGCAAAGGTCTGCGCGAAAGATGAAGGCTTCACAAAGGTATGAATATGATCTGTGCGTGAAAGAGAATAATTCATCTATTAGACAATATATATTCAGCGGCAATCATAACACACTTTTAATACAGTATTTAGTATTTATATAATTTATTGATCCAAAGAGAAATAAGAAACTAAACTAATGTTAGAGTGTAAAACGCACAAGCTTTGTGTGTTTTTGGCAAACGCCGCAACATATTTTTGTGTTTTTTATTCTTCAAAATATAAATACAAAATACAACTGCACACACTGCTACATGATAGCAGATTTCAGATGCATTTTATAAATACATAGCATCAGTAATATAGCAATATACTCCTTGGTAAAATATAATTGATAAAGGAGCCATTTTAAAATTAATGCAGATGGAAAAATACATCAGCTAAAACAAAGTAGTGGAAATATTTACAATGTATCTGATGTTCACATCAATTTAGTGACAACTAACTAGATGTGTGTGTGTGTGTGTGTGTGTGTGTGTGTGTGTGTGTGTGTGTGTGTGTTTTTAGCCAGCTCCACTGAACGAACAGACACTGGCAAAGGCCTGCAAAAAAGACGCCTTTAAAAGTAATTTTGAAACAGGCATAAAAATGATCACCTATTACAACGTAAAAACAGACATTGATTATTTTCCCATAAAGAAATATCATTTTCACAGCGAGTCATTTCTGGACGGTAAAGCCCTCATCATCAAGGGAATGGAGGATATCACAGCTCACGTGAAAAATAATAATTTTGAAGATGCTCGAAAGACACTTGGGACAATCCTGCATACTTTACAGGTGAGTCAGACGCTAAACTTAAAATGAGAACTCAAAGGCGAATCGAGAATTAATTTAGACCAATGTGTTACAGTGAAACTGCAGACCCTTACATAAAAGTAGTTTATTCAAGTGTGGTATTAGAACAATTTGGTTAAACTAAAAATAACGTAAACTTTCAGTCCTTACTTTATGTTCTGTACTTGACTTATACTGACAGAAAAGTCGATTTTGCCAATACTTGAACTTAATTGTCACAATCTGTGATGGAAGGAGCGGAGAATCAATTTAAACAGTCTTTAATATAATCCAAACAAGGGTAATTCACACAGGAAACAGCTGGAGACACGAACATGATGAAGTAGACCCAATAACCACTAAGAGAAAGACTGGGACTTTTAAACACAGGGTAATTGGGGAAGACGACGAGACACACCTGGAATCAAATTAACAATCAACATGGGGGAAAAACTGGGTCACAGGGAACATATGGGGAGCAAAACACACACAAGACAGTCCACAATCCTGACATTAATATTTTGACTGATATAAGCTATACTTAAAAGTATTCGAAAGTATATTTGGCTTGTATTTTATTTGCTCTATTGATTGAGTAGCCTATTAAACTCTTTTGTTCACACAGTTGTACATACTATCTAAAAAATTTACCCGTTTAAATTTATAATAAGTTTTAGGATGGAATATTAGTTATATGTAATTATATATAATATGGAATATTAGCTAGTTGTCAATTTGAGTGTCATTGTTTTATGATTTGGCATCCATTACTATAGATTTGTTTGAAAATATTGATTTATAAAGAAAATAGATACTTTCTAATTGTGAGTATGTGGATTTTTGTTTTGTGTAGTCCACTGGTAGAGTACATAGGAATTTACTTCAAATCTATTTGAAGTTCAAATAGTAAACAAGTAGGATGTTAAGTTCACTTAAACAAAACCTACAAATATACTTGCAGGATAAAAACTACATAAACGCTTTTGATTAGGGAACACACATTCAGTATTAACTAAGCATTTCCCCTTAATAAACTCGTAATTTGCTGCTAATTAATAGTAAGGTAGTTATTAAGTTTAGGTAAGGATATAGAATATGGTCATGCAGAATAAGGCATTTATATGCGCTTTATATTGTAATAAAGTGCTTATTTTACTTACAGAGGCTTAATTAAATCAATGGAGGACATAGGGTACATCACACACCATCTTTATAGAAATATATCACTTTATTAACAGTTGTTTATAGAAAGATATAACGGTTATGTAAAGAAACATTTAACTAAGTTCAAAGAACATTTACTCTGTACACCCTCACTAGAACAATTGGCACTACACACGTGAGACTTCAACACTGCACTGCACTCTAGTGGTTATTCCCAACCCCACACTCGGCACACTAGAAATCATGATCAAGTAATCAGTTAACAGATGAAAATATCAGCGCCTCCCAACTCTGGACACAGAGTAATCATGTTCATAAAACCTTAAAACTCACAACTACAACATACACACTCACACATACACACAACACAAGAAGATAATTTAAAATGTAAAACACTTCCCCGTTTCCAGGAAACAAGACCCCATCCCGGGGTCTAGGGAAAGGAATCGGCCGTAGATATGTCCCACGAAGGCATGCGCTCTTATTGACTTTATTCCAGATCCCGCAGTATGGCAACTGATCACAGCGTCACTGGTCTTGATTGGCCCTTTGCACACACACAATTCTCCTTGGGAATCACAATGCCAATAGTAATAATGAGTCCTTTTACAGTCTCAGTACAGTAAAGTCTCTTTGAAATGCTCATTATCTAACTACACCAATTGGATCTATCTAGCTATCTAGCTTTGTTGCCGGACAAACCCTAATGATCTCGAGCAACACAAAGCATCCTCCTTTTCCCTTGAGGGCGCAAAATCAGACACGTTCCTCGGCCACGAGCGTCTCCTCTCACCTGTTCTCTCTTAAATATCCTCCAGGTGAGTTCAATTCAGGCCTGGCGTCAAGCCCCCTCCCAAGCCTGGCATTGTACTTATAAAAAAACGTAATTAAATAAGTACAATGTGACATAAAATGTGATGTGTAATTTCAATAAAAAATAAATAAAACAAAACGTTACTAATTTTAAATTGGATCGAGTTTTAATCATACCATAACCACTAAATAAATATCAGGCAAAAATCTAACATGACCGTCAGACTGGTGGTAGGCGGAGATTTGTCTCCTAGTAACGCTAGCATATCAGGGAGCTTCTTACAATTGCGTGATTCATCAATGATTGCTAGATAGATTACCATAAGGCAGTATAAAAATGTATATACGAAAATATATGATAAATCGGTCCCATAGTTTGCCAGATGCGACCGTGCAATTGCAAGCATCCAACAGCAACTCAGTAGACACGCCAGTCGACAAGACACCAACACCGATTGATCCTCTGCACTCGTGCTCCAGCTCATGCACGCCTGGACCGCCAAGAGTGCCTTCCGACCTTGGTGAGGATAAACCGAATCAGGTTAAGTTAAGACGTTTTTCTCTTCGCCTTTGCTACAACCAGCATCGATCATTTGTTGTGTCATGGTATACGACACGGGAGTGGTTGGAATACTCTGTGGAAGCAGATGCTGCATTTTGTTTTCCATGCAGAAAATACTTAATTTCTCCATCAGACTCTGCTTTCACTGTAAGGGGCTTCAGTGTTTGGAAGCACGCTGTAGAGGCGGGAAAAGGCCTTAACAAACATGCAGCGTCAAAAGAACACATTACAAGCATGGCACTCTGGAAAGACAGAGAAAAACAGGCTGAACGTGGACTTGAAATTTCCACTATGGTTAACAGTAACCAATTAGCTAGGAATCGCTACTACCTCTCCTCTGTAGTGGACATGATTGAATTTCTTGTTGTGAATCATTTGCCGCTAAGGGGAAGCACAGATGCTTTTGATAGTCTAACAGAGGATGGAAGTGGACTTTTCCTATCATTATTCGAATATACCCTCCGAAAAGACCCAGAGTTAAGGAGTGTTATGAAGACAATACCACGCAATGCAACGTACAGTTCTCATGAAATTCAAAATGACGTCATTGCAAACATGAGCAGTCTGGTGACTGAAGAAATAGTTCGAGAAGTTGCAGACTCGTGGTACACAATCAAAGTAGATGGCACACGTGACCCAACTGGAATAGAAAATATTTCCATAATCGTTCGCTTTGTTAAGGACAATTGTAAAGTCACAGAGCGACTTCTTTCCATGACAACAACTGAAAAAGGGGATGCCCAGACCCTGACCAACACAATAATTACAGAGCTTGAAAAGAATGGGCTCAGTACTTCTAAAATATTGAGCCAGGTGTATGACGGGGCCTCTCTCATGTCCGGAAAAAACGGAGGAGTACAGAAAATTTTGCAGGACAAATTAGGAAGAGGGATTCCGTACGTACATTGCTTCAATCATCCGCTCCATCTTGTGGTAGTTCATGCAATATCCACAGTGCCTGCGGTTGAAGACTTCTTTAATGTGTGTAACTTGCTTTATAAATTCATAAAGAAGCCAACCGTTGCCATCTTGTACGGAGGGCAGCGGCTTACGAGATTACTTGAACAGCGATGGACAGGGCATCTTCAAACGGTCAAAACAATTCAGAATTCTTTTCAAGACATTACTGAGTTGTTAGCCGTGATCAATGGAAACCGCAGATACGAGACTGAGGTGCGCATGGAAGCAGCTGGCCTGATTAGGGAAGTATCAGAGACGAGCTTCAAGTTCATTGCCCACATGGTGTATAAGATTCTACAGCTGCTTGATGCTCCAAACAAACTGATGCAGTCAGAGGACATCTTCTAAGTGCAGTCAAATTAGTTACATGTGCTTCAGAATGCCTCACGAAATTGCGCAGTGAATCTGAATTCTTAGAGCTGTGGGAGAAGGCCGACGACACTGAAATGCCAAGACCTCCCAAACTAAACGGACCATCAACAAAGGCCTTCAAGAATATCTGCTGGAGGAAAGCATTGGCCAGGCTCAAGGTGATTTGGGAAATCAAGAAGAGCTCAGACGATTATACTACAGTACTTTGGACGCAGTGCTTGCAGAAATCTTGGAGCGTTTCGGAGAAAGAAATAGCAAGTTAATTGAAGCTCTTTCAGCTTTTGATCCTCAGTATGACAGCACTTTCTTGGATGCGCAACTCGTACAAGATATGATGAACTTAACTAATTCGGAAGTGATTTATTCAGAATTTGTTGTGGCCCCACAATTCCTGTGTAAAGTACTGGCTAGATTGATTTCTAGCGGCGAGAAATTAACACTTAAACAAATACTCAAGGAGCATCATACCACGCTTGAAGCTATGCCTAGTGTACTCGCTGCAATGAAATGTACGCTGACATTTGGAGCTTCCACAGCTACATGCGAAAACTCATTTTCTACTCTGAAAAATGTGTTCACGGACAATCGAAGGAGCATGCTACATCAGCGAAAGGCCCAATTAGTGCAACTGGCATTTGAAAGAGACTTGACAAGAACATTTCGGGATGAATGGAAAGATACTTTACTGAGAAGGTTCAACGCGAGTAAGCTCTGCAGAATCCAGCTGTTTTAGCAGGTTGGTGTTATTTTATTTATTATAGAATGCGTAATTTGTTTATAACATCTTATTTTAATCGTGACTTTTAAAAAAATGTTTGCGTAAAGTTTGAACCAGTTCTGATGTGCATCGTGAAATCGTGTGCATCGTGAACCAGTTCTGATGTGCATTTGATGGGTCAAAATGGATGTAAAGAAGCTGTCAGAACAGGGTTTCCTTTGTAATTTTGCTTATATTTTCAATAGATTGCTGTTCACGGTGACCCAAAATATGCCTACATTAAACATAATTGAACACTAAAAAGACCATAAAGCAACATCAGAATATGTATTTATTGCTATTTTATAATTGTATTACAATTCAGGATTTTTTAATGACTTGAACATTGGATTAATGTTTGTGAATACATTATACATTATTTTTTGTACATTTGTATTGTACATTTATTAAAATACATAATTTATCAATGTTACTATATATAGGCTATGTGTGTGTGTGTGTGTGTGTGTGTGTGTGTGTGTGTGTGTGTGTGTGTGTGTGTGTGTGTGTGTGTGTACACCTTTCAACTGATACTTGTTTACAGGGACTATTACTGTATTAATTTTCAAGTTAAATCTACTGTAAAATGTTTGTACAAATTAATGGCAAATCACTCCAAAACCCAATGTGCATTCTCACACTTTCTCATAAGCACTTACTCTTAAAAAGCTTTCCTTAATAGGTTTGCTCATTCTTCCAATTGATTCCTATTTACAGTGACCCTGACTATCATTTAAATAATTTTCAAATTGTATTACCGTATAGTTAAGCGTCTGTGTATCCTTGCACTTTTACATCATGTCTCATTTACAAACACTCATATAAATTTGTCCTTTTTATGTTTGCTCGTTCTTTCAGTTGATTCCTGTTTACAGTTACCCTGAATATTACTGTAAAAAAAAATCAAATATTTTTACTGTATAGTTTTGGAGAAAATAAATGGCAAAATCACTCCAAAAAACAAAGTGCATTCTAACACTCACTCATAAAAATCTTGCCATAGGGCACCTTGTGGTCAAAAATTTGATTGATGAGGGTCATGTAAATTCCACCTAATGTTAAAAACATTAGAACGAAAGTTATTTTAATACATCTTTTGCATTTCTTAATTAATTATACCTTTCAGCATTCGTCTTAAAGCTTTTCACTTTAAAATAGTTTAGCATAGTTTACTTTTAAACAAACATATCCTAAGCTTTTTTTTTGTTTTGTTTTTTATTTTATTTAAGTAGCATAATTCCTTTATATAGTCTTTAATTTGTCAAGCTTAAGACTTCTGATATGCTATAGAACCCCCAGACTTTTTTTCCCTTAAAAATTAAAAAAGGTTTTTCTAAACATTCGCCTCTATGCAAGAAATATTGTTTTATTTTATTTTATTTAATTATTCACACTAAATTCACCTATTCCTTTAATTGATATTTGATTTTTGGCGAGTTTAAGACTACTAGTGTGCTACATCTGTTAAATGCAAGTTAAATGCATAACATATTTAACAGGAATGAAAGCAAATGTTTTGGCGGGGTCTTCAGATTTTCTTGCCGTAAGACTTGTTATCAGTTGAAACAGACGTACAATGTCTAAACTTTTACAACATTACACGAAATGCAAAATATCATGGCTCACACACCACAATGAAATGAGAGAAGGTTACCGGCTGTCTATGTGGGTGATCCGGCTGGCTGTGGCGGCTTTCTTCTGCAATTCTCCCTCTATATCGAGATGCAAACACAGACGTTTTTGACTGAGCACTCCAAGGTAGACTTTCTGATCTCTCTTCTCTCTGATCAAGCTTTGATTTGAGCTAAAGCCATATAGAACATCAATACTGCCATAATACATTTCTATGAAGCATTTACCAATCATTTCAAGGGTGGTCTGGAAGCGATACAGGAGCGCTCTCAGAGGCAGACCAGTTACTGCGCTTGTGACAGGGCACTTCCTCCACCCACGAGTACACGGTGAAATTCTGCACTCTTTCGGCCACCTGCAGCTGGAACAATTCAGCCCTGATCAGTGCCTATCGTCAGGGACTAGATGTTCGCATCCGCGCCCAGATGGCAATTTACGATGACACCGTGGGGTTAGAGAGTTTTATGCAGAAGGCATATACACCTATCACCCAACACCTATCAGCCTGCTGCCCCGCTGAAGCCACTCACCAGTCAGCCTCACCCGCCAACGGTTCCCCAGTACCAGAACCCATGAACGAGCCCGCCGATAGACGGCTGGGCTGTGTCTCTACTGTGCTTATCCTGATCGTTAAATCCAATCCTGTCCCATTAAACCTCCACGTCAAGTGGTGAGTACACTCCAAACTGACCCTTTCATTGCCAAGCTTACTGTGCCGAATGTTCAGCTATTCACCTCAGTTCAATCCATTGCAGCCTCCCCTTTGGTCGACTCGGGCTCCTCGGGCAATTTCATCTCCCAAAACCTCATAGACCATCTTCACCTGCCCCGTCAACGGCATGCCCGGGAGCTACGAGTCGAAACCATCAACGGAAAGCTGCTTGGACGTGGTTGTGTGAGGTTTGAGACCCCTCCTCTAAGACTTTGGTTTGCATGAGTAGGAGATCATATTTCTGGTACTGGAGGAGGCCACCGTGGATCTCATCCTGGAACGCCCTTGGCTCATCATCCATTCCCCAGAAATCAGATGGGAGACAAGTGAGGTAATTTGCTGGAGCGAATTCTGTCACTAATACTGTCTCAAAGGAATTCCTCGTCGTCGTCTCCAGTCACCTACCACTCAGATAGCCTCCACGCGGGTGGAGAGCCCCGAACCCAGTACTACTCCCACCATCCCATCTGATTATAGGGCGTTCCAGGATGTCTTCAGTAAGCAGGCAGCCACCAAATGACCACCTCATAGGCCATGGGACTGTGCCATCGATCTGCTGCCTGGACACAAACTCCCCAAGGGTAGAGTAGATCCACTGTCCATCCCGAAGCACAAGGCTATGGAGGATCACATTCAGGAGGCTCTCAATCAAGGTTACATCCATCCATCCAGTTCGCCAGCAGCATCAAGTTTCTTCTTCGTGGGTCAGAAGGAAGGGGTCTTGAGGCCCTGCATTGATTACCAAGCACTGAATTCACAGACAGTCAAACTCCCCTATCCACTTCCCTTGGTCCGCGCTGCACTAAAGGAACTCCGGGGGGCACGCATTTTCTCTAAGCTGGTCCTGTGTAGTGCGTATAACCTCATTCGTATCCGGGAAGGCGATGAGTGGAAGACGGCATTCATTACTCCTTCAGGCCACTATAAGTACCTCGTTATGCCCTTCGGTCTTGCCAATGGAGGACGGAGGCTCGCTCCGTCTTCCAGGAATTCATGAACGAGGTGTTCCGGGAGTTCCTCCATCGCTGTGTGATTGTTTATATTGACGACATCCTCATTTACTCCCGGAACCTGGCCGACCATCGCCAACAGGTCAAGCAGGTCCTTTAGAAGCTCAGACAGTTCAACCCCATCCTTTGGAACATCGACAAGGATATCCAAGCCACCACCCTCTCTGAATCTGCTCCGCTGGGAGGCCCAGAAGGGAAGCTCTTTGTACCGTCTGGGCTTAGTACCGTCACAATCACCACCCAGAAGTGTCACAGTCACCACCCTTCTGGGCTTAGTTCACAAGGTACCGGGCTCTGGACATCCAGGCAGCCAACGGACCCTCTTGCTCCTTCAAGCTCGGTACTGGTGGCCCAGTGATGACATCCGGTACGTCCGTAGTTGTTCAGTCTGTGACATGTCTTCCACTTAACGCCATCTGCCGGCGGGCAAGCTCGTACCACTCCAAATTCCATGACGGCCCTGGTCTCAACTGGGAATTGACTTTGTGACTGATCTCCTTGTATCGGAGGGGAACACCTGCATACTAGTAGCAGTGGACCGCTTCTCAAAAGCCTATAAATTGATTACCCTCCGTGGACTGCCTACAGCCTTGGAAACTGCCGAACACCTCTTTCATCAAGTGTTCAGGAACTTTGGAGTGTCGGAGGAAATTGTATCGGATCGTGGTCCACAGTTCATCTCCTGAGTTTGGAAAGCTTTCTTTCGACTAATAAGAATCACAGTGAGCTTGTCCTCCGGCTATCATCCCCAGACTAATGGCCAGGCTGAACGCAAGATCCAGGAACTCGGATGTCACCTTCGGACATACTGCCAAAAAGACCAGTTCAGCAGGAGCTGTTTCCTCCCTTGGGCAGAGTATGCACAAAACTCCCTTCGTCAGAACACCACCGGCCTCACTCCCTTCCAGTGCATACTCGGCTACCAACTACCAATCTTCCCATGGACGGGAGAGCCTTCGGAGGTTCCAGCTGTTGACTACTGGTTCCGGTCGAGCGAGAGAGTGTAGGACTCAGCCCACATCCACCTCCATCGGGCAGTGCGAAGACCGGGTGTGGTTTTCCACCCGCGACCTGCAACTCCGCCTGCCCTGTAGGAAGCCACTATATTGGTCCGAATGGTCCACTATAGGAGTTTGATTGGTCCACTATAGGAGTCCCCACTATATTGGTCCGATTAAGACCACGAGGCAGATCAGCGAAGTAACTTATCATCTTCAACTATCTTTTTACATTTTACGGTAACCAGTTTTCATCCTCATCTGCGCTATAACGACACATTTGAAGACGTCATAAATTCCGATAGTTCGTTAGCAAATGCAACTGTTTATTATTGAGATAAATCACATCAGAGATGCATTCTAGTTTGTATTTTTAATATACTTACATGTTTAACGGTGCTACTGTTATAGGTCTCGTCACGCCGCTGTGAGATACTATAAACAGCAAAGTTTTTCATTACCTTACACTTTGAAACCAGAACGATTTCATAAAAGTCATTTTATGACTTTGCTCGCTCTTTCTGTTTGAAATTTGTGTACCGCAGTTTCGCCATCCTTGTCTTATTTTCCCACCTAACTGGAATTGTTAGGCCTTACGCTCATGGCGTTATAGGCTTTAAAAAAATTGGTCTCCTAGTTTTTGCTGTCTCGTTAACGGGCCTCTTTGTTCCTATAAGTCAATAGTTCCGCGAATTGGTTGATTTAATAAAATATTGCTTTAAATCTCGTCTTTATTAGAGACATTTACGTTAAATTATTATATTGTATGAGATATAAGATACAAGATCGTTTCTTATTAAATATTAATCATTATTAAATTGATAACAAAAAACAAAAAAACAAACAAAAGAAAACTTGTCTCAGGTGAGACCGTTGTTTATGACTTCCTGGCGACAACCCCCACCCCAGACGAATTGTTCTAATAATAATGTTCTGACCGATCTGAACCATAAACCCGAAATTGAAACTGAAAACGAAATTCTGCAGGACCGTTACGGATTAAAACAGTCAATCAAGATTCTAGGAAATGGCGACAATGCTCTATATCGGTTAGGGGACAAAATGTATCTCTTGGAAAGAATTGAATTCTGAAAAAGTCGCCTTATGTTGCGCAAAAGTCGATGGAACGTGACTTGAATTCTGCTGTGGATGAGCAACAGGAGTGCGAGTGTGGTACGGAAAAAACATGTTTTGTAAAATAAGACTCCATGTTTAAACTACATTACAGAGGAAAAATTATCGGGCTAATGTGTAAAATCATTTTGGCGGCGTACGATCCAAATCATGATTGTACGGGAGATACCAAACGCAAACAAATCTCAAGAACGAAATAAAAATAGTAAGAAGCCTGAAATATCCATGGCCTGGTTTGACTAGCATATTTCTCACCAACAGAGAGTCAGCCTGTATAACTTCCAGAAAAATTATCGATGTGATGTCTGAATGGGAGGATGAGATGGACATTAACAAGGTTCTCTGTCTGTGTACATCTGTGACAGATCTATGTGTTTTGATGGCTGCAAAAAAATTGTGAATCTATGACATGTGAAATTGTTGCATCGCTGATTGATTTTATATTTGAGAAAAACATGTTTGTCTGCAGATAATTTCTTTTCTGGCTGGACCACCGGTTTAATGTCATTGCTACTGTTTGTTTGTAAATTTGATAATATTCTTCACTACTTCAACACGTGAATGCATAGGCTACTCATTGTTGAAATAAAAGGTTGTCTCAACTCGTTATTCTGTTCTCTGACTTCATAAAAATGTCTTTATTTAAAACATTTAAATGTAATGATTCAGCAACCGCTTTTATCCGAAGCGACTTACAAATAAGGAAATATTTAGAGTTAAGCGGTGTAACGAGTCCTGGACAGTCTAACTGTCACAGGCGGCGAGAGCAGGCGACGAGAGCATCATAATTCATCCTGGCCGCCCTGCCAGCAACGCTGTAGAAAGATTTGTGGACGCTCAGCCGCTCTGACGTAGATCGAATGCTTGTCATGTATTTAAAGGGGCCGCAAAGCAAACAAGCATGTTGATCTTTTGCAGACCGTCCACAAGTAGGTTATATGTTAACCTCATGAAATATTTTAAATGTGAAAGTAAGAAATGTATCGATGGAAACTTCACAATTATAGTTGCATGTTTGCTAACAAAATAAACCAATTAAAAGCCATTTGTGTGGTGTGGCTTTTGTGTTTATGATTAATTTCAACATGCAGTTTATAGGAGACGTTTACTAGCCTTGGTCTTTAATTAACATTAATGTTCATTTACAAACATTACAAACTGTCCTGGTTGAAGTGTAGCCTTAATGTAATTGGTCAAATCTATGTTGTTTTGAGGAAATTAATAGCATTACCGCTGACAGACAAAGCGTTCCTCTAGCGCTAAAATGCTTGGGAACTAATGTGGTCGGAACCAAGTTTATAGTGCTGCGTTCTCTGGAATCCTCTCAAGCGGAGGACTTCTACGGTCTGATTGGTTGCCGCCGAACCGCGTCATAGCTCATTACCATAAAGTTGACCTGATTTCAACTCTCCTCGAGGCTCTCATCGTCCAAAACGCGATTGATACAAAATGAGATTTAATGCAATATTTTATTAAATCAACCAATTCGCGGAACTATTGATTTATATGAACAAAGAGGCCCATTAACGAGATGGCAAAAAAATAGGAGACCTAGTTTTTAAAAGCCTATAGCGCTGTAAAAGTACAAAGGAAACGCCGTTCTGACAGCTTCTTTACATCCATTTTGACCGCTCCCAGCCCCGTAACGTAAGTGCGCGATTAAATGCGCGAAACAAAAAAAAAGTGCGGCTGGCTTGACCGTGTATTTTCAAACCGCGGCTGTCTTGACCACAGTGAGGTGGTGATGTGGTCACGACGTGATAGGGTCCGTTACAGTTCTGGTGTGCATTATTTTTCTATTAATTCAACGGCTCGGAGTCAATTATTCCGCTTTTACTACGGTTGCCACACCTCAAGACATCGATCAGATGATATATTTCAATGCATTCGTCTGTTTTTTTTTTACTTAAATCGATATTTTAAGTAGGATTATTTCTTTCCGCATCTCATCTAACGCCTCCCTTGCTAATTCCCAAACATAATTTTAAACCGTAACAGAGGCTTGAGCCGTTGATAGCATACTAATGCCGTTAATACAGTTAATATGAAGATACTAAGTTATATGAGAGAGAGAGAGAGAGAGAGATTACCTCTGTGAGTCAGACATTTTCTTCACGCACAGCGCCGTTGTTGTTACCACGCTTGTGAGAAGTCATGTAGTTTTTAAGTTCTTAAACTATGTTACAGATAAAATCATCAGAGTAGTGCTAACTACATTATCACTTATATTAAGGTGTGTGCAAACTATGTGTGTCTGTGAGGGAGAGAGAGAGAGAGAGAGAAGGCTATGTGCTTTTCGTACATAATAAAACGTAGTTTTGTGACAAAAACATGGAAAAGATCTGTTGATTTTATCCTTTAGTTTACTGTATTTATTTGTTTGGCCAGTGTCGTTGTGGGTTTTGGTTATTTTTCTGTTGTAAGACCTTTGAAGCAACAGAAATAATTTGGTGAAGTGATACGGTGATGTAATGCGGTGTCTGGAACTACGTTCACCGTGTGTTTCCCTGAAAATAATGACACCTCAGAACGTCTGTCATCCAATCAGATTCAAGCATTCAACGGCCCCCTAGTATAAGTACCAATAAACAGCCGATATGCTAGTAAGATGCATGCTAATAAGCTACTAGTTAATAGTGATAATTGGTCCTTAAAATAAAGTTTTACAAAACAACCAAACAAGTAGTTTGCTGAGAGTAAACTTCAAAGTACTCTATTATGCTACAAGTATTTAACTATATTTAACTATTCTATAACTAGAAGTTCACTTGAAGGATAGTTGCAGTACAAATGAAAAACTTGGTTGTAAACTAGTTGTACACTCAGTTTACTACTGTTACACTTAAAGTATCCATAAATGTATGTTGTTATAAACTAACAAGTTGGCCAATTTACTCCCAAGTAGTATTGAAATGGTACAATTACAAGCATACCACTGGTACTTTGATATTAGTACAATTACTACATAAAATATAATTAAATATACTTGACCTTTACTTAAAGCTGCAATCCGTAACTTTTTTGATTAAACAATATCCAAAATAAATGTTTGGGCAAGTACATAACCAGCCAGTGTTCAAAACTATCTCCTTACCTTAGCCCGATTCACAACGGTAAGCTTATAATAATGTTTTCTAATTTGAGTGGTACTGGTAGGTTTTCGTGGGAAATACAAGTATGCCGCCATTCATCTTTGTGTCACATCTGTAAACATAGAGAAGAGTCCCAGCTAGTGGTCTATGGCGAATAAAGATGCTGCAGGTGACGGATCATTAATAGCCTTTTCTCACAGCAGCTAGAATAATTAAGCTTATCATTTTGATGGCGGATTGTAATCCAGAGAGGTCAATACGACAATCATCAGTGTCAACTGGAGATTCACCCAGAGCCGATCCTCCCTATACGCAGAATACGCAACCTGCGTAGGGTCCCCGAAACACCCTTGCTCCCAAATATGTTTTAATTTTAGTTTTGTTTTTTAATTAAAAAACGAGTTGAAATTTGCGTCATACTTCCAAGACGTAGAATCTATGAATCTGAAGTACAGTGAATATCCACACCGGTGCGGTGACTGACAGCCACACATTCACCTCAAAACATTAGATTGATCTGCGCTGAGGAGCCAGGCTGATGCACAACCCACGCAAAGATGATAATTCTGCAAATAACTGCAATTGCTGGTTTCAAACAGAGATGGCAACAAAGAGGCAACACATGCAGACTGCAGCTTTAAGTATACTTAATGAAACGAATTTGAAGTATACTTATTTTTTGTTAGGGGAGATAAAGTTTGATTTTTACTAAATGGATCATATGTTCTGAAAGTGAAGATCTTTTCACACGTGTGTTGTCTGGTAAATTAAAGGATTTCTACAGCCACAGTAACTGGATAGAGCTGGGAAACACTGAACCATGTACTGCCCTGATCAATTTAGAAGAGAACATACCCAACCCTGCAGGTAACAGTGTGCGTGTGTATACATAATTATATGCAGAGCATACATTTGTCTCAGAATTGAGATAAACTAAGTTTAATGAATCTCAATTAAAGTAAATAATTGTTTTTGTTTTTCCTTTTATTTAGCCTGTGGTATGTGAAATGTTAAAGGGATAGTTCACCCAAAAATGAAAATTAGCCAAAGATTTACTCACACAGGGCATCCTAGGCATGTCTGACATTCCTCTTTTAGACGAACACATTCTGAGTTATATTCCACATTGTCCTGTCGTTACACCTACGTCACACACTCGACTGCCTTGTCGTGAACGCGCCTTCTTGAGAGACAGGAAGTTTATAACGTTTTAAGAATATAACTTTTTCTTAAACTAACGCATCTTTTCACTTCAGAAGGCCTTTATTAACACCCCAGAGCCGTGTGGAGTAGTTTTGTGATGGATGGATACTTTTTTCATTGTTGGGTGAACTATTCATTTAAGCAATGAAACATGTTAAGCAATAAAATGAGTTTGTCTTCCCTCCAGATGAAAACACTGAAACATGTGAAAGTAACATTCCCAATACAAACTCTGGGGCAAAAATTAAGGATACAATTATAGAACAAAAGATTCTGACTTCAGGATTCTTTGGAAAAAGCAAAAAAAAGGGTAATAGTTTTTTTCCCCCTATATTATAATAGTTCATATAAAGATTGAAAATCATCAGATAGGCAGCAAACAGAACATTCATGAGCTCATCCATTTAATATATCAGATCATCATACTGAATATTATAATTTCTTGACAGGAAAGTGCAGCCATGGAGGTACTCTAGACTTCACAACTGGCTTTGGGAGAAGCTGGGATGGTATTAATAAAGACGCCGTTGATTCTAGTCATGGTTCACTTCATAATAAAGCTGCAGATGTGAGTATTGCTGCCAGTGTGCAACTGCTGGAGAAGATCTGGAAGGATAATGATGATCTCAACTTCTTCAGGTACTTCATGCACGATTAACAAACTTGATTTAAAGTAATTCATGTTTCCTGCTGCTAAAATCAAGAGACAATAAAAATGAATATAATTGCCATGAATTGTTCACCAGTAGGCCTAAACACAACAACCAAAGTTTCTCCTCATTGCAATTAAACGTGTTTAATGTCTGGATTCGTTTTTATTAATCGTGTATTTTTGTTAATGTTTTTTTAAGTTAAAATCCATGATTGCAAATGTCACATTTGATGAGTGTAACAAGGTTCACGTTTCAAGGGAAGACGAGGAAGTCAGGGGTGACGAGCCAACGTGGTCTTTATTGATTCTTAACAAAAACGTAAATTGAAACAGAAAAAACAATACTGCCGGTCGTCGGCTTCCTACTGTCTGTGCAAGTCAATCGCTGGACTCAGACTGCGCTCGTGCTCTCTCTCTCACTCTCCCAGGTCTGCGGGGCCCTTTTCTCGTCTCTCCGCCAATCACTGGAATTAGATACATAATCATTATTCACTTGACCTCCTTATCACCGCTCCGAACCCATTCTCCCGTTGCAGCCTTTCACCTTCCCACGCCCCCCTCGCCACAATGAGTTTCTTTGAAATACTAGCATTTTATTGTTTGCAATCAGAATGGTTGTACCAAATTATCTGCAATGTTTTTTTGTGTTTAGTTGAGAGCCACTGATCTATAGTATTAGTTCAAAATCTCTCTCTCTCTCTCTCTCTCTCTCTCTCTCTTTCTCAGGCTGATGGGGCTTCACAAGGACAAGCCAAAGGGAAAATGGAAAACTCACTTTTCTCTCTTTAGCCTCAAATCAAGAGTTTCAGATGCAAATGAGAAATCAAATGAAAATATTGAAGTTCATAGGCACTGCATGGGCAAAAAAAATAAAAAACATAAATAAAATCTCTGTCACTTCCTGTATTTTCTCATTTGAAAATATTCAAATAAAATCAGCCTTGTGCATCCTTATTGTCAGACTTTGTTTCCCTCTTCCTTGTGTTTCCATGCCCATATATGGTCCTTCCTATTTCCTGCCATTAGTTTATTATGGCGCTTTTCCACTGCATGGAACGGTACGGTTCAGCTCGGTACGGTACGGCTCAGTTCGGGTCGGTTGCATTTCCACCGCAGTTTAGTACCGCTATAGAGTGGGCGGGATTATTCACGCATCGTTATAATTACGCCGCCTCTACTGCCGTGACATCATCGTAAACGCGCCACAAACAAACTCACAACAAAGAAAGGAGACGGAATAGTGTTCTTCACTCTCGGCATGTGGATGTTTTTAACAGCAATGGAGAGGTCTATGAGAATGCTTGTGATTTACCCCCAGCAGCAGAGACTGTGGTGACAGTGACACGGGCGGTAGATGAGGAGGGCAGTGATGTGTTTAACAGCAATGGAGAGGTCTATGAGAATGCTTGTGATTTACCCCCAGCAGCAGAGACTGTGGCAGTGCCACGGGCTGTAGAGGAGGAGAGCAGAGATGTTCGTGCAGGTGTGCTGCGTTAACGTTACTTGATTAGTTAACTATTCATGCAGCGTGTTCTGTAAAGTGAATTATCAATAAATTTTGAATATTTCAAAATGTACAATGTATCCCTTGTTTTTTTTTTATTTATGTGATGGTTTTTATAATCGCGGCATTAATCATTTGTCTTTTTCAAGAGGTTCATTACGTGCTCATACAATAATACTTATTTAATATAGTCTGGAGGTACACTTATTCGATCAGATTGTTTTTAATTGAAGCAAAACACAGATACAGAGGTAAAAATATAAACAGAAAACATACTCTGAAAATATAGGAAGTTCAAAAGTAACGTTATACATAAGGCTTTTTCCTTCGGCGTCGCGCCATCATGTTCTCACTGGATCCGCTCCTCGGCTATCAACGAGAGGAACGTCTGTACTTCCTCAACAGACAACGACACTGCTATTTTGTGGTTGATGCAAAAATGTGCGTTTGTTTAAACAGAAGTTGCGTCCGATCCTTCGCTGGCTGTGCTGATTTAAATCTAGCGGGTAGGACTGTAGAGGAGGGTCTCGTGTCGCAAGTTCAGTGACGCAGTAATGACGATTTTCTCCGGCCAATCAGTGATCAGCAGAGTTTACCGTCACGTTTGGTAACGTGCGGCTCGCATGGAACCTCGACCAAGTGGTACTAAAAAAGTATCAGGTACCAGGTACAGTACCCAGTGGAAAACCCCCCAAAAGTGAACCGTACCGTGCCGTACCATGCAGTGGAAAAGCGCCATTAGTCTCCATCTGTGTATTGATTTAGTTCCAGGTGTGTCTAGTTAAGTCTCCCTATTTATAGTCTGCTCTGCCCCATGTTTCCTGTCGGTTATTGTATATGTCAAATGTCATTTGGCATATGTCATATACTAACGTCATCTGTGTCTGTCTACCTCCATGTTCAAGTAAAGTCTTCTGTGTATCACAATCCTCGTCTCCTCGTTCCTGGCTCCCTAAGTGTATTGTGACAGAATAACCGACCCCAACAAAATGGAGGAACGCATCCGGTTCATCACCGTGGCTCAGGCGAGCCCAGACCCACTCACCTTCGCGAGGTCATTCGTGCCGCTCGCCCTCACCAGCTCCCTCGACGGAGAAGTCCTCCTTTCGCTGTTCCAGCTCGGGATCACGTACCACCAGCCGATGGAACTCCCCGACACCGGCAACCTCGATTGGAAGGAGGCGATCATCCGGTGTCTGGAGAGTCTCCGATCCCGTGCCGGAATCCCATCAGCCGCCGCTGATTCCAGCACAGAGTCCACTTCAGACCCAGTGCCCAGGCCACCATCTCCCTGCTGCGCGGAGCGCATGCCCGAGTCCACCGCTGACGGAGAGCCGGAGCCCGCCGCGACCGACGAGCCATCGCCACATGGAGCGACAGTGCTGAGGAGCGACGCGGAGCCAGAGCCACAGATGTCAGTCAAGGTGCGAGAGCCGGCAACAGTGCCTGCCACGTGGGAGAATGCCATGGACTGTGAGAGCGTGGAGAAGAGCTCCGCCCCCTGCATCGTGGCTGAGGATAAGCTGATTATACTGCTGGACATGGAGGAGGATCTGATAGACTGGGAGAGTGATCTGGAAATCGAACTGGCCCCTCTCCTCTCACCTTCGTCTTCGCTGGCCCCGTCCAGTTCAGCGCTTCCCGAGCATCCCCGAGCATCAGCGCCTCGCCAGCGCCCTCCAGTGCCTACTCCTAGAAAGCGCCCTCCAGTGCCTACTCCTAGAAAGCACCCTCCAGTGCCGGCTCCTCGCCAGCGCCCTCCAGTGCCTGCTCCTTGTCAGCATCTCCCAGTGCCTGCATCTACAGGGCCAGCTGTCCAAGTTACAGCGCTGCCCGAGCGCCCCCAGAAGCCCGCTCCATTCCAGGAGCTCGCCGAGTCCACTCCGGAGCCTGCTCTGTTCTCGGAGCACACAAGATCCACCCCAGAGCACGCTCCGGTCCAGGAGCTCATGGAGTCCACTCCGGAACGCCCCCCAGAGATTGTGGACTTCCCCAAGAGAATTTTTTGGGGGGGCTACCCACCATGGCCCACGGAATTACCTGATTCGCCATGGCCGCCCAAGCTCCCCGCTCCGCCATGGCCACCCAAGCTCCCCGCTCCACCATGGCCGCCCAAGCTCCCCGCTCTGCCATGGCCGCCCGAGTCGCCGGATCCGCCATGGCCGCCCGAGTTGCCGGATCCACCATGGCCGCCAGAACTATCTGCTCCGCCATTGGTCCCGGAACGGGCACCGCCCTGGAGGCCACCTGTACTGTCTCCATGCCCCCTGAGGCCTCCAGAGCGCCCACCCGCCCTCCCCATTGGATGTTATACGGCGTGGGACGCGCCTCTTCAGAGGGGGGGTAATGTCAGACTTTGTTTCCCTCTTCCTTGTGTATCCATGCCCATATATGGTCCTTCCTATTTCCTGTCATTAGTTTATTAGTCTCCATCTGTGTATTGATGTAGTTCCATGTGTGTCTAGTTAAGTCTCCCTATTTATAGTCTGCTCTGCCCCATGTTCCCTGTCGGTTATTGTATATGTCAAATGTCTATGTCATATGCTAACGTCATCTGTGTCTGTCTACCTCCGTGTTCAAGTAAAGTCTTCTGTGTATCACAATCCTCGTTTCCTCGTTCCTGGCTCCCTAAGTGTATTGTGACACATATGGAGTTTCTAAACATTTCTAAACTTTCACACACGTTACAATTTGCTCAGTGTTTTCTGCAAAACTCGACACAAGAACGGCATCGTGTTGCACAGGTTTAACCGTGTTCTCATTCAGAAAATCCAAACACACAATATAACTACCTCAAGAATTACAAAATGAAAACAAATAGCATACATTTATCCATATGTAATAAATCTAGAAGCTATTATTACAGCTTTGGGGAATCATTTATTAAAGATTCAATATTGCTTTGATTAAAGTGATATTGGGGGTGGAGGGCCACAGCCCTAAAGAGTTTAGTTCCAACCCTGCTCCAATACACACACCATGTAGTTTTCAAATAATGAGGACGCAGCCCTGCGGAGCACCAGTGTTGAGGGTCAGGGGAGATGAGGTGTTGTTGCCCATTCTGACCACCTGACTTCTGCCTGTCAGGAAGTCCAGGATCCAGCTGCACAGAGATCTGTTCAGTCCCAGAGTCTGGAGCTTCGCAACCAGTGTGGCAGGCACTTTGGTGTTAAATGCTGAACTATAATCCACGAACAGCATCCTCACATAGGTGTTCTTATTTTCCAGGTGGGAGAGAGCAGTGTGCAGGGTGAAGGCAATAGCATCGTCTGTGGAACGGTTACTGCGGTATGCAAATTGTAGTGGGTCCAGTGAAGCAGGCAGCACAGAGCAGATGTGGTCTCTGACGAGTTTTCAAAACACTTGCTGAAGATGGGGGTCAGAGCAACGGGCCTCCAGTCATTCAAGCATGTGATTTTATTTTTCTTCGGTATGGGCACAATGGTGGATTTTTTGAAGCATGCGGGAACCACAGACAGAGAGAGGGACAGATTGAAAATGTCTGTAAAAACCCCGGCTAGCTGGAAAGCGCATGCTTTGAGCACACGGCCTGGTATGCCATCCGGGTCTACGGCTTTACGGATGTTCACCCGTTTGAAGGATCGGGTTACATCCGCGACAGAAAGGGAGAGTGGACTCACCTCTTCTACAGCAGCCGCGGGAGTGGGAACGTTCTCTGTATGGGTGGTGTTATCAGCCTCGAAACGAGCATAAAAGGTGTTGAGCTCGTCCGGTAGAGAGGCGGCAATGTTCACAGTAGCTGGTTTGTTCCCTTTAAAGCCTGTGATGTTGTTGATGCCCTGCCACATGCTTCTTGGGTTATTGTTGTTGAAGTGTTCTTCAACTTTGTTTTTATATGTTCGTTTGGCTGCTTTGATGGATCTCCTGAGATCGTAACTGGCTTGTTTTCGATCGTCAGTGTTTCCGGATTTAAAGGCAGATGTCCGCGCTGACAAGGCTGATCGAACATCGCTGTTAATCCACAGTTTTTGGTTGGGGTAGATGACTTTTATTTTAATTTATTTTTATTTAATTTATTTTAATCTACATGTTATTTTTTGTTTGTTTTGTTTTAATTTAATGTTATTTATTCAATGCATTCAAATCTATATTTATTTATGTTAGTCATATACATTTTTTGACAGTTTTACAAATGTATTTATTTGTTTGTTTATTTATTCTATTCAATCTATTTTTAGTTTTTTTTAATTAATATTATTATTTAGAATTGATTTTATACTTTTTCCATAATTTTTTTTCCATTAACATAAACACTTCATTTCAGCCCCAACGGGGATCTCTGGACCATAATTAAATAAAAAACCCAGGTCCAGACATGTAACATATGAGTCTCATATTGCAGTAAGTCATTACTGATTAAACAGAGGCGAAATCTGTATTAATCCGCAGTGAACGTGGCTTTGTGGCATTGATCTCTTCTGTTCCTCCTCCAGTCTCTAACATGGACAGCACTCAAGAGAGATCTGCTGGATTTGGGATCATCACCAAAGATGATAATGAGGACAGTGGAAAGCGTCACACGGTTGACCTCCGTCCCGCTCCGCTCTTCCGTACGGTGGGTCTGACTGCTAGTTTACCGCCCCACCGTCGTCTGCGTTCGGTCTTAAACACATCGGGTCAGGCTGTTGACCGATCTGACCCCTTAACAGATCAACCCCCCCGAAATTCAACCTTCAATAGACTTAAATGCATTCAAGACAAGTCAATGCCCAAAATCTTACATGCAAACCCTCAAAAAGATGAGCTATGCATGAATAAACAGCTACCAATGGTCGGCGTTCAGCGCTGGCATCACGGCAGACGGGAAAACCTTACAGACACAGGAATAAGGACAGACAAGGAAGAGTATTCGTTTGAAGAAATTTGGCGGGAACAGGCATCAAATGTGATTAGAAAGAGAAATAAACATGTAAAAATGGAAATGAAGCGAGACATCAGCCAGTGGATAAAGAGTTTAGAAATAACAGACGGCAAGAGGAAACAAACCACAAAACCACACCGGAACATCTCGAGTGGGCGTGACAAAGGGGCGGAGTCTTTGTGTAAAGGGGCGGGGCATATGCGAAGAGACCGACGCCCACACTTCCTGCCGCCCATCACTCAAAGCGACTGCTTGCTCAACATCCCTCTGCTTCTTCCAGACAATTCCCCTCCTCCATCCCCCTGCTCTCCATCAGAGGTGCTGTTCTTCCCTCTATCTGTTCCTCTCATCCAGCCTCTTCCCAGAGAGAGGAGAGGAGACGCCTCGGCTCAACCCGACTGACTCGCTCACTTATTTCAAGTCAATCCTCATGTATTAAAATAGCCTATACAATACCAGTCAAATGTTTGGACAAACTTTTTTTTTCTTAATTATTAGCACATTTTAAAATAACACTAATGTCATGAAAACTATTAAATAACACCAATTATATTCTGACAATGATGTGATTATTTGTGTGTGTGTGTGCGTGTGCTGTGATTATCATGACACAGCGCCAAACCAGACTTCTTTTTCCTCAATGGAAAGCATATTTACACCGTCTGAATCGTTCCCTGTCCCCTATATAAATGTATTACTAATTCTGTGAACAAGTGACCTGTGATCTCAGCAGCTTCATTGTCTACTTATAGTGTAGGGGGCGGGCACTTCGCGTTCTAGAGAGCATTTGATTGGACAGAAAGTTTGATGAGAAGATGAATATGTGACTTCAAAAAAATAATTGTTGAGCCGTTTTGGCGGAAGTTACAAATTGCAAGCTTTGAATGCTTCTAGATGTTTTAGAGCACACTGGTATACAGATAACCTTAAGACTAACATATTGATAATAACACCCAAAAACTTCCATTTTGATGTCATGGGACCTTTAAGGATCACTTGATCTGGACAGCATCTGTTGTGTACAAACATCTGTAAGATGTCAGTTTTACGCACAATCTAAATCATAAACATCTTAAAAACATCGAATAGTCTAGACGTCTATTTGACATCCGAGCGGAAACGTCCTGTAGACGTATTGCAGATGAGCAAACACTGTTAAAAAATACATCTCGCAGGTGTAAACATCAAATAGACGTCTCTGAGATGTACGTGTGATATCAGGGATGGCAGTGACGTTCACAGCTTCACCACAGTCAGTTACAATTAAGTTAACTGTCACAAAAAAAGCTAAATGAAATATTTTGCCATGTGCTGAATATTCTTTCGCTGAATTTGTGGAGGCGAAACAAAACGGACCGAAAATTGCCTGTCGAATATTATATAATAAATATGGAAGGTGAATGAGTATGTTAATGGTTAAAATAATAATAGTTAAATAATAATCTTAAATATACAACCATGCTGAATTTCAGCTCCTAAAAATGAAAGCACTGATACAATGCATAAAATGTAAGCACTGTTTAGTGCAATGCAGTTTTTCCCAATGCAGCTCATGCTGCTGTTTTTCAAGTACATCTGTCATGATTTGTCCTCCATAGATGTCGCTGTGGCTCGGTGAGAGTGTGAACAGAGGCGAGGTCTGTGTGCCGAACACAGTTCAGTTCTGTTTCATGTGTTTACGCCTGCCAAACAAACACAGGTGCGGAAATAACAGGGATTTCTGGGATTTTTGCGGGCTACCGGTGGAAAGACGGGAAGGAGGCAGAACAAGGCTGCTCTCTGTGACAGCACCAGCTGAAGTGTGTGTGTGTGTGTGTGTGTGTGTGTGTGTGTGTGTGTGTGTGTGTGTGTGTGTGTGTGTGTGTGTGTGTGTGTGTGTGTGTGTGTCTGTGTGTATGTGCGTGCGTGTGGGCGTGTGTGTGACACGGTAAATCCATGCAGTGAGGGAGTGAATGATCGGTCACTACTGAGGGTGTGACGGTTTAAAAAGAAAGAAAGTTCAAGACAGCGGTGATTCTGGTGACTATGACTTTTGACCAGTAGCGATATGTACCACCTTCATAAGTTTCCTATATCATGCTATTATCATAGCAACTTTTTATAATGCACACACAGACACGCGCACGCACACACACACACAAACACGCACGCACACACACAGGCTCGCACACACACACACAATGAGAAACACGCACGCACGCACACAAACAAACACGCACGCACGCACACACAACACACACACACACACACACACGCACACACACACACACACACTCTCACAGTCCACTCTGTAAGTCATACAGCCAGATCTGGTCGTTTGGAAGGAAAACTTCACGATCAGCCACCGACTGCAGAGAAACACACTCCTTCATCACTTTACACACAAAACACCTCACATCTGCCAAACAGCGCGTTTCATAACATTGAGTCAATTGGTTCAGTTCGGTTCTTCAGAGCGCGTTTCGCGAGTCAATTGGTTCAGTTCGGGGCTTCAGAGCGCGTTTCGCGAGTCATTTGGTTCAGTTCGGGGCTTCAGAGCGCGTTTCGCGAGTCAATTGGTTCAGTTCGGGGCTTCAGAGCGCGTTTCGCGAGTCAATTGGTTCAGTTCGGGCTTCAGAGCGCGTTTCGCGAGTCATTTGGTTCAGTTCGGGGCTTCAGAGCGCGTTTCGCAGGTGGTTCCTATGCTTTAGAATGACTCTCGCGATACTGAACATTCTACGCAGCGCCGCGCCTAATATCAGACACTCACAGGTCACGTGACTGTCTGTTTCCGGCGGTGTCAGGTGTGTGTTTGGGGAGTCAACACAGCAGTCTATGTTCTGGGTTAAAAATAACCCACAGACTAGAGTTCCTCTCTCTCTTTATCTGGTTCGTCTCTGCTGAAGTGGAGCAAGACGGTCCAGCAGTGTGTTACACAACCTCCAAAATAAAGGCTCCTCAGTGGTTCTCTACAGTACATAATATTAATAGCAATATTTGGCTTAGGAATCTTGAGATGTGATTTAGATGTGTGATAACTCTCTTGGTGTTTCACCTCAGACACTAAAGCTCCAGCACACAGATGTTTTCCTAACTAATGAACATCTCTAAATAAACAACTTCATTTAATATATATATATATGGAGTTAAAGCTGAATTAAATAAAAAGTATTAGATTTAATAAGCAGAATTAAAACAATATAATGCACTTTTTCTTAAGCTTTTAATTCTACTTATTAATTTTTTAGAGAGAAGAATTAAAATACTTAAAATTATATACATTTAAAAATAAATTTGATTTTGTAAAAGTTACAATAACAAAAATGTATATGGCAAACTTATGTACAAATGTGCACTTTAAGTACTGAATATACAACTATAAATGCTTAGATAGTATCTTTTTCAAGTATAAATGACTTGAACTGAGAAAAAAATGTAGAAACTGTAACTTAGTGCAATGTAAGTCGCTTTGGATAAGCGTCTGCTAAACATAAATGTAAATGTAAATGTCTTTCTTCTCTCTCTGTGTTTGTACCTTTGCTCAGGCTCTTAGGTTCAACCTCTGGCCTGCGTCTCTCCCTGTTTGATCTGCTCCTCACACTCCTCCACCCACACCTGTTTTCACATCACTCCATCCATCCTCCACGTGCAGTGTTTGTCATGCTGAGCTTTTCCACTCCTGAGGAAACGACTGAAAACATGACCTGGCCTGAGAAACACAGAAAGTACATCAAATCTGAATACGTTTGGCTTTACGTTTACTTTTATTTGAGCTCGTTCTCTCTTCCTTTCTTTTGTTATTATATATATGTCTGTGTGTGTGTGTGTGTGTGAGAGAGAGAGAGAGAGAGAGAGAGAGAGAGAGATGTGTGTGTGTGTGAGAGAGAGAGAGAGAGACTGTTGAATTCATCTGATCTATCTCTCCATCAGTCTTTTCATGCAGGAAATCTTTGCTTGTTTTTTGTGGCCGCGGCTCTATTAATGCTGCAAACATCACACAGCTGAGTATATTTATCTAGCCTTGCACAAAGCACACAGCGGACAGAGCTATTCGTGTGAAAGAGACTTTAAAGCATCCATAATATTTTTATTAAAACATAAGTCAATAAACAGAAGACAGCAGCTCCTCTCTGGAATTAAGTTTTTATGAATGACTGCATTCATCGCTGACCACGCCCCGAATTTTCAGAACTCCGCCCCGACTGACAGACCACGCCCCCTTTGGAATCCTCTCCACACAGCCGCGCTCTGATTGGCTGATGGGGCGGGGCTTCGGATAAAAGCACAGTTCACCCGTATAAAGACTCACTGCAGTAAGAGAGCAAGTGTTAGGAACTTCAGTGCTAGAACATTCATTATCAGCTGGAATAAACGCGCCTGTCTGGATTAATAACGCTTGTGTGTGAGAGCTGAAGGGCTTTACTCGGGTCATAGATTCAATAAATCATCTTCCGTGGACATTGAAGGGTGTATCATAAAGATGAGGGATTTAATGTGTCTGTTGGTGTTTGTACTGATCATCTGCTCGACGGTAAGTCACAAGAGTTTTATGTCAACTGTGTAAACAGCAAGAGTTCAATGCATTTCACTAACAGCAAACAATGCAGATAGAATTCTTAATTCTTTTAGAATTAAATTATTTTAAAATACATTTTAAAATAATTTTGTTTTTATTGTTGTGATTTTGTATAGGTGTGTGTATATATATATATATGTGTGTGTGTGTGTATATATTTTTTTATTTCCTTGTTTTTATTATTATTTTTAATATTGATTTCACTTCCTTTTATGTAAAGCACTTTGAATTACCAGTGTATGACATGCTATATAAATAAACTTGCTTTGCCTTGAAACAGATCAGTTATCAGCATTAAAATAATACTATTATCATTAATAATGATTGTGTGTGTCTGTGTGTGTGTGTGTGTGTGTGTGTGTGTGTGTGCGCAAAAACCTCTTGAAATTGTCTTCTAAAATGAAAATTTTTATCAGGCTCCGATGTGTAGGTTCAGTAATTTCACTTTAATGGCAATGAATAGGTTCTTTTCACCTGAGAAAAATGCTCAATCCACAAGAAAATATAATACAGCACTTCAAGGCTTTTGCATCTGAACTCTTCATATATATATGATCTGCACACCTGAGAGAGTCTGACCATCCTCATGGCTTCTGCTGTTCAGAAATAGACGAGCACAGGCTCAAAATAACCCAAGCACAACAATCCAGCCCTCCATCCCGCTCCATTAACCCCGCCGGCCAGAATCGGTCCGAGTTATGCTTTGATCTCAGATCCACACATGGGTCCCGAGTGACTCGGGCTCATCTCCTCTGAGGTTAAGATGCCTGGCGCGGCGGTCATTCTCAGAGGCCTTGGCTGGGTATTTCACACAGCGATGGAGATGCCGGGAAACAGGTGCAGGCAGCACTATCGGAAATGATCCAATGGAAATTGGCTTTAATGGAAAAACTCTTTGGAATGATGAACAGTGTCGGGGGGGTAACGCATTACAAGTAAAGCGAGTTATGTAATAATATTACTTTTTTCAAGTAACTAGTAAAATAACGCATTACTTTTCAATTTACAAGAAAATATCTGAGTTACTACTTTTCCATTTATTGACTGAGTGCGCCGTGTGAACATGATCTTACTGTAGATCTAATCTAGACTAAATATGAACGTGTATTAATTCATCCCACTCACAAAAAACAGATTCAGTATTCATCAAAATGAATTAAAACAGTGAAATACAAACTCAGAATATGACACAAACCTGCAATAATTAAATATGTTAAACAACACAAATATATCTAATCTCATTTTATTAACCGATGTGTTTGCTGCTGACCTTTGATGATCAGTTCAATCATAATAATAATCAAAAATTACTTTAGATAAACTAACAATTGTGCTTCATTGTGTTTTATTCACTGAAGAGTGTTGAACTTCTCCTGTGTTCTTCTGTACAGACGTGATTTACTCGTCCTTCAGTCTGAGGTTTATTCATTACACTTTTTGGTGTGAAAGGCTTTTACATTTGCTATAAATATAACTTCTTGTATTAAAAACAAACAATCAAGCCCTGCTCATATTTAAAAAGTAACGCAAAAGTAATGTAACGCATTACTTTCCATAAAAGTAACTAAGTATCGTAATTAGTTACTTTTTTAGGGAGTAACGCAATCTTATAATGCATTACTTTTAAAAGTAACTCTCCCCAACACTGACGATGAAACACTACTTTCCCAGTGATAAATTACATTGTGAGGTGAAAATGAACCGGGCTCATCCCAGCTAGCAGAGAACATTCAGAACGTTCTGGAAAGGTTGTCTCAACATTATTAGAATGTTCGTTCAAAGTGATCTTGTCTTTAAAACCGTTATCAAATCATTAGCACAAACACATCATACCTCATTCATGGAATGTTTCTTCCCTGTCCGAAAAAACAGGTTGGGTATGTTTTGAAGCATGGCTGCTGGTTTGAGCTGGTTTAAGCTGGTCATGAGCAAACTAGCTCCTGCTCAGAGTCAGAACCAGCTCAAACCAGCAGCATGCTTCAAAACATACCTCACCAGCATATGCTGTTTTTTCCGACAGGGTTTTTCTTTTGTGGAATGTTCAGAGAACATTCAAAAGTAACGTTCCCAGAACATTCAAAAGTAACGTTCCCAGAACATTCAAAAGTAACGTTCCCAGAACATTCAAAAGTAACGTTCCCATAATGCTTGCAGATTGTAAAACGGAATGTTCCCTTAACATTTCCCAAAAATATGTTCTCCAAACAATGTTGTATCCAAATGTGTTTTTAACATTCCCACTAAGTTATAAAAACATTATATCGGAATGTTTTCTGAATGTTCAAAATATCTATTTTTAAAACATTTTTCCTTGGCTATGTGAACAGTAACCATGCATCATCATCATACACATTCTATCATAACATTTTCATTTTACTTATATGTTGTCTATATTAAAAAATGCAAAGAATTTAAATAATATTAGTAATGTAAAAAATATAAATTAATTGCATCCAAAATAAGTATGTTTTACATATATAAATATTTCTTAAATATATACATGTATGTGTTTTATATATACAGTACACACATACAGTATATTATATAATTGTTTTATTTTTGATACGACTAAACCCTAAAAGAATTGCTATAGCAATAGTATTTTTTTTATGATTCAATAACCTTTGCAGTTATCCACTTGAATAATTTTAAGTATTTGTAACATGTTTTGTGCAGCTTCATACCAAATCATGAGATAAGTTTATATTTCTTATTACACTTTTTTCAGGATAATTTTCAAACATTATGAGCATTAGTTTTGAATGTTCTCTAAAAGTTCTGAAACTAGACGCTTGACGAACGTCCAATTAAAACACCTTCCATGAACAACGTATAATGTTTTTGTGCTAAAGGATTCAGAACATTATTAAAGCCCAGATAACGTTGAAGGAGCATTATATTAACATTGCGAGAACCTTTCCGTTATTAATGAATAATGTCATTTGTTTTCATGTAAATAAATTAACTCGGGTTTGGAACAGCTTGAGTGAGAGTAAATTATGACATATTTGTTTTTTTTTGTGTGAAGCATCCCTTTAAATATTCAGAAATGATCATTTTTTTTGTCTGGCAACATGAAGTTGAACCTGAGGTCTGTCTCCGGTCTGCAGGTGCGAGCGAGGTGTCCTAAGCTGTGTAAGTGTCCGGCGGAGCGGCCCGTGTGCCCGCCGGGCGTCAGTGCGGTGCCCGATGGCTGCGGCTGCTGTAAGGTCTGTGCCGCCCAGCTGAACGACGACTGCCATGAAGGCAAACCCTGTGACCATCACAAGGGCCTGGAGTGTAACTATGGCAATGATGTGGCCAGTCTCCACGGAATCTGCCGGGGTGCGTGAGCAAACCACTCCACTTTTGGGTCTCTAAAACTAACTGTATAAATATAAATTACTTTGAAATAGTGTGAGTGTGTGTTTATGTATTTATACAAATACACACACACACACACACACACACACACAAATTAATAATATATATATATATATTTACATATTTAAATACATTTAGCAGACGCTTTTATCCATTCAGGCTATACATTTTTTGAATTGTGTGTGTGTTCCCTGGGAAAGACTGGGAAAAGAGGGAATATCAATAAATGTATGATTATCGAATGGCTAAAACTATGACAGCGATGATCCAAATTGATTTAATTTGATAACAAAAAAATATTTCAGAAATTTTAATTAATTTTCATTACAATGAATTAGTGCTGTCAAACGATTAATCACATCCAAATCTAGGTGTGTATACTGTGTGTATTTATTACAGGCGCATCTCACTAAATTAGATTGTCGTGGAAAAGTTCATTTATTTCAGTAATTCAACTCAAATTGTGAAACTCGTGTATTAAATAAATTCAATGCACACAGACTGAAGTAGTTTAAGTCTTTGGTTCTTTTAATTGTGATGATTTTGGCTCATATTTAACAAAAACCCTCCAATTCAATATCTCAACAAATTATAATATGGTGACATGTCAATCAGCTAATCAACTCAAAACACCTGCAAAGGTTTCCTGGGTCTTCAAAATGGTCTCAGTTTGGTTCACTAGGCGACACAATCATGGGGAAGACTGCTGATCTGACAGTTGTCCAGAAGACAATCATTGACACCCTTCACAAGGAGGAGAAGACACAAACATTCATTACCAAAGAAGCTGTTTACAGAGTGCTGTATCCAAGCATGTTAACAGAAAGTTGAGTGGAAGGAAAAAGTGTGGAAGGAAAAAGATGCGCAACCAACCGAGAGAACCGCAGCCTTATGAGGATTGTCAAGCGAAATCGATTCAAGAATTTGGGTGAACTTCACAAGGAATGGACTGAGGCTGGGGTCAAGACATCAAGAGCACCACACACAGACGTGTTACAGTTGTCTACAGTTACAGCTACAGTTACAGCTACAGTTGTCGTCAGAGGCGTCTTACCTGGGCTAAGAGAAGAAGAACTGGACTGTTACCCAGTGGTCCAAAGTCCTCTTTTCAGATGAGAGCAAGTTTTGTATTTCATTTGGAAACCAAGGTCCTAGAGTCTGGAGGAAGGGTGGAGAAGCTCATAGCACAAGTTGCTTGAAGTCCAGTGTTAAGTTTCCACAGTCTGTGATGATTTGGGTGCAATATCATCTGCTGGTGTTGGTCCATTGTGTTTTTTGAAAACTAACGTCACTTCACCTGTTTACCAAAACATTTTGGAGCACTTCATGCTTCCTTCTGCTGACCAGCTTTTTAAAGATGCTGATTTCATTTTCCAGCAGGATTTGGCTCCTGCCCACACTGCCAAAAGCACCATAAGTTGGTTAAATGACCATGGTGTTGGTGTGCTTGACTGGTCAGCAAACTCACCAGATCTGAACATAGAGAATCTATGAGGTATTGTCAAGAGGAAAATGAGAAACAAGAGACCAAGAAATGCAGATGAGCTGAAGGCCACTGTCAAATAAACCTGGGCTTCCGTACCACCTCAGCAGTGCCACAAACTGATCACCTCCACGCCACGCCGAATTGAGGCAGTAATTAAAGCAAAAGGAGCCCCGACCAAGTATTGAGTACATATACAGTAAATAAACTTACTTTCCAGAAGGCCAACAATGTTTTTTTTATTAGTCTTATGAAGTATTTTAATTTGTTGAGATAGTGAATTGGTGGGTTTTTGTTAAAAGAACCAAAGACTTAAACTACTTCAGTCTGTGTGCATTGAATTTATTTAATACACGAGTTTCACAATTTGAGTTGAATTACTGAAATAAATGAACTTTTTTCCACGACATTCAAATTTATTGAGATACACCTGTATATATATTTATATATATGTATATATTAAATATTTATATATAAGTATATGCATGTACATATTTTCAAAATATATACTGTATGTGTAAGTATTTATAATAAATATAGACCATGTACGATGTAAACAAAAACATTTATTTTGGATGCGATTAATCATTTGACAGCACTACCATAAATAAATCTATAACAATATATTCTAATGCAAATTAATTTAAATGTGTAAGTTTTGTTTGGCTATGACAAGCTAAAGGCACCTGGAAAGTACAACAAATGAACAAAGCATTTGATGTCCCACCCAAACTTCTTGTTTCAATAGGATATAATGTCCAAAAAACGAATGAAAACACTTTTCTAATTTTATTTACAAAAATGATTATATTTATTGAACATTTACATACATATTGAAAGGATTGGATTAATTAAAGCAATTCCCAAACCTCCCAACAATGATCATAAATAATAAATTGAATGAGAAGCTGCTGAATAATGTGATTTTAACTTGGGTTACACAGAGGACTGCTGTAGTTTGGGCTTCAGGGTTTATCTTTATTAAGACGTGCTCATTCATTTCTTCACATACAGGCTAGTTTCTATATTAAGGCAGTTATTTGAGTTGGACTAAAGGGGGGTTTAGGGGGCGTCTCACACACCCAAAGACTATCTGACGCTCACGACATTGTAAACAAGTCAAGATTCCTCTCTGCCCTAAACATAGAGCCTCTCTCATAAAAGCAAAGGATCGAGTGTCACTCTCTGTTTAACCCCTTACTGTCACTCTGTGCAGGTCATCTTCTGCATTATAATTCAATGCTAATTATTCAAAAGACCTCAAAATGAATGGCAGTATATCTAAAGAATGTTTAGACATCGTTACTGGAAATCAACACAAAATACTGAGACCGTAGCTAACAAATAGATGTTTCAAGAGCGATTTGCTAACGTTACCATTTTTTACCGTAGTTTTTTTTTTATATAGGTCTATCAAAATTAGTGCATTGACGCAGGCAATTAATTTTTCCAGCATAAAGGCATACAAATAGTTAATACGGGGCGGGGCGGGGCTTGGGTTGGCCACACTCGCTTTTATTATCAAGAATTGCATTTATTTAGATGCAGAATAATTATTATTATTAATATTATAATTTTTTTTTTTTCTGGTTGTGGTTGTATTGTGATAAGTGTGTGGATTTGTCATTGTGTTTCATGTGCACCTTCTGTGAAAATGAATTTCCTCTTTGAGGACAAAATAAACGTATCTATCTATCTATCTATCTATCTATCTATCTATCTATCTATCTATCTATCTATCTATCTAACAACATCAAACTTTTAAGACATGCACTCGACTTAGCCTCAGGGCGAGGTGCGAGTCAAACGAGCGCTGAAACCGCACAGTTGACGAGGATCTTTAGTAGAAAATCAGTGAACATATGAATCGCCCTGTCCTGTCAGCCATTATACTGTGCTCGTAGCACGTGCTTTTCAATTGCACACACAAATACGGCAGCACGTGATATAGCCTGTATCATTTCATATTAAAGTGTGAAGGAATCAACAAGCATGCGTGTCAGATCCACTTTCAGCAGCGGCAGCTCTTAAAGTCATAGCAGCCAAATCACCTAATAACCAGCTGCTGTGACGTCTGTTCATCAAGAACAAAAGAGAAAGAGTAAATCAATAACTTTTGTAGCTTTAAGGATTCATCTGTATTTAACGTTTGATAACTTCATTCAATTTCTGCATATTTCCTACTTGCTGAAGGGCACAGGTAAATATGACATTTATTATAAGGGATTAATGTGAAGATTGTTTTAAGTTCACCTAAATTAGAATCGAATAAATGTTCAAATTGATAGCTCTTAATTATAACCTAATGTTGATTGGCTAGTCAATGGTTAAATATTAGGGGGGAAAGAACATTTTCCTAGAGACCTCAGTATATACACTCGCCTTCAGTCATAAAAAGATGACTATAAATTAGGGGTGGGCATAGATTAATTTTTTTAATCTAGATTAATTTTGGAATTAATCTAGATTAATCTAGATTAAAATGGCTCATTTGAATTCTGCGAAGGCATTCAGAATATGTGTGCTACCCAAATAATGGCTAAAAGTAAGTCTTTGAGAACGGGTTTCTCAAGCCAGGTGGCGCATTAGACCAGGGGCTCATCTCCTGTTTCCAAAATGCATCACAAACTGCTTGAGAAAGCTGTTCTGCTATGATAATTGGTGATGAAAATAAACTATGTTCAATAAGATGTACTTGTGTTTACTAACTGTTTATTCAGTTAAACATGAATTTTGAACTGTAGGCCTACATAAGAGGTCGTGATGAACTGTTTACAGTTTCCATTGGGAAGCTTCTTAAAAATACATTTTCCTGAAGCAAACCCGCGGCTTCATAGCTGCATCCATGTTAGCACGTCACGCCTGATGTGGTCATTTCACAGTAACGTTAGGCATACACACAGGTTCAAGCAGCAGGGTGACACGGGAGTGAATTCTCAAGTTCACATGAGACCTAAAGCGCATCCTGTTTGCTTAAAAGCGCAACGTTTCGTTGTTATTCTGAGTGCACAAATAACGTAGAGTCTTTACAGATTCGAAAGATGTATTAGGCTACTTTTATCTGTATGACCAAAAATTACGGAGATTTTAAGAGCAAGTGAGCGCACCGGAGCCTGTCCTGCAGCAAACGCTTCCACACAAACACTTCAATAGCGCACATTTCTCTAGGTTAACATCATATTGAGCGCCATGTAAAGTTGCTACTACATACATCTTTCAGAGGAAAAGCCATATTTGAGGTTGATGAATGATAGGTGGCGTTTGGATGTCCTGCCGAGTGTATTACCACATAGACCAGCCGTTAACAATCTGTCCATCACGGACTGCGAGCCTCTAGTTCAAGACTCGCTCGCCCCCCTACAGTGCAATTGGCTAGGTATACATCCCGCTAAAATATCAGGGTGAAAGTCATCATAGCTTGCGTAGTATAGACCCAGCTCCCAACCCAACTTTGAGAATAGATTAACGGCGATATTTTTTTTATCGCCGATAAGAGTCTCGCGTTAACGCAGCACGTTAACGCCGATAACGGCCCACCACTACTATAAATAAATATAAAAAATATACTATATGTTGTTTGTACATTAATTTGAAGACTTAATGTGAAATTATTGCTATATATATAAAATATGTATGTTTAAAAACTTTAATGTTAGGTGGGATTAATTGCGATTAATCATGATTAATTGCAGAAAAAATTTGTGATTGTTATTAATTTTTTTAATCGATTGGCTACGATGTATAAATAATGTTTCTCTATTAATGTTTTTGAACGAATGTTCTATTAACGCTCCTGGAAGAACCTTGAAGAACGTTCTTAGAACATTCGCTGCTAACTGGGACAACACAGACAAAAACACTCTAATTACTAAAACTTGAACTGAAATGTACATGTTTGGTCAACTTTATCATCAGTTCACTTCAGTTGAGTCCTGCTCCTGTCTGTTCTTTGTCTTTTCAGCCAAACTGGAAGGCCGCTCTTGTGAATACAACGGCCGCATGTATCAGAACGGAGAAAACTTCAGCGCGGGCTGCAAACACCAGTGCACCTGTATCGACGGGGCGGTGGGCTGCGTGCCCCTTGCCCCACCGATATTCCTCTGGCATCACCCTCCTGTCCCTCACCTCGACTGGTCAAAATCCCGGCCAGTGCTGTCTCAGCGTGGACTGTCACGGCGAGTCCTCCGTCCTCCGCCAGTGTTCAGACGTATCTGTTCCCTGACCTGCACACCTACAAGAAACCCCGACCAAAGCCCATTCCCCTACAAGCCCAAAGACTCCCTGAGCAACCAACTTCTGGAGGTGGAGAAAAAGTGGGACAAACCGCGCAGTCGAAAGCATTTGCCAGGTTAGGTCACTGTTCTGTGTGTCCCCACAAAGCTTCATAAGACTAGACTGGATCTGTCAACGAGTGTCACCAGAACTTGCATGCCAAAAGCATCAAACCAGCATAAAACAGTGTGGACTAACGTATAAATGCATGCTTATTTAAGAGGCTATTCTTTTAAGGCAATGATTTGCTTCCATAAAATATCTTCTTCAGACTAGTGGAAAGAAAACCTCTCTATATTCTGAAGGTTTTTGCTGAGAGGGTTGTTCATACATCATTAACTGATTTACACAACATTTTATTCCATAAACCGAGTGAAAATATTTTCTGATTTGTGGAGTAGTAAAAAGGTTATCAAAAATCCACTCTAATTTGTCAACAAAATGAAACAAGACTGGCTTTATCCTGTGTTCAGATTTATCTGGGCATATTTAACCCTTGCGCATCAATAAAAAAAATTACACTTAGGTCCATAGTGGACAAAAATGTCCATGTCAATAAAACCAGTCTTAAAGCATGGGAGCATAGACTTAAGTTTGGTCTCATTTTAAAGAAGACCCATGGCAGGTTATTGTTGAAGTAAAAATAAAAAGTGAAATCACTAAGTTATACAGGTTTAAGTTTATGAAAATTATTTATGAACAATATTTAATTTTATATATGAAACGCGTTGAACTCTAAACCTGCTAGAAAATCAAAGCCAAAAACAAAGTTGTGTTCTAAATTTGAGGTTGATATCTCAAAGTAAGATTTAGTTTGGGCGCAGAACCAAATTTTCCCCATTATATGCACCAAAACTCTGCTGGTGTTCACTGTGGTTGGATTTGTGATATACTGTAGAGTTTCTCTCTCTCAAATTTGACAAGAACACACACATTTTTTTATGACACGCATACAAACCACACTCGTACATCCATACCATCCATGTGTTCCTGTGGCTCAGTGGTAGAGCATTGCGTTAGCAGTGCAAAAGGTCATGGGTTCAGTTCCCAGGGAACAAACACACTGACAAAAAAATGTAAATACTAAATGCACTGTAAGACGCTTTGGATAAAAGCAGCTGCTAAATGCATTAATGTATATGTAATACACCCACACAATGATAGCTGCATTATTTATCCAGTTGGCTCTATAATATGCAGAAGAAGAAAACGGGAATAAAGCAAGTATTGGCTTTATAGACCCTTTATAGACCAAAACTGAAAAAATTGCACCATCAGGTAAAATATTAAATTTTGAAGCCTTTCCAACAGAATGAAGGCTTATTAACAAAAACTGCATAATTTTACAGTTAAACGGCACTGCGATTAAAATAGCTTTAATCTTTTGTTTTAATGGGTTTCAATGGGGACATTTTTGTCCAAAAGGTGCTGAGTGTTTAACTTTGCTGTACCTAATGTAAAATAGATTATTAAAGGAAATAAGGGTGGAATATTAAAATTCCAATAAAAATACACACCTGAGCCAAAATTCATGCAGTTAGCATTAACACAGGCAAAATATATATAATAAAAAAACCTACAATTGCACAAGGGTTAAGTAGCAGTACTGCCTTATTTACACACACATTTTCCAAAAACTTGTTTTAAAGAACTGTGAGTAATCAACTAGGGACGTGTGATTATATCTATTAGTGAGATTTTCCCCATATTTACCAGTGGAGTCTTGCTTTAACCTCGTAAGAACTTGACATGGAGACAAACGTGCTCATTGCAATACTTCAAGTTAAACTAAATGGAAATGAGATTTAAGAAGCCTAAACATTAAATATGCTTTAGATTTTATTTTAAGTAAAAAAAAGTATGTTTTTCATAGTTTTAGTTTAAGTTAACTATCATAACTTTGGCTCAGGCTGTGATTGCGACCATCAATAACGTCTGTTTAGCATGTTTACATAAATCAACAATTAAAAATAGTGCAGCAGAGTGCAAGAATGCGTCCTGTGTGGCTATCTTTGGGTTTCGGTTCAATTAACAATCAGTCCCAATGTGAGCTGTGGCAGTTCCTCCTGCATGCGCTTCTGTGTTTAAGAGCTCGCCGCTTCTTTTCCACGAGATCCTTGTGAACCAGCCCCACACACGGTGCCTCTGTCAGGCAGCTGTTTCCCAGCGCGCCGTAATCACTTTCTCTGTGCGTCAATGTTCCCTGTTGGCTGAATGGTGCCTGTGTGTGTACTAACTTACCCCGTCTCTCACTCTTCCTAGCATGGAAGCAAGCCGGACGGCAATGTGTTGTGCAGACGACAAGCTGGACGCCTTGTTCACGCAGCTGCGGGATGGGCGTTTCATCTCGGGTCACCAATGAGAACGCGCAGTGCAAGCTGCTGAAGGAAACCAGACTCTGCCACATTCGTCCCTGTAGTTCTGTGGCTGTGCCTATAAAGGTAAACATACCAGAGATGATCTGCTGAAAAGAGCAGTTTATGTTCACGTAAAATAGCTTGAGAAATCTTCCTTGCTTCACCAAAAAGACCAGCTTCTAAACTACATGTTTATGTTGGTGCACCAGCACCAAATTGGTAATAACCAATATGAAAACATTCATTAAATTAAATCCGTAGATCTAAACCATGCAGTCATCATTTGGCCTTTGGCTCTTTCTTGACCAGTTTCACAATGGAAATGTTGCTCTTGCAGTGTTTTCCAATGTGCAAGCAAAATGTTTGTTTTTAACATTATTTAAAGCCTTGTTTATTTTGTGAATATTTTTAGGTATCAGGTATGTTTCCGAATGTGGAAGTAGCTTGAACAACAGTCACATTACCAGTACTTTAGCAGTAAACATCTTAACATGCATGATGCAATGTAACATTTTATTTAAATTATGACATTTTCACTGCAGATAGTGCTGTTCTTCCTCAGTTCTAATCTTGTACTCCTAGTGCAAACGTCGAAAACTTCTTAAATTAACATTTGTGACCCTGGACCACAAAACCAGTCATAAGGATCAATTTTTCAAAATTGAGATGTATTAATCATCTGAAAGCTAAATAAATTATATTTCCATTGATGTATGGTTTGTTATGATAGGACAATATTTGGCTGAGATTGTAAATCTGGAATCTGAGGGTGCAAAAAAATCTAAATATTGAGAAAATCATCTTTAAAGTTGTTCAAATGAAGTTCTTAGCAATGCATATTACTAATCAAAAAGTAAGTTTTTATATATTTACAGTAGGAAATGTACTAAATATCTTCATGGAACATGATCTTAATGTACTAATGATTTTTGGCATAAAAGAAAAATCAATAATTTTGACCCATATAATGTATTTTTGGTTATTGCTACAAATATACCCCGGCAACTTAACACTGCTTTTGTGCTCCAGGGCCACATATGTTCACTAGAAATTCAAAATGACATAAGAATTCTTATTGTCTCAGAAAATTATCAGAACTAAGTGAGTTTATGATTAAAACAAGAACACAAATCTGCCAACATGAAAAGATCTGCCAATGCAGACTAAATACATTCATATTAAAGACAATATCTATGTTGCTTCTCTAGTTAATGTATCCTGTTTTTATGATTTTAGGAATTTTTCCATTGACCTAAAAAACTTTATTGTGCACCAATAAATTTTTTTTTATTGGTGCACAGTGATGTTTCCTTGTGACTCTGCGTGTCAAAATGATCCCGGTTTACACTGATCCGAAAAACTACTAAAGCGCTGTATTATGTATGCCAGGCCAGTAGATGGCGATGTCACTTTGTAAAGAAGCATAACTGATGGAACACATAAAGTGTATGACATCACAGTTTTCACAAATTTGTGTTTTTGTTGTGTTTACAATAAGAGTATCGTATTCAAAAACGCGTACTTTGAAACCCATTTTCAAAAATGTGCATTCTCTGGTCAACAAAATACCACGGTCATGAAAATGAACGGGCAAAAGCAAAACAAAATCTAATTTTAGTTGAAAACACTCACGTAAACACACTTAAGTTATCACTGCACACTTGTTTTCCTTTGCAGATGTGAGCATAACCTGCCTTTTGTTTTTGTATAACAGAAGGGGAGGAAATGCTCTCGTACCCAGAAGTCTCCAGAGCCTCTGCGTCTGCGCTACGCTGGCTGCCGCAGCACACGCCTCTATCGGCCCAACTACTGCGGGACGTGTCTGGATGGGCGATGCTGCTCGCCCCGCCGCACACGGACAGCCCCCGTGCTCTTCGCCTGCCCTGACGGAGAGCACTTTGAGAGGGCTGTCATGTTTGTGCAGTCCTGTAAATGCAACGACGAATGTGACCACCTGAACGATGTGGCGCTCCGCTAACGGTGGCTGTATGGCGACATGCACAAGTTCGTTGATTAACATCTTGTTTGTCCAAAGACCCACCCTTGTGCCTTTCCCCATCCAATAGAGTAGCGTTTCAAAGTGTAACTCTGAGTAGACGCTAGGCCGAGACCTTATTATAATGCAAATCCATGTGGAAAAAGGGCAATTTTGGCTTTCCAATCCTTTGTGCCGAGAGCCTTAGAGTAGATGTGCTTACATGAGGATCCAGGATGGTATGAATCCCACTTGTGAATGGATTTTCTGATTGACTGGTCCTTACCACGAACAGTGATGCATTCTGAGGCAACTACACAATCTAAATTAAGACCTTAAACAGGTTTGAAGGAAAAAATTGCCTCAGCGGGATGCTGATTAGATGCTTAAATGTGGTGGGACCGACTCTCAGCTTCACAAGGGCTGTTTTTTTCTTCTTCTGTAGTGATTGCTTTGCCTTGACGCTCAAAGAACAGCCGGCAAATACGAGGGAAACTCAATGGGAAGTCGTTTAAGCTACCCATGGTTTGACTCGGCTGCTTGTGGACTCGAGATTGAGGGTTTCGTGAGCCCATGACTCCGTCGACTCACCGAGGGATATTTGCCAAGTGCCACAGCTCCCTGGCGTCAAAACGTCGGCTCCTCTGCTCCCGGCTAATTACAATCCTCTTCTTTGAGGGCAGAAAGAAACCTAGTAACCCTTTGGTTTGCAATAAAAATATGTTTAAAACACCAGCATTTGATGTAAACATGTAATTTGAAAGTAATGGGTGGACGGTTCCTTCAAACCCTGGTCTGTAATCTACCACTTGATGGCATAGCCTCGTGCAAACGACACTGGTGTCTGTGTTTTATAATGCAGCAGTCTCTATTTCTGCCTGGCATTGGTGTATAAACTGGAGCACCATCTGCCCTCAATGATGAGTTTGAACAGGCTTGGAGACAAAAACTACATTTTGAAAGGAAACCATGTTGTCATTGAATAATTGCTATTTATAGTAACATTTTGTTTTTAATTCCCAATCTCAAATTAGTAAAATGGCATTTCTACATTTCAGATGCCATGTCCTTTATAAAAGCTTTTTTTTTTAGGTTGTGGAAAGGTGTTGACTGAATAAGCTGCCAATTACACGCAAACTTAACATCTTTTTGTTGATTCGTGATAATTAAATGTAATAATCTGACATTAATCAAACCTATTCATTAGCAGAAGTTACCTCAGTCTGTGCCGCTGCTGCGCGTGACGGTTAAATTGGCGGTTGAACCAAAGATTCAAACGACGGAGGCGCGAATTTAGGTCGCAAATACCTAATTAGTTTTTAAATTTAATTTCGTTATACATGGTACTTAGGTAATTAAGCACAGGTAATTACATAAAAAAACAGCCGCGATCTTGTCCCCAACGTGCGTCTGTGGGATTTTCTTCTTTTTCTCTGACTACCAATCAGGCATTATTTGCAATCGGATTTAATCAGCTGATGTTTGTATGCTCTTATTAAACAAGTGTACAGCTTTGTAAAGAAAGTCTGGAGTGGAATATAACAGGAAATGACATTGAGCCAACATGAGATTAAATGCTTTATAAATACCACACCCATCATGCTACACACTTCGGTACCGTTGAAAACATTTACTTGGGACTGGTCTAAAATGGTCTTGTATACAAGTTCCTCTCATTTGTTTTACCTCTTAACACAGGACAGCCACATTCATCAAATAAACTGGCTTGTAAAACCGACTCGCTGCAGGCGTGTGATCATTCATATATATATATATATATATATTATACTGTGGTGTAGTTCTTTGCAGATGGAACCATTTTACCAGCTTCGTCAAATTAAGTTTACACCGTTTAAATGCAATAAAACCAAGTGCTTGGATATTAATCAAGCAAGTAACAATTTTAACAGAACTCCTGTTCAATTACAAAGCTACAATTTAACCTGAAAATTAGTTTTAAAAATTAGCATGCATTATAAACTTCATCTGTGAAGAACTACATTTTCTATTGATTGCATGTATTCACTTATACTATGCTGGCATAATAGTGAATACATGCAATCAATAAAAAATTAAGTTCTTCAGATGAATTCAAGAGCAGACCAGTCAGTTATTGGCTGTACATTCATTTGACGAATCGCAAAGAGGACTTTTTTTTGGAAATAAGAAAACTTATCTTCATAAAACGCTTGTTTTTATTTTGTGTTGACATTTTAGTAATTTGCAATCACACAAGCCTCACAAAGTGTTAACCTCAAACAATGGGTCACAACACTGGCCTGCAACTTTAACAAGACAAATATCTGGAAAGATTTCAGAGAAAACCATCACACTAAAATCATTTGGAAACCCATTACAAACCACTTTCATACAGTGACAATCATCAGAGGACAAACACAGCCAGTCAATGTGTAGTATATAAAACGTTTTAATTCCATTAAAACCCAAAACACAACATGATTTTCGGACAAAATCGTGTAAAAGACAACTCGCCGGGTCCTCCAAAAGAAGCGGTAAAAACAAAAATAGGTTTGAGGTAAAAAAGGAGGCTTTAAAAAAAAAACGGCTGTTCTTCGCCCTGCCGTGATCCAACAGCTGCGGTTCTGGAAACATCAAGATCTTCATCTGGACTGTTCAACTGCACAGAGAAAGAGACAAACGTCACATCAAACACGAAATTACCCCAAACGCCATTCTCTCAACCAGTCACTGAGGGTTTGAAACATTTGGCAAGAAACCAATGAAAATCGAACTTTTGAAACTGGGAAGGACGATACATAAGCACAACGAATATATCGGGGATAATTGTTAAACTTGGGTTCTAGTTTAACTTTGTAATGCATATATTTTTAACAGCTTAGACCCCAGACTTTAAGACTAGACCCAAGACTCACTGTAAGTGGAAATGTCGATCTCCTCTGGCAACTCGGACACGTTGACCTCGAATCGGTCCTGCACATCGTTCAGGATCTTTGCATCGGTCTCGTCTGACACGAATGTGACGGCCAAACCCTTGGTGCCGAAGCGACCCGCACGAGCCACCTGAGAACGGGACGAGACCGTGAGAGACATGCCACATCAGAGATCTGAAACACTTGCGGAGGCGTGGATACGTACCCTGTGGAGATACGTGTCGGAGTCCTCTGGCATGTCATAGTTGAAGACGATGTTGACCCTCTCGATATCCATTCCTCGTCCGAAAAGGTTTGTGGCCACTAGGATCCTCCGCTGAAAGTCTTTGAACTGCTGATACCGAGACAACCTGCGAGCAGAGACGAGACTCAGCTACATGCATACAACATCCCATGATTAAATGGCTCATTTTAAGAATTTGTAAAGTGCTCCAAAATGAGATGAACATCATTGCAACAAGCTGCTAACTACACTGAAGAGCTCATCACAAATGCATGACGAAGAACTGAAAATGTTGAGTTACAGAGTTCACAATAACAAGTAAAATGTTTTATTAAAAAGGCATTCAGTTTAATGCATTTTATCCCTTTAAGACCCTTTATTCCACTTAAGACTGGTTTTGTGGTCCAGGGTCACATAACAGGACACCCAGCCTAAACATAACACACCTCTCCTCCTGTACCATTCCTCTGTGGATAGCGATGGCGGGAAGTTCTGCTCCACCAGTAACTGTGAAAGCGCCACACAACGCTGAACAGACTTCACAAATATCACCACCTGCAGGACAGCAGCAGAATTACCCTCAAGAACATGAAACACGCATTTGAAGTATTTCTGACCAACTTTGTCCTACTGGGCAAAATGAGTGGCAGAGAAAGGCGAACAAACGCACAGATCTGATAAGTCATGCACTGACAAACCACAATGAAACCGAGTAAACGGGTCAGGTTTGATCGACAATCTTTGCTTGCGTTCCTCATTTGCAAGCGGCTTTGAAAACTGAAACAGTGCTGAACTCACCTGGTTGAACTCCAGCAGGTCGAAGAGTTTGCGGTTCTTCTCGCTGTCCTTCAGTTTGCAGTAATACTGCTGCAGACCGTGAAGAGTCAGCTTCGTCTCATCGTCCACAAACACCTCCATCGGCTGAAAACAGACAGCAAACATCAGACAGGATCCTCTATACGCTTCAGAGCAAAGGTCACTGCACACTTCAGTCTGAAATTCCCTCGTTAAAAAGATAAATACGACTTCACGTTGTGTCAATCACCTTTACAGACTGCCTCGGAAACTTTTGCTCATCATAAATTCAGACCGGTTTCGATTTCATGCATTTTTGCATCCGTAGCAAGCATTTTAGAGAGGCGTTTCGACAATTTAGAGCCACCGTATAAGTGAGCGCCAAAATCCAGAATGCCGTTTGACAAGTTGATCCACTTCGTCCCGCAGCACAACGCACTGTAAAGATCCTTGCACACCGAGTTCACAGAAATCGGTGGCCTTTTAAAAATGTGTCTACAGTATCACTAGCAAAGCATCAAACTGAGCCACTGACATCCTGAAGTGAACCGAGTCACCGTGAATATCCCATCCCGCAGCTCCTTAATAAGGAGGTGGAACTCTTTCCTCTCCATCTCAGGATTGGATGGACCCAATATTTCCTCTTTTTAATAGAGAAAACCGGTCTGGTTGGATTAATACGCATCGGTTTCAGTGCGTGATTAAGTTTTAGAATGACATGAAAAAATGCATAAAGTTTGGGACTCCAGTGCAATGACCTTAAGTCTCAAGAAATCATCAGTACTATTATAGACGGGTAATAAAGTTATGATTTCAGCCGGACACTTTCACTTATAAATACGTCCATAAAATTCATACTTTACCCAAAGACTTGAAATAAAATTTATATTTTTTTAACTGACATTTTCAACACTGTTTTGAGCATACTAAAATAACACTACAGAATATGAAATTAATTTGCTAGTATTTGGAATGGTTTTCATTTCAGTGGAATTTTGTTGCACGTTCAATTAATTACTTAAACCAAGAAAAATGTGTTTTGAACAATTAACATTTTGAACAAATGCATTGCTCATTGTTAGGTTATGCATTAACAAGTCAACAAGGATGAAAAATATGTTTGAATTTTAAATCATAATACATATTTTTTTATATTAAATACAACTTAAACTTCATAAAATTGATCTAGTTTGAAGAGCAACATCTAATGCTTTTTAGTTTAAGAATTACATAATTACATACATTTAAGTAAGCCACAAACAGTTAAATAAAATTCTGGACTCAACAAAAACAGAGAAAAACAAAAACACTCATGCTGGTAAACAATGAGGCAAGAAAATACAACTTTTTTCATCAAATTCACCTAGTCTTCAAAGTAATATCAATATGTCTAACACTCACGCTGGAAAAATGACAACAAAACCCAGCAAATTGGCACTCATTAAAGCATTAGTCTCAAACTCAGTTGCTGGAGGGCCACAGGTCTGCAGAGTTTAGCTCCAACTCTAGTCAAACACACCTGATCCAGATAATCAAGCTCATCGGGGTCACTAGACACTTCCAAGCAGGTGTGATTTGGAGCCGTGGCCCTCCATGAACTGAGCAGGACACCTCCGCATTAAAGAAACCGGTGGTACTCACATCCTGCATGAACTTGCGGCACGGGCGAATCTCTTTGCTGAGGGTGGCGCTGAACATCATGCACTGCTTCTCATGAGGGGTCAGTCTGAAGATGTCCTGGACGTCACGTCTCATATCTACCAATCAAACATCACATTAAGCATCACAGACTCAGCTCAACGCAGCTCTGAGCAGACTTTGGTCAAACACTCACCCAGCTGCTCCAGCATCTTGTCGCACTCGTCCAGAAGCGAAGTGCTTGGCGTTCTTCAGATTGAGGGTTTTGTTTCGGACCAGGGCGAGATTCGGCCCGGCGTGCCGACCACGATGTGAGGGCAGCTCTTCTTCAGGACCTCCTCGTCCTTCTTGATGGACATGCCGCGAAGAACACGGCCACCTTCACGGTGGGCATGTATTTGGAGAAACGCTCGTACTCCTTACTGATCTGAAAGGCCAGCTCGCGCGTGTGACACATGACCAGCACCGACACCTGAATCACAGGAAGACAGAGTCAGCTCCATCTTCTACAAGCGTTGCAGATAAAGTTCTCAGCACCACAGATTATAATCTATAAACCACGCTCGAGTCACCTAATTTAATGTCAGACAAAACCCTTTGTGTTCAAATATCTTCATCCTAAGATTTAAGGTTAATATCAGAATAAATTGTCATGCAACCAACAGAGAACCATGAACGTGCATAAAATGTAACTTAGGTGTAATAAAATTATCTTTAAGTTTTATTCTAAACCGATTTAATCATTTCAATTTAATGATTTCATCGTCAATAAACCCACATCGATGGTTCGGTTTCAGTCACATAACATGCAGATAAATAAAACTTAATCTTGGTTTTATTTGAAATATCATAACATAACATTTAAAATGACTTAATTGTTCATTTATAAAAATCACAATACATGCACAAATAAAATGTAATCTTCAATAAGTTTTATTATGATCCTTGTTCTGAATAAAATATAAAAAATTGATACACTGATAAAATAACACCATTAACATTTTCACAGTTCTCTGGGAATTAATTACAACGGCATGCAGATAAATAAAGTAATCTTTAAGCATCAAGACATTTCATCTTTGCTATTAAGTTCTGAATATTTTTTTAAATAAAACAGTTTATTAATCTTATGATTTAATATTCAGTTAATTTAACACGAGTCAAACAAAACAGCTTCACAGACAGGGCTTCGACTAAACCAGGATTAGGCCAGTTCAATTACGACATTTAAGTAATTTTTGTAAACGTGCTTAGAAAAAAAAAAAAACATTCCTGCTGTGCATTGAGACTAAACCAAGGCACGGATATATTTTAAGATCAATCAGTGCAAGTTTATTTCAGTAGAAACAACTCAGACTTACATTTTAGTCTGGGACGGGACTTAAGCCTTGTCTGTGAAACCGGGGGTTAATCCTTTTTAAATTAATGTTAAATTTAACATTTCTACAATTAAACAGTCACCTGTTCACAGCAATCTAACGTCAAGTAAGGGTCACAACAAGTTCAGAAGAAGATAATATAGAGGCTATAAACTCAATCAAGTTACTAGTTTCTCTCACAAACTCTGAGTTTAGTAATCCAAACTAATACTGCACAACAGCTCTAATGGCTTCATCACGAAGCACAACGGATATACTAACCTGTCCGTCCACCGGCTCGATCTGCTGTAGGGTAGCGAGCACAAACACGGCGGTCTTTCCCATACCGGACTTGGCCTGACACAGGATATCCATGCCGAGGATGGCCTGCGGGATGCACTCGTGCTGCACTATACAACACACATGGGAAGTTCACTTAAGATGCTAATAAATATATATACATTAGGAGAACCAGCATCTCCGAGCGTCTTACCTTCAGACGGATGCTCAAACCCGCAGTCCACGATGGCCCTCAGCAGCTCCGGCTTGAGCAGAAAGTCTCTGAAGCCCGAGCTGTGGATGGACACGTACGAGCCCTTCACCTCCTTCTTGCCCACCGGAGCGACGCTCTCCGGGGCTCCTTGAGGCTCATCGTCCTCTTCATAATCCAGCAGCTCGTTGTCAACATCATTCTCAGCCATTCTGGAGAGAAAAGGAGCGAGAGCAATTAAATCACACCTTCAGACGACTCGCAGGTTCATGGTTCAACGGAGGGACCACCTTTGAGAAAGTGGACCAAGCCTGGAGAAGAGTTCGAGAGTCTATGTTGATATCTATGCAATTAAATTAATTGTGACCCTGGAGCACAAAAGCAGTGTTAAGTCGCTGGGGTATATTTGTAGCAATAGTACCAAAAATACATTATATGGGTCAAAATTATTGATTTTTATTTTATGCCAAAGATAATTAGGATATTAAGATCATGTTCCATGAAGGTATTTTGTAAATTGCTTAACGTAAATATAAAACCTTATTTTTTTAAATAAAAAATATGCATTGCTAAGGACTTCATTTGAACAACCATAAATCAATGGAAAGATTTATTCATATTTCAGATAATGTATAAATCTCAATTTCAAAAGATGGACACTCAATTACAAATAAACACGTCAGAAACCATGTAAACAAACCCAGAAACCAGTCTTACCACAGACACTTTTGAAACGCAATTTACAAGAATTTGCCATTTTACAAAAAGTACTTGGGTACCGAGGACCAATGCATTAACACTTTACAATGAATGAACACACACAATGACGAGGTTCTCAATGCCTAAAACAAAAATAGATAACTTAAGGAAATCAAATGGAAATCCTGACCACTGAATATTGGGGTGGTGATGGAAAAACATCTACAGCAAACATGTGCGTGGGTCAAAGATGAAAAGAGGATTTCAAGCGTCAAAACAATACGTGTAATACAGCCTTGAATGGTTGTTCAATACATTAGAAAGTGTCCGGTTTCATTTTTATTTTCTGTGCAAAAAACCCAAACACTTTTACAGATAATGTCTACAATCTTGTCCGGTATTATTTACCAAAATAATCGGGTTGACGTTAAAAGACAGTAGTTTTCCCCCAAATACGACAAAAAAAATGCTAAATTAAATTGTGTGACTACTCCATTTTGGCCATTTGTCAGCAATAATTTGTACTAATTTAAATTGCAATAAAATTCAGTACGCTCACTTATTCTTTTAATACGTACATGTCAGAATAATTATGTTGTTTCAATATTTACATAAATATAAGTATTACACTGAATGAAAACGGAACATTATTTAACCCACATTTTGATTATAGTCTCCCAAAATGTATTTGAAACCTTAAAAGTAGACACTTGCACTTATTGTGCTTTCTATACATATAAAAGCACTTTTGATGCGGACATTTACGTTTCTTTGCCCCACGAACAAATACAGGTCAAAGCGGTCCATGGCACCTTTTGTTACTAGGCAGGTTTCACTGGGCCTCGGCCACTAACATCCACAAGAGGCTCTCAACTCAACGTCTGAAATACGTTTTCTACACCAACAAGAGGAATTACACTGTAGAGAAACGGGATCACGACACCTGATATAGAGTTGATCAGCAATAAATTAATTAGTTTAATTGTAGAGTCAATGTACCAAACGCGCAGCGGACAATGGACCGGCGTTTAGCGATTATAACACAGGAGGAAAAAACTCCACGCGGGCTTATTTTAAACGCGGTTTACCGCTCTCGTCAACGCGATATCGTTTAAAAAAATATAACGTTACTTCTAACCATAGACTGAACTCAACAGAAAACATACGCGCTCACACGCGCGCTCGCTTCGGTTAGCACGCACTGCTAACGCGCTCAATGACACAACGCTTCGATCACACATTAAACATCCCTGTAGGATAAAACCTAAACGTTATATAACTTGCATGAAAAAACATTACGATGAAATATACCTATATGTAAACAATAACTAAATTATAGTTACCTGTAGGTGACGGTGCGTGAGGAATATGAACACACGAACGCAGCTGTTGAGTCAAAACGCACGCTCCAGGCCGAAGTTTATACTACCGCCGGAAATCCAGCCTTTCTGAAGAACGCGAGCTCTCATTGGTAGAACGCATGTGTGGTCGTTGGTTTAACGCACGCTCCTATTGGCTCGCGAACGTGTCAGTTTAAATGTAGCCGTATCGTGATTGGATGTTGGGACTGGCACTTGGGGGCGTTGAAGTTGCGCTCGCGTTGGGCGCAATCGAGCTTGGCGGGACTTTTGTAAGTGACATAAACGTTTGATTATATTTTATTATAATTTAGGATTGAATATAACTGATTTCACTCGGTGTAATATTATAACTGATATGTTGCTTCATATTAAGGAACATATTCAAATCAATAATAATACTTAAAAGAGTTATGTGTACAGTAAATATGTTTTGATGGCGACTAACGTTACCGTTATCAGTTTTCTAATGTGTTTAAATATTTTAGTATGAGAGACAATAATCCTGTATGTGACTGGAGAGATGTTTAATGTCCACATTTAATTAGAGTATTTGTCATAGGTATCTGATTAGCATATATTCATGGGTCCAGATATTATTGAATTCATTTTCTTTCCCATTTGTTTTGGTAAACTAAAGTTGTATTTCTACATTCTGCTTAGTTATTTCATTACGAAAAATACTGTAGTCTGATTAAGTAAACACTGTAATTTATATGAAATGACTAAATGGACTTAATGAGAAAAACCATGTTAATTTTTATTTTAAAAGTATGCTTTAGGGCAGGGATAGGCAACTTCTGTCCTGTCCTGCATAGTTTAGCTCTAACCCTAATCAAACACACCTGTCTGTAACTTTCTAGTGATCTTGAAAACATTGATTAGCTTGACATCTGTCAGAGAAGACTTAATGATAGATCTTTATCACAGTTTGTTAAGGATTCAAAGGGGTGGAATAGATGTTTAGTTCTGTTGGGTACCAGCACATGAGGGTGTAAAAGGGAATGAAAATGCAGACAAATTGGCAAAAGAGGCTTTGTTAAAAGAAATATCAGTTCCAATTCCACTTGGGAAAGGTGAGGGAAAAGCAATAGTTAAGAGAAAAGGTGGGAGGAAGACAAGAAAGGAAGGGTATATTATAAAATTCAAAAGTCTGTTAGTATTAATACAATACAATACAAATTAAAAACCATAAAGGAACAGACTGGAATAAATTTGAATGACAAGATCGAGAGTGGATCACACAGGACTGAACAGCACCTTGTTTTTAATGGGGAACAGGAATAATGAGAACTGTGATAACTGTGGGGTTAAAGAAAACGCTGAGCATGTCATATTGGACTGTATTCTATACGAGGTGGACAAACGGGTGTTGCAAAATAGGGTTCAGGAGGTGAGTGTAACCTGACGGGGATATTAGGTTCAGAAGGAGAGGAGAAGGGATACGGATTATTTAAATTCCTTAATTACACAGGGTTAATGAGAAGAATATGAGTACAGTTAAAAGGACATGATGTTACACACTCTTGTACAGTAGGTGGCGGTATGCACCTACAAGTTGTTTGCAATCTGCTTTTAACCAAGAGAAGAAGAAGAAGACATTGATTAGCTTCTGCAGGTGTGTTTGATTAGGGTTGGAGTTAAACTCTCCAGGACTGAAGTTGCCTATCCCTGCTTTAGTGGGTAAATTACCAGTATATGTATCTAGTCTATTGACATATTGCACAAATATTTATAATACCAGATCAACAGATAAGGCCTTATTTAAGATGCATATTTTTCATACAGAGATAGGTCAAACTGCTTTTTCTAATTATACTCCGTGTGTATGGAACGAGCTTCAAGGTACATTACATATGGAATCTGTACCATCTCTCGCTGTGTTAAAACATATTTTAAACTCTGTTTATATAGAACAGTATATATGTTTTAATAACTGACTTGTTTTTTAGAAAATTGCATTTTGTGTTCGTTCATTGTGTGGTGATATGTGTTTCTTTCTCTGTCCTTTGCTGCCGATCTTAACCAGGACTCCCTGGTATATCGTATCTCAATGGGACCTTCCTGGTTAAATAAGTAAATAAATAAAACATCAACAGAATAAATCAAGTTTGATATTTTGTTAAGGAATTCATGCATATGCAAATAATTTAAACAATGTCAGCATAATCCTTGTTTTAAGAGCAAACATTTGACTAGTACTGTACATGAAACCATATCAAAGGTATTTTTTTATTTACTTATTTGATAGTGTAAGTATACACCAAGCGTGTCTTACACAATGAGTGTAGGAAGGAAACTAACACACTTTTCAAATGTATGGTTAAACCGTTAACTGCCATTCCCACTTTTTAAGCAAAGACCTAATAATGATATTTCCAACTTAATTGTAAATCTTGAAAGTTTTGGAGCATAGACTGGAAAAAAATATTGACAAAATGGAAAATAATGTTACAATTAAATAGATAAAGATATATATATATATATCGTTCATGGAAATGTAAAATAATGCACTGCACTAACTTTTTTTTTCAATAAAATATATTTGACAAAACATATACTACAAAACAAAATATGGTGATCCATTTTAGGACATGTAGAAAGCAACCATAAATAGTTTGCATTCCGTCATGAATGGAGAGTCTGTCAGTAGTTTTATATATATATATATATATATATATAGAGAGAGATATTTTTAGACACAAAATTATATTAGATGTTATGTTTTTGAATTTTAGGCATAGAAAAATCAGTCACCAATTATAAAAGTTAGAGTCTTGCTTTTCAAAATGATATTTAGAAAGGTTTACAATCTGTGAATTGGGCTAGTGACAGTTACCCGGTTAAGTATATAAACATTTCACATTTTTTCAGTCATCATATCAGTGTATCCTTATAAGTCACATTTAAAGTCTTCTTGTCAAAAGACAAGCTTTTCCTTCCTTTTATGGCCCTTTTCCACTGCGCGGTACAACTCTGCTCGGCACGCGTTTCCACTGCAGTTTAGTACCGCTTTAAATTGGGCGGGATTATTCACATGTTGTTATAGTTGTGCCGCCTCTATTGCTGTGACTCTTGAAAAACATTTTCATTCTCCGTCGCTCCATTAAGCTCTCGCTGGATCTGCTCCTCAGCTATCAATGAGAGGAACGTCTCTGTACTTCCTCAACAGACAATGAAACAGCCATTTTTTTTGGGTTGTTAAAAAAAGGTGCGCTCGTTCAAAACAGTTGCGTTCGATCCTTCACTGGCTGTGCTGATTTAAATATAGTGGGTCTGTTGTGTCTCATGTTGCAAGTTCAATGATCAGCACGTCACGTTTTGGTAACTGTACGGTTCGCTTGGAACCTCAACCAAGGGGAGGTGGTACTGAAAAAGTACCAGGTACCAATACTGAACCCAGTAGAACCCCCAAAAAGTTAACCGTACCGTGCCGTACCATACAGTGGAAAAGCACTATTAGTAATATTAGTTAGATGTTATTCAGTCTGAAGCTGATGTTTTATATTTGAGATTCCAGTGCACAGTGAAAGCTCCACTGTGCAGCTGAAAAAGTAGGAAAGTAGTCAGAATTGGGTCGTGATGGAGGTTCAGAAGAGGGGCAAGATCTGGGCTGCTGTAGGACATCCCTGACCTGCCGAGGTAGGGTGTGCAACAGCCAGTTTTCCGCCATCAAACCACCTCCACGAAGCCCAAAACAACGCTCCAGCTCGACCGGCAGTTCCTCTAGGCTGTTTCCCCGTACATCCAGATGTGAAAGCTGAGTCAGGCCGTCAAAACCAGCAGGCAAAGACCCAAGAGAGTTCTTCGCAACATTCAAGTTGCGAAGCTCTGCACAGCTTTCAAACAGTTCCTTGGGGAGACGTTCAAGCCTGTTGGCGCTAAGGTCAAGTTCGCTAAGAAGCTTCAAGGCTCTGATTTCAGCTGGCAATTCTTCCAAAAGGTTTCCTGCCAAAAGCAGGCGTCGCAGCTTATGCAGTGTAAAGAGCGCCAAAGGTAGGTTTTGCAGCTGATTGTGTGCCAAATCCAAGAGCTCAAGTGAGCGCAACACTCCTACACTGGCCGGAAGAGCCAGAATGCGGTTATGTGCAAGTCGTAGGCAGGACAGACGCCGCAGATGCTGCAATCCTAACAGCTCTTCTAGAGTGCGCAGACTGTTGTGTTGCAGGTCCAAACTGCGTAGACCTGTAAGCGCCAGCAGCGCTGATGGCAGCCTCTCCAACTGGCATCCTTGCAGTTGCACTTCTGCCAATCCAGACAAACGTCTCAGTCCTGTAAGTACCAATAACCTGGTGCCCTCGTTATATATCTCCAGTTTCAGCAGACTCCCTGCCAATTCACTCAGCTCCCCTGGAACTTTCTGCAGCATGCCACGCAGCACCAAGAGGCGGAGATGACGCAGTTGTCGAAGGCTGCCAAGGGCCCATCCGCGCCCCATCCCACCCTCATTGCTCAACCTCCCGGTGAGGTGCAGCTCTTGCAGGCTGCGGAGGGAATAAACCCAGACTGGGATCTCTGCAGCTTGGGTGAAGGTTAGATGTAAAGTCTCTAGATGTTCCTGAAGGTGCTGCAGTGCTGCAGGCTCCACTGATGCAGTGCAGTGGTAAAAGTGCATCTCTCTAATGAGAATTGAATCCAAATTAATGTTTCTCATCCTAAAATGTTATACCCTCATTACATGTTCAAAGCAGTCTGTGTTAAGGTCATTGCACACGGAGTCATTTTTGCACTTTGAAAAATAAATTCGACCTCACGGTTATGTCAATCATGTTTACACACTGCCTCCGAAAGTTTCATCCGTCATAAAAAAATTCGAATCGGGTTCTATTTTTTAAGCATTTTAAAAGGTGTTTTGACAGTTCAGAGCCACCGTACAAGTAAACGCCAAAATCCAGAATGGCGATTGTCAAGTTCATCCACTTCCTCTCACAGCCCAAAGCACTGTATATAGATCCGTGCACACTGAGTTCACAGAAATTGGTGGTCTTCTTTTTAATATAATGTTTTCCCAACGGATTAATTAATACGCATCAGACTCAGTGTGCAAGGTTTCTGTCCATGATTAATTTTTAGGATTAAGAATAGGAAAAAACGCATGTGAAAATTTCGGACTCAGTGTGCAGAGACCTTTAGACTACAAAATTATGTGCAAAATTAGGTACAACTGAAATTGAAATATTTACCTGAGTGCGGCCATGTTAGATATTTGTGCTGTCAGTTTGGCGTCCGCAATAAGTTCCAACTTCAACACCTCTAGCTGGCTGAAATTGAACAAGGCCGCTGGCAGGCGGGGAAGGGCCACGAGCTGCAGCAGAGAGCGTCCCTGCTGGTCAGACGTGATCATTGACCGCAAGCGATCAGCTCCCCAGTGACGCTCCAAACTTTCTTCCAGCAGTCGAGTCTCACTGACCGGTGAGAGGAAGACAGACAGGCGCTGGGCCAGTAGAGGGTCATACTGGTCTGCCATGTGCAAGAGGAAGGCCAGGTCATTATGAAGGTCAGGTACATCTAGCATGGATCCTTTCTCACGTAGACTCTGGAAAGAGTACTGCCTCAAAGACCTGAGAATTAGACTGATTTAATCAGATTTTCAGAATAGTTTTCTTTAAATTTATAGAATGCAACAGTTGGGTTCCCAAGTAGAAATGTAATTCATTTTCATTCATTTTCTCCATAGGGACACATAGTTCCAATGTTGTTAATTGATGGTATAGGCCAGGGCTGGGTAACTTAGGTCCTGGAGGGCTGCTGTCCTGCAGAGTTTAGCTCCAACCCTAATTAAACACACCTCAACAAGCTAATCAATGTCTTCAAGATCAGTAGAAAGCTACATGCAGGTGTGATTGATTAGGGTTGGAGCCCTCCAGGACTGAAGTTGCCCAGCCCTGTTACAGGCATTTTTTGAATCAACCCTTTTACATTGTCAACTTATTTTTAAAATAATGTTTAAAAGCTGAATTCATAGTGAAAAGAGATAATTCCACTAGTCAGAGAGTTGTGGCAAGCAAATTGCATCAAAATATTGCGCCAACTCCCATGAAGCCCTGCAAATTAAATAATCAAGTTTTATTTGACAATGATTTAAAAACTAAATTTTATATAGATATAATCAACCATTTTAAATAAATAGTTGTATATTTCTACATTATTTTGTACTTGATTATGCCATTCATTATGCTTCATGGGATTTTAGTTATTTGTCTCATTAAAGCCATTCAGTTCAATCTTTGTCTTTTTGTCCAATTCTCTAACACTTTTTTGATTTAAATAAGAGTTTATAATGTCGTGATTCACCTCAGAAATTGTTGGTTTGGTTCATGGCTTAAAATGCTTTTAAAATATGTTTGAAATCCCTTTGGAAAATATGATTGGAAAAAATTCCAGTGGCGCTGAAAAGGTGGCCTGGCATCAACTTTTTGCATTTAGTTCTTAGTTCTTTGAACACAACCAGACACGTTAGTCCAATCACCAGAATCTCTCGACACTCACACATGGAGAAAGACTACAGACTACATGGACACAGTCCTCTCGCGTCTTGGGGCACCCATACTTGTGGAAGATCCAGAACAGGGCATAGATGCCCAGAAGACCGAACAGAGAGAGCAGCAAGATGTAGGCCTGCATTAGCTTGCGCAGGACGGAGGACAGCGAGTGACTGCACTGGAAGACGCTGTAGCCGGTCAGAGCAGAAGAGCGAGGTTGGCAGATGTGACTAAAGGAGATTGAGCCCAGGAGAGGAGTGGTGTAGCTCACAATCAGAATAAACTTCACAACCTTGAACACCGTCTGAGCAGTGTACACCTACAGGAAGAGATGCAGTAACTGTAACATATTATTTTAAAAACACGTCTTTTTACATCCTCTAAAATGCAAGTGCATGGTTTAATGAGACATTGCAATTTCTGAATGAGAATTTGCTTGGATTAGAACTGGCTTGCATGTTAAGGTCAAAGTATACCAGTTATCAAAGTATATCAGTTTTTACCCGTATGTGAGGGTCCGCATACAGTGTGCATGATGCAAGTTTTGTCATCAAAATAGTACAATCCAATCTTGTTTTACAAGCAGGTCACGTGCACATTAACTTGGTTTCGTGCTAAGCTGTTGTTCCACAAGGTGTAAGTATACTTTGGGCTTTACCTTATAGATAACATCTGAACTCTCGCAGTGAGCACGAAACCTGCGCACTCTCTCAAACAGCGCTCTCGCTTGCTCTCTGTCGCTGCGGTCCAATGTGGCTCCCTGTCTGGAAGTGTCCGGAACAACTTGCACAGGCATAACCAGCTCCGTGTGTGACATAGCTGAGAGCGTTGAACAATGAGACAACGTTGAGGGACACGGAGACGGTTGCGTTGAAGTGGACGCACCATCAGTCCCCGCCAACAGAGGGCTGTCCATCCCCGAGTCCAGACTTGACTTGCGCATTTTATATGAAGATGTTACCTGAACTTTGGCTTGCACTGCTTGCTCTGTCTCAGAGAAGCGTGTGTCCAGTTTGGCCGTAAGAGAAAGTGCCCTTGTTGTCCAGGGCGATTCGCAACATTTGGCGAGAAGTGATAGGAAGTGCTCGATGCGAGCAGATGTGAGCGGGAAGTGGAACCAGAAGCAGCCACTGGCCAGGAGAACTAATGTATGTAGCAGTGTCACATATGGTAAAAACCGTGAGTACCAGGGCAACGCCTCGTGATAGCAAACCTGGCTGATGTAGATGTACTGCTGGAAGTCAAGGTTGGTACGTCGCCCCTTCGCAGGGATCTTGGGTGGCTCTGGTGTGCTTCTAAAAACAGAATCAGACACAGGCTCCATGGGAGAGCTGTAGTTGATAGAAGAGGCGTATACAGGGACACACACGACTCCGTCCCGTGACAGCTGGAGCGTCCCGGCGAGGATGGACACCATCAGCATGAGCACCAGCAGGTAGTCCATGAAGACCTCCCACCACGGCTTCAGCAACTTAAAACTGCCCTGACGCTCACCGCCGGACCATAGCTCAGACAGCGTGAACATCTACAGTCAGACAGAGGAAGACATATTTTTAAACACATCAAATCAAGGTGACACTTTATTAGATTTAAGAATCTAACAATTTAATCTAAGACTTATTTCTTAAATCAAGACACATTTACTTGAGATTTAAGATTTAGATTGAAGTCAGTTTTAAATTCATGCTTAAAAAACAAGAAACATTATATTTCATTGGGGTAAGAAACATACATTTGTTTTCCCTTTGAATTAAGGGTATTTTTTTACATAAACCTGCTTACATTTTTCAGAATAAAAGACAACATCTTATCAAAATTAAGTCATTTTGATGTAGGCTAAATGCATCTTCATTTAAATGTTTGTCTATAAAACGTGATTTAAATGCAGACTCACTGTTACAGTGCTCAGGTTTTCTTGGTGATTGCCAGGATGTTGTGCTTTAGTGACTAATTGGTTCAGAGTGGTTGTGAGTGTGTTGCTATGCAGGTGTTTTGTTGTTTTGGGTGGTCATGTTGTTGCTAGGTTGTTCTAAGGGCTTGATAGTGTGTTGCTTAGGTGTTCCAAGTGGTTGTTAGTATATCGCTATGCAGTTGCTAGGGTGCTCAGGGGTGCGTTTCCCGAAAGAAACTATGGTCGTAATATCTATCGTTACCAATAGAGGTCAATGGAACTTGCAATCGTAGTTGGCTAACAATGCTTTTGGGAAACACACCCCTGAACGGTTGTTAGCGCGTTGCTATGTTGTTGCTAGGTGTTTATTTACTGGCTTACAGAGTGTATGAAACCCCCCTTTAAGCGGTGGGGTGGGAGTTACACCCTTCATGACATCATAAACATCCATGATCGAATAAAACTTTCAGAAACCCGGAAGGAGTGTATTTGGCACTGAAATACCCCGTCATACACCCAAAAGTTTTTTTGAAACCTTGACCATGTTTAGCATGAAAATCCAACTCTTTAACTGTGTAAATAACTCAACATGCACAAAATAGCTTCAGACACCCTTTAATAAAAACATTGCACTCTTAATTTGAGGAATCATTCATGAATGAGCAATATGTAAACATCCCTTAAAAACTATATATTTGCTATAAGAAGTGTTACTACAATTACTAATCAAATGGATTGGAGTGTCACTTAAAACATAATGAATGGTTTTATGTAAAATGACACTTCCAAGTTATGTTTAGTTTTGCACTTTGCTGCATCTTTGTAAAGTATACGTTCTCTTAAAGCATCTAAAACGAGGTTTGATTCGACACCCTAATCTGAGGTGATGTGACATACATCTCATTTGACTAGAAACCCAATACTGCAGACGATCTACATGCAAAAGTAAAAGTCAAATGTACTTACAGTGATGTAGGCTATTGTAACTCTCAACGTTTTCGACTCTAAAGCTGAACCTTCATGCTGTAAGCCCCTGGTGTTCTTGCACTCGAGTCCGGCGCAGGCCGGTTTGCTCAGTTCAACAATACGTGTCCAACTTCGACACAGAGGGGCCCCAGAAGCTGCTTTGAAGTGTCCATGACAACCTGCACACAATAGCCCCATTCACATCATAAAACGCCAGCCAGCCGCTGGATTTGTGACAAATACAGAGAAATAAACAGTATGAAACTTATATGTAAATGTCAGGTTTTATATATTCACTCAGTTTGTCAGATCTTTGCGATAGATCACTGTGCAATGCATCACATGTGGACAGTAGGTGGCGCTAAATAGTCATTTTAAATGATGAAATCTGATTTAGTGTCATTGTATGATTTAGAGACTTTTTTATGGAAACTTAAATGATGTTTATGTCAAATAAATTTGCGTTTAGTGTTAGATTTTGATTGTTTCAATCCTTTTTTGTTTGTTTGTTTTAAATTTCACTTTTTAAATGAACCTGCCACTTACATACATGAGACTTTTAAAACAAAGTTGCTCTTAGTGTGTTCTAGGTGTTGTATTTTGATTGTTTTAATATTTCTTTTTACAGATCTTTGTGTAATTTCAATCACAAGATCGTTATTTTGATAAGTCAGAATGCAGTCATCGAGGTACAAGTTTCTAGAAGTAACTTGAAAAGGGAAAAAAAGAGTTCACGGTGTGAAAACAATAGGAAACCCCCGTTTATCATCATGTTGCACATTTTTAGTTCCCTCACGCTGGGGATTTACAACAAGCCCACATATCAGCTTGAGACAAAATGAAAGACTTGTGAAAACTGAAAGGATTTTTATTTTTATAAATAGTGATTCATGTTATATTTCAACTGAACTGAGCTGGATGATGACATCGCTTTCAATGATGACCTGCCTTTAGCTGAAAACTGAGTGTTTACTATTGTGCTTTTGCATTACTGACACACTATTTTCCTGTTTAAGCTGCTTTGACACGATCTGTATTGTTAAAAGCGCCATATAAATAAAGGTTTGTACGGAAGAGGATAAGGGCCAAGCAGTAATAAAAAAATAAAAACCATCTCGATATTAAAGTCGTTAAATTTCAAGAAAAAAAGTCGAAATAAAATGTTGAGAATAAACTCATAAAATTGAGGAAGTTGGTAAATTTAGAGAAAAAAGTCGAGATAAAATGTTGAGAATAAACTCATAAAATTGAGGAAGTTGGTAAATTTAGAGAAAAAAGTCGAGATAAAATGTTGAGAATAAACTCATTAAATTACAAGAAAAAAGTCGTTCAGTTACGAGGAAAATGACGTTAAATTTAGAGAAAAATGTTGAGATAAAATGAGAATTACGAGAAAAAAGTCGTTCCCCTTCATGGGAACTCGAACTGCGTCCCCTAGGGGTCGCTACGGGGGAACGCCTCAGCGTGACTCGTGTCTGAAGATACATATTTAAAAACACCACCTGTTGGCCGGCGACAGCCCATGACGTCACTACCGGCGTGCCACAATATAAGTGCCGCCGGAGATTACATCATCAGCTTTTTCTTCACTGACTGGTCTGTTTGAAGAAACGTGCATTCTGGTAGGAATACAGTTTTCCTTTATTTATCATGGCGAGCACTAGCAAGGCGTTTGAGATTGTGTGGATCCGTGTCCTCGTTGTTTGACACCCGATGACACACACGATCGCTATGCGTCTTTGTTTGGGCGAAGAGCACGCACGCGATGTCTTTGAGGGGCAATCTGCGTGCACTGTGAGAAACTCCGTTCTCGTCTGTCCCTCTTTTCAAGGAAAGAGGGACGGCCGTCTGCTTCCGCGATTCGATACCCACCGCTGCCGAGGCACGGAGGCGATTGAAATCGCGGGGTTCGTAGTTGGATATGGCCGATGAGTTAGAGAAGGACCGCCCCTTTTCGCAAGGCCGGCCGAGAACGAGTGAGCTGCTGGATTGTGATGATGCGATCTTTCTGACATCATCAGATTCAGCGGTTAGTGCTCTGCTGGGTTATGCCCAGGAAGAGCAGGAGATGTTTGAGGGTGAGGAAGTTGAGACTGAACCCTCTCAATCCTCCTGCACTGCATATGAATGAGTTTTTGGAGGTTATGGATCATAAAGATAAATCTTTCTGGCCATAAATCCCCAGCTCGAGCGAGCCTTCCTTTCTTCATAAATCTCGATGTGGAGGTTGAGAAGGAGTGGAAAAAGCTATTTTTCTCATATTCTTAGGTTTCAGCATACTAGTTATGCTGACATTGAGGTGCGTGAAAATGGCTATGAGGGGATGCCCCCTGTGCAAGAGATGATAGCCAGCTTATCTCGCTGTGGGCGAGACATCCTCTCTCAAGGCTCCCTCCTTGCCATCTAAGCCCTTGAATCTTGCTTAAATGGCAGGGCATATGCAGCAGCAGGTCAGATCGTCGCTTCGTTGCACACTATGGCGGTGCTTCAGGCGTACCAGACTGATCTGCTGAAAGACCTGGATAAGGCTTTCTATAAAGTCCAGGTATG